>VZRZ01000996.1:1098336-1206822 GCA_013398175.1 Climacteris rufus
CCTGACGTCCCGGGGCAGCCTGGCCCATGGCGCCCATGGCCCCGCTCCTCCTCGGCGCCCTCCTGGCGCTGCTCCCGCCGCTCGGGCCGGCCGCCGCGGCGCTCCCCGGCTCCTACCGCGACTTGTGCAGGTGGGCGGCCGGGGGGACGGGAATGGGCCGGCTGGCTGGAGGAGGGCTGTAACCGGGGAGTACGGAGAGAGGGGGCTGGGTCTCCCGGTGCCCGTGCCGCTCCTGCTCACCGCAGGAGCGCAGTCCCAGTCGCGCGTTCCGGCGAGGCTCAGCCCGGGGATCGCTGGGGGAAGCGGCGGCCGTGGCTGGTGCGGGTGTCCCCCGGCGTGAGGCCGAGGCTGGTCCGTGGCGAAGGCGCCGCAGGACTGGGAGCCTGTGGGGCGGCGTGAGTTTGTGCAGGGGGCGGCTGAGGGGTGTCGGCGGCGGGGGCCGGGCGCCTCCGGGACGTCTCTCCGTGTTTCTCTGCGGATACAGGGAATTGGCAGGCGAGAGGCTGAGGAGACTTGCTCTGTGCAAGTCGCTTGCGGTCAGGGCTGCTGGTTTGTGCGCCTGTATTCGGTCTAGTGTGAAAAAACCCAAAGTGGTTGGTTTGGAAGTGACCTCGCTTGATAGTTTAAGGAGATCACCGTGTGCCATTCAGTTACTTACAAGTGAGTTAAAAAAGCTTTGAGAAACTGCCATGTGGTGCTGTCACAATTAGTCAAGTCTTGCCATTTTTCTGCTCTAATTTCAGCCATGAATTTAGTCCAGCAACAATATCTTGCTAGTGTTAATTGCTTAATTATTTAGCCAGAATATGCAGGATACCTACAAGAACGCATTATTTCCATCAATGTCACTGGGAAGTCACCAGTGTAACAGAGTGAATGTAGCATTAAGGGGAGAGATTGGTTCGCTGGAGGGAATGGGCTGTCCACCTGGTGGAATCTGGGAAATGGCATTGTTAAATGATGAAACAGGGAAAAAGTAGGTTGGCTTGCAAGAATAACTCATGAGGGTGGCAAAAAATGGTTTTATCAGATGACCACTCTAATTGTAGAATTGAGACAGAAACAAGAAACTATTGTGTAGCTTCTGGAGGGAATTTAACTGCTCTGATGAGTGATCTTTTTTGTTGCTGCTTTTGTTTCTTTTTTTTAAACCCACCCTAAATGGTTTGGTTCTGCAGCAGTTCCGACTTTGAGAATAATGTTAAGTCCTGTCAGTGTCTGTCTTGGCTTTGTTGTGTGTCTGTGACTAGAGGAATATTTGAGGGTGCTGTTGAAAGACATGCAGTTTCATTTTGAATGCAAATTACTTAAGCTAGTTTCATTTTGTTACTGGCAAGTGAAAATAATTTGCAAATAGATAGCACAATCAGCAGTTTTCCTTTCAGGGTGGACTGCTTCAAAAACTTGCATTTGCTGTTGTGCCATGGCAAGAAAAAACTGCTTTGGAGGACTTACACTTAGTAATCTAGAATGGGTAAAAGGAAAAACAAGAACTTGCAGCCTGATAGGTGAGAAGTGCAGTGATGGAGTTCAGTGGTCTGGTAGGTGAGAAGTTCAGTGGTGAAGTGTCTTCTCGAGTACAATTGCCAAAAAACTACACCCTGTGAGGGATGATGCAGGCAATGCAAACAGACCTGGTGGATGTCTCAGCTGAAAAATAAAATGTGGGCATGCAGGACAAGTCCCTGACCAACCTATTCCTGTACTGGCTTAAGACAAGGCTTTTATTTGCTTTACAGCTGTTAAGAAAACAGTGTCCTGGGTTTTGTGTGTTGTAATAGGGCTGGTGAAACTGCAGCAACTTCTGTGTTGTGTGTGAATGTCAGAAGGTGGGCAAGGAAGGAAAGTGTTGGGGATTGGAAGAGGCACTGGCTCTCCCCTAAGTACGAGTAGGAAAGCTGTTTTGCAGGGAGGAGGAAAGGTGTCAAAACTGTTTTGCGCAAGAACTGTGGCATGAAGCTACTTAAACCCGAGTTAGAGGTTTTCATTGTTTGTTTTGTGAGCTGTACTGCTGGTATGCTTGGATGGACTGGGAAAAGAAGAAAAGCTTTCATTCTTTGAAACTTTGTCTAATGGCATAGCTTCAATCAGTGATTTTGTTATGCTTTCTCCTTTGTTCTTGTGTGCTCCGACAGCTGACTGTGCTGTCATGTGACTTGCAACTGGAATTCTTTTTTTATCTTCTCTGTAGAGGTTTCTCCAGGATTGCTGCAGTATGAGCACTTGGGAAAGAATACAGGGAACTGGTCGGATATAGGAAGTTACTAGCCAGTTTGGTCTCTTTCCCAGTTTTTCTTCTTCCCCTTATGTCTTTCATGTTACAATGTGGGAAAAATTCTGGAGTTAATTTTGTGACCTGTTATTTAAGTCCATCTGCTTCAAAACAAAGATTGACAGTTTGGGTTCACTTTCCACATAACGTTGTGGAAGTTGCTGTGTAACTTTCCTTTCGTTCTAAAAAAATTGCAAAATATGTTTTGAGTGTGATGGTAGAGCAGCAGATACAAACTGCCTCCTCAGTGTGCTGTTTTGCCTGAAAATCTGTACTGGATGAGAGGTGACTTAATGACAGGTGATGTTTTTGCCTCCTTGCAAGGACAGGAGCTGGTGCATAACTTCAACGATTTTTAGACCTGTGAATAGAAGGGAATCTCAAACTGCTGTACCACACAGGATTGCTGTTACAGAGACTTTGAGTTTTGGGGTTGTAAGTCAATTCTATTTTATGTTAAATGTTGTAGTTTTTAATAACACAACTTCTACAGTTGACTGTACATAGGCTTCTGTTCATTCAAACACTGTCTTTTCAGCCTTTGTTGTGAAACCACAGCTGTGCTCATCTGTGCTGCTTGAAACCCTGGAGTTAGTGTTCAGCTTGGCCTTGGTGAAGAAGCACGTGCTGAGTGCAGAGAGCTGACCTTTAGGTGCACTCAGTCAGCTCTGTTAAGTGCTTTGACATACTTAAGGGGGAGATGTGATAAATAAGGTATTACTGGACTTACCTGTGTGAATGGTTGTGTCACGTGCCTGGGAAGCTGCCATTACAATGGTCTGAATGTGATTTCTCAGCATATGAGCCTCCTATAGCTCTTGTGTACCCAGACTTCAAGTTGCTGCCCCTTTTCTTAACCATTCTGTAAAATGATGTACTGGATGTGGTTTAGACCAAATGTCTTTTGGATGGAAAAAGCTGAGGAGCTTGTGGTGTAGCTATAAGGCTGTCATGCGTGATGCACACGTAAGAAAGCTTGCCTGAAGACACAGTGTGTGCGTGATAGTTGGAAAAGCTGATGGGTGAGCTAGAGGAGAACTAAGCATGGGTAAAGATGCATTAAAAAGCTCTCAGAGCATAGTGATGGTTGTACTTTGTGCCATTCAAAGTTGCATTTGCTGTAAGGAGAGCTTGCTTTGATGTAGGGATTTTTTTACATAAATATTTTTGTGAAAATGGTAGCCACATGTAATAGTGATTTCTGTGGCAAGTGAGCTGCAAGCTTCAAATTTGCAGCGGCCATCCTGGAAATTGATCCTGCACTTGTCTGCCTGAGATTGTGCTGTCTGAAACTGCTTGTAAAGAGCTTCGGATACTGGTTTAATCTCTGCAGTGTTCTGATGGCTGAGAAGCATCTGGGCACAACATCGTGTGGCTGCATGATCACATGTGGATGTGCTTTCCAACTCTGTGGCTGTAGGTTGCCTTGTCCCTCTGCCAGGCTGTCTGTGTAGCACCCCCTCAGCAAAATGAGCTATTTCAGTGCATTCCCCAGAGAGGAAACACATGATTGTTTGCAACGATGCTTTGCAGCTGTTTGGAGCAGGATGCACTGTTCTTCCTAGCAGTCATCCCTCGGGTAACAGTTTGAGAACCACAAAGCTTGAACTATTGTTAGGAGAATGGGGGCAATGGTCTCTCAGGTGCTCTGCTGATTTGTAGAGGTTCTCTAGTGCTCAGACCTCAAAGTGGCTCTGGCACTGGGATGCGCATGCTGTGACAGGCCTTAGCCATCTGCACCTTGTCTGACATCAGTGCCTCAGCTTCTCCTCATGAGGTAAGCTAGACTTTCTTTTCCCTTTCTCATGTTTTTTTCATATTGCTTCTTTGATTTGTAAAAAAAAAAAAATAAATGCAGAGCTCTCACTTGATCTTACGGCTTGTTAAAAAGGAGTTTAATTTTCTTTTTCATGCTCTTGCTTTAGTGTTCTAAAAACAAAGCCAGGGAGCTGGAAAGGCTGACCCGCGGGCAAGGTTATTCCCAAGAACTCGTTTGGACCTTGCTTGCACAGCTGCTTTTGACAGTGGCCTGAGCTGGCCCTGCCTCCCACTGCTGGTTCATGGCCAGAAACCACCGTGAGCCAGACTGGGAACTGGCCAGGCTAAGTCCCCTCTCTGCACCCATGCACATGCACCTGTTGTTTTTGCTGAGTTAGTTTTGAGAGAGGGCAGTCCTTGGGTCCAACTTGTATCAGGTGCTGGGCCAGCAACACTGGAAGGAGGAGAGGCTGCCCTGGGGGCGTTGATGTGGGTGTGTTTCATCCTTCGAGCTGTGGCATAGCTCACAGCTGGGTTTATCGGAAAACAGGCGTCGTGTTGTGGTTTCAGCAGAAATAACTGACAGTTTTAATCAGGACAGATGCCGTGTTTGAGCCCCGGCCTTGAACTGCACCAGAAATGTCTGTTTGAGTGGTTTAATCTGTGAGGTAGCATCTGTACTGAGCCTCCTGGATCAGAGGATGCATCACACTCTACCCCATGATCATGGCTTTTTAAAGCTGTTGTTATAACAGCTCCCTAAACTAGCTCAACTGCATTGAATGCAGGGTAGCTTAAGCCCTTCAAGCAAGATAACTTCGTCTGGGCCTGGCAAGGAGGTGATTACATAAGGCATCACCACTGGTGGAGGTGAGTGCTGAGCAAGCTGGGGAAAGCCAGTCCATGTGACTCACATGGTTAAGATGGGTGATGTGATTGCCAACAAATTGTTTCCATTATGGATTGCAGTGGAGAGGTCAGGTTGTATCTTACTGGAAAGTAGAGCATATGCAACTTGAAACTATTCCCAGGTGCTGATTTAATGCCAGGAGCCTCACTTGTGTGAGAAATAATTCTTGCTTTTACTGTGAAAGTGTATTTTGCATCTCTCTGAGAACAGCTGCTTAGGGTACATCCAGGCTGCTGTTACTCTGAGTGAATAAATCCCACCTTGTTCCTCGCACACATTTAAAAAAAAAATAGAAGTCCCTGTAACAACCATGAAAATAACAATACTCTGAAACAGCACTAGATTTTCATTTATGTGTGCCCCTGAAGTTGTGGTTTGGAACATGATTAAACACTGGATTTTGTATTTCCTTTGTGTGGACTGTTTGAAGGACTCCTCAACCTTCCCTGTTCAGGGACCTGTGAAAGGGCACAGGGAAGGTCTGGCTTCAGTGGCTGCTTTGCTTCTGTTCTGTAAGCTGCTCATCTTGTTTCACTTTTCCTTCTGGCCTGTGGGTGAACTGCCTCAAAGATGTTGATTTCCTCTATTTCATAATGTGGAACTGGGAAAGCAAACCTTTCATCTTTGAGTGATAATTCTGTGGTGTGAAGGGCTTATATTCTTGTTCCATTTATGAACAGATTTTGACTTGCAAGTTCTCTATAAAAACCAACAACACACTGAAGAACACTCCAGCTTGATCAAAAACTTTGTGCCTTAAGTATTATATGTCACCTTTTTATCATTTTTCAAAACCAGTCAGAAAAGAGTATTGGAGCCCTTGAGAAATTTCCAGTTCTCAATCTGAGAAATGCTAACTTTCTGGGGCTTCATTGTGAAGAAATTGGGTTTGGATTGAAATACATCTTCTCCTGGATTTAAAACCAGCTTTGGTTTTAATCTCTTGCTGTTTTCAGAGCCCTTGAAGATAGTCATGTTCTTCTAACCTTTCTTTTGTGTGTGTTGTCAAGCTTTCTTCCATCAGTGAACTTAGGTTATTCTGCACTGTAGCTTAATTCTCATCATCATCCTGCATCGATACTGCCTTTATCCACATCAGAAATGCAAGAGGCTAGCTCAGAGAACTAATCAGTATGATTGTAAAAGGTCAGGTGTGCCTGCTTATGAAGAAAGAATAATGGCAAGTGTTTGTCTAGGATTGAGACACAGTCCTTGAATACATAATTTTGTTGGCGTTTTGGGTATGACTCGGTAGCTGGCAAATTACTTTTGAATGTTAAGTTATATTAGGACATAAAGCCTCAAATATAATTACATATTAATATATAAAGATTTTCTTAGTTTTTTCACTGTACAGATAACTCTCTTGTATTTGTTTCTAACTTGTTCCAGCCATTAGCAGTCTGAAATGAGCACAACTGCTGTAGTACAGGCAAGCCAAGAGCCCTGTAGTCAGTAATTAAAATGGAAAAATATGTAGTATCTTGCTGCTGGCTCTTTGATTAGATGTGGGATGCACTGGGATTGACAAGAGTTCTCATAGGATTTAAAATCTAGGATAAAGTAGCTGAACTGTTGTTTTCCCTTTTTCAACCAAGGAAGAACACAGAGCTGAACAAGAATGTTTTCTCCTCCTGGAGGGATCTGGAGTGTGATAATGCTGAGTGGTGCAACCTAGAGATTCAGGCAAACAAACCTGATGGGTGAAGCTACTCATCAACAAGAGATTTGTAGATTAAGACAAATGCTTCCGTGGGTCAGATGGGTGCATTAAAACTTGTGTGAGCTGTAAATAACAGCAGTGCCTAATAAGTCACTATGCTGTCCTCAGTTTTCTCATGTGATGATGAGTCTGTATTAATCCTACTTAAGTTTCCACTTGGGATGGAAGGGAAGCTGGAGGATCTGTTATGTTGCAAAAATGAAGCATCCAGAGGATAAAGGCTGCTGCCAGTGCCAGAAGAGGAGTAGTTGAGCCAAGGTGACAGCACATGTTTATTGAGCTGTGCTTTTTAAGAGAGCTTGGCCAGAGCGCCCTGCTAGTAAACCAGGCTGTCTGAAGAGCTGCTGGCTCTAAAGTAGATGACCTGGGCCTGCCTCAAACCTGAGCAGTGCTGTGTCATGCGACTGACCACATTTCACTGCAGTCCTGGTGCCTGCTGTGAGGGGAAGGAATCCTTGCTCTACCTCTGAACTATGCTGAATTTATTTTTTTTCTGCTGTTAGTCTGATTTA
This sequence comes from Climacteris rufus, assembly GCA_013398175.1. NCBI lineage: Eukaryota > Metazoa > Chordata > Aves > Passeriformes > Climacteridae > Climacteris > Climacteris rufus. Next base: position 1,105,512 of record VZRZ01000996.1, read on the forward strand.
TTCCCAGTTATATTTAACCAGAGCTTCGTGTTCCTTTCCTGGTTTTTAGACAGCTGACTTTCTGATATGTCTGTAGCTGGGTAGTGTGATCTTTCACTGAATGTTTTGTGGATAGCTCTGCTTGGTTTCCAGCTTTCGACATCACCCTTCAGAAACTGCTCTTTTCTTACATGTCTATGTAATGCCTAAAGGTGCAGCTAGGCCATAATAAGCACTCTTGGTATCTTTTGGTCTGAATACTGAGAGTCTCTCAACCCCAATTTTGACCCTGAAGCTGGGTGGCTCCACTGTAGGATGAGACTGGCTGCTCTATTCCACTTGGACTTAGCATGTCTGCCACTGTTACTGGGTATTGCTCAAGTGCAGTAGTGCATTTCCTGCCAAAGCTGTCTGAGAAATTTATTAGGCTGTCAAGGAAAACATGTATTACAGGTGGTGATCCTTAGTGAGACTGGCCTTCACAGAGATCTAATGAGAGAAAGTAGATGATTGGATGTTCAAAAATGGGGAAAATGGACTTGATTCCACAAGTGGTTAAATCTGTTTTGTTCTTACTCCTGACACAATAGCAATTCTTTCTGATATTTACAAACATAGGACATTAGTAAGAATCTAAGGTAGTGATGCTCTTAGCCTTAAATTTGGTTATTTCAGGGACTGGTGTCCAGATGATACACAGTTCAGACAACTTGAATACCAACTGACAGGCATTTTTTTTCTTTTCAGTTACACTTGGGAAGCGATTGATGCAGACAAACAGGTACTTTATAAAATAAACTTCTGTTATGGTGTTCAAGAGTGTGGAAGTAAAAGTGCAGTCTGTGCATTTGACATCAGGAAGAAGGCCTATCTGTCTGTAGGTAAGTAAACAAGTGTCTTTTCTTGTAGATAGTTCAGAGTCATGCTAATGGATGGTCTTGTAACTATTGCAAACTTTGTTAACCAAGATTTTTTTCCTTGTCAGAACAGTGTAAAACTTTGTTTTGTTGCAGATTTACTGGGGTGATTTGGTAAAACATGATTGGATTGTAGATAATCACTTATGGGTCAGTGAAATGTGTCTTATGGTCTAGTTAAATGTAATCTGGTGTGAAACTATGCAAGGCTATCTCAGGTAGAATAAGTGCATCCACCTGTGGCAGGATATGGACTGTGCACAGCTGTGTAAGTACTGAACACTGGACAGAACTCGAGTTACAGCTCTGAACTGTACCTCAGCCTAGCCTGATGTGATATCAGCTCTTTGTTCAGAGGCAGTTTATTCTTTATAATGCAATCTTGGAGTATTACTGAGTGTCTGAGGTGTCATCTTCAAGTTCTTACACGCAGAAAGGAAGTCACTTACGTGCAGTTCTCCGGTTTTGGTTACACTTGTCAAATCTGGTGACTGCTTCAGTAGTTCACAGATGTCCTTGGTATTCTGAGGAGGAGTGGACTTGTGCATGCTGATCTAAATATGAAACTGGCAAATTCCTGTGCACATGCACATGATTTCATCAGTCAGAACCACCTTGTGGTCTGAACAGTATTTGTTCATGAGTTCATGTTATTTATTTTCATGGATGTTTGTCACTTTCAAGGTTGCTTTTGTCTTTTGGCTAATGAAACAATAATGTATGAGTACTGTTCAAGAGGCTTTCTGATGGTTGACTGTTACTTCTAATAGAATAAAGCAATAGTTTTCTGAAGAGCAATATCTCTTCAGACTGCTTTGTAGTATCTGCAGATCTGAAGTCTGATTTAGCATGCTTGCCAATCTTTCCAGCCACTGGCAGACAGCTCTTACAAGAAGCTATGAGTCTTCATTAAATTACTTGAGCTTGAACTGCTGGAATACGGTGAGGAGAAAGATGTTTCTCATCTGTATGCTGATCTACAGCAGCTGGTCACCTTCCATTCTCCCACACCTCTTCGTGAACAGTAGAGATACTTTGGGTTCAGTCTGTGGTCAATCCATGCTTTTCAAATAAACTGTTAGTATTGGGACCCAGGCTTACAGAATCACTGAGTGCAGGAATAAAGGTATATTCAGGCTCCACAGTTTTTGGGGTGACTGACTAGATTGCATTTGCATTCAGACTGCAATTGCATGTAGTGTAGCGTCTTCTTTGAGGAATGTGGCATCTCAGAGCAGTTGATGCTGTTAATGTGTTTCATTCTGAAATGTACAAGAATTTTGTTTCTTGCTGATGGAAGTCTCAGCTCGTGCTGTTGAGTCTTCAGTTGCCTGTGGATTAGAAAAGAAAACGGCATCTAAGTGTCTGTTTTAACATGCTGCTTTGAGTGAGATTGGAATGTAGCAGGTGGAGTGAGCTTGAGGAAGTCTGTTCTCTGCAGGGAAGTGTGAGAACTAGAGGCTTGTGTAGGTTTTGTTCCACACTTGTGGAAAGAGGAAGGGAGAACAGAGCTGGGTGGTGACGGAGCAGTGTCAAATATTCCTCTGTATGCAAACCTTGAGTGCCTGAGTGCTACTTAGTGGAAAAGGATTTAGCAACAGATACACTGTGATCTTGCAGAGGCAATTTGAACTGACTTTCAAATGTTAGGCTGCAAATCTTGGTTCAAGCAGGGTATGTTTTTAACTACCCTGCAATAAAGTGAGAAATCAAGGCAGTGGAGTTGACATTGTCACTGAATTTTGCTTTGATTTATTGGTCAAATTGTCCAAGTTTTGTTCTTGCTTATGCTTCTTCATACTGCCTCTAGTTGCATTGGAGCTTCATCATCATCACACTGAGTTTAGGTCATGCTAATGGCTTATCAAGCTTCTTGGTTGTTAAAAAAAAATAAAAAAAAAAAAATCACTCCTGGTGAGAAAAGAGGAATCTCTTTGATCCAGGTCTAGGCAGGTGTAGACTCCCAGTTACCTAAACCAGCTAAACCACATACTTGTCTTCAAGCAATCCAAATGACATGACCTGTGTGCCAAAGCTGAGGGCAACTGAAGGACTTTGATTTGGGGGAAGACGGGCAATTTGTTGGCTAATTTAATTTGATGAAGTTGTAAGTTTTCTTCAGATATGGGCTTAGTCAGTTGTCTTCTTCATTCTTTCAGAAAAATTATTTTCACTGCAAACAATAGTTTTGTTTTTTAACTATCAGCTACACAGGGGGTGAGAGCTATAGGACTGTTGGCTACTCCCAGCTTTGATAGGTGTTAAGGCCATGTGCTCTGTGGCAGTAATCAGTCTGTATCCCAGTAAAGCCTTGTGGATAATGTTTACTGTGTGCCAGTGTGACATACCAGGGTTTGCATGGACACCCCAAAGGCCTCTCCTCTTCAGCTTCATTGGTTGATCCTAGAAGTTTTCAAGGTGTAGGAAAATGTTTAGTTCATGAACGTCAGTGAGGATGGGAATAACATGGTAGTTATTTAATTTTAACTTAGTATGACACCTAGTGACTCATGTGCCATGTAGCTGGACTACTACTAAAAAATGGGAATATTATTTTAGCTGTTTGTTAACCTGATGGTGAAATGTGCACTTTGTCCAGCTGCAGTAGAATGAGTGGACATGAAATGATAACTGCCACCTTCTTCTGGAAAACAGATTGGATATCTTTCATGATTGTCTTCTTCCTTCTAAGCAGCTGAACAGATGAGCAGAAAGTGTTGTGGACAGTGCCTTTGGTACTGATTTAGCACAGCAGTGTAATGTGAAGTATCTGGTGCTAATTTTTGTGAACAGTACTAGCTGACTTGTGTTCCTTCATGGAAGGAACACATTTCTGAATTCATGAAGAAACATGAGTGGTCATTGTAGAGAGAGCTTTATGTTATAGTAGAAGTGGTTGCACATCTCGTGCTCTGGAAGGAAGCTGATCATGTGAGGGGTTGATACTCCTTGCTCTGTGAGCAAGGGTGTAATGAGGCATGTGCCTCTGAAGAGATTCTCGCTAAAACTTGCAGCAAGTTTCCAAACTAATTCTAAGCATGCGAGGGGGAAGAGAGCATGCATATTGGCCTGTAGTAAACAAGATATACTGGCTTAACTTGTATTTTCCTAAGTGTTACTTTAACTGAGAAAATTGGAATCAGCTTATAAGTGGCTCTAGTGAATGTACTGTGCTTTTAGCACTGAGAGAAACTAGTGCTTAGAGAGCTCTGAGGTAAGTCCTCAGATGGTACTGCCACAAGTTCTCTGCTAAATTGTGACTTGTAGCTATATACATTTATAACTGGAGAGGTTTTAAATTGTGTGCATATTGTTACTATAAACATTCCTTGCCTAGAAAGTTGCGTTGGCTTCCTTCTGGTGTGGAAGGTGTGGAAGAAAGGAGGTGTGGAAGAAAGGAGGACACCCTGACAGTATCTTGTAAGCAATGATGTGATAAGTAACACTCGTGCTCTCAAAGCAGTGTGTAGCTCGTAGGTGTAAGAGAGCTGTGTGGCACCTTGGCATCAGTACTGGTAGTTGTAAAGCCTGAAAATAGCCTTTTGATAACACAGGAAACACAAAAGGCACAATCCATGTGTATCATCTTTCTACCCAGTTTTTTGACTTCCGCTCCTCTTGGTCTCTAGACTACTTGGGTGCAGTGTCGTTTTTCTTGCCTTGAGTGAGGAGATAACAGGCTGGGAAAAGTTCCAAAAAGTGTGGTTTTAAGATGAAACAACATTTGGCCTATGTGCAAAACTGCTATCTGCAATGATTACAGTTTGATTTGCTCTCTCCCTAGTGTAGATACAAACAAAAATGGAAAGGGGGAAACTGATCAATACTCATATTTTATAGCATTTTCTATAGTTCAAGCCAAACTTGTTGCAGAATTAACAGGTTGAAGTTAGCATGTAAGATCTAAAAGTGGGTGGTGTTTAAAGCTAACCAAAATGGGTTTGAGCAGGAACATTTCAGTGGCCTGAGCTGGTGCTCATCAGGACTTGCCTTTCCCCTTCATGTCAAGTGCTGGGGAGAAGAGGAACGTGCGTGGCACAGCACTGACCCCGCTCTCCATGCAGCATGTGAGCTGTGCTAGAGAGGATGGGAGATGTGGGGGATTTGCACTGAGGCAGTGGATCTGTGCTGGGTTTGTCTGCAGACAGTGCCAGTGCCCGGGCACCAATGTGTTCTTTAAGTAGATTAAAGATTAAGTGGAGCCAGCCATGTGCACCCACAGCCCAGACAGCCAGCTGTATCAAAAGCGATGTGGCCGGCAGGTCAAGGGAGGTGATTCTGCCCCTCTTCTTTCCCTCTCGTGAGACCCCACCTGGAGTGCTGCATCCAGTTCTGGGGTCCTCAGCACAGGAAGGACATGGACCTGTTGGAGCTGGTCCAGAGGAGAGTCACAAAAATGCTCACAGGGCCGGAGCATCTCTGCTATGAAAGCGGAGGGAGAGGTGGCTTAGCTTGGAGAAGACTCCAGGGAGACCTTATTGCAGCATTCCAGTACTTGCAGGAGGCTTATAAGAAAAATGAGAGCAGACTTAGCAGTGCCTCTAGTTACAGGACAGGAGGTAATAATTTTAAACCAAAGGAGGACAGATTCAAACTAGATGTTGGAAACAAATTTTTTTATGATGAGGGTGGTGAGGCACTGGAACAAGTTGCCCAGAGAGGCTGCTGATGCCCCATCCTGAAAATGTTCAAGGTCAGGCTGAATAGGGCTCTGAGCAACAGATTTAGTTGAAGATGTCCCTGCTCATTGCAGAGGGGTCCCTTCCAAGCAAAACCATTCTGTGATTGGTATAAAGGCTGATAAACTGATAAATAGAAGCTGGTAGGAGGAAGGAGTGAGCAGTGATTGAAACTAGCTGGTAACAGCTTTCCTTTAGCCCTTGTTCCTAAGAAGTGACCAGTTTGTAGTAGCACCTGCTGTTGTACTGTTTTTGATTAAAGATGTTTTCTAAAACCCTTTAAGAAATTAGAAGTGTGATTAGAGATGTCGAACACTATCTTAACTTGGATTTAATCTTCCAAATCGGAAGAACCACAAGGATCATCTTCAGTTGTACTGTCTTCAAGTGGATTGGTATGGCTTGGGCTGCTCAGTGGTTGACATTAGACCCTGTCTGTTGAGCTTCTGTGAAGGTGTTATAACACCTTTTTTTTTTTTCCCCCCCTCTCATTTTCAAACCCTAGGTGATTTAGCTGCCTTAAAAGTTTCTGAAAGTCTGCTGGAGCTCAACACTACCCGTAACTGCTTGCAGCAAGGCAGTGAACATCGGATTCAAAGCAATATTAACTTCCTGTGTGGGAAGACACTGGTAAGTCTAAATAATATGCTCTTATCTTCAATGGAAATGGCATGTACTCCTAACTTGCTTTTTAAGGAGACTTGCTGTACTTTTGGATGTACTAATTACTGAGCTTCATAGCTTAAAGAAGAGCCAGTTTTGTTTTACTGTGAAGTTAAGGTCATGATTTGATGTGGCTTTCATAATTCAGTTCCAGTAGAAAATAGCTGCAGGTCTGCAGCTTAGCTCTGATTATGAGCTCTTCTTTGTCTTTACTGTTTTTACATGGATTGCACTTTAGTATTTTTTTAGTGTAATATGGAGGAATGAGTTAACGGTGTACAGGATGCCATAACAATGCGAGCTGTTGTTGAATTGTTGGCTGAGCCTGAGCTGTTTAATAGCTAGCATGACTGTTTAATAGAATATTATTGAAGAAAATGACTGACCTCTGTTATGGGTCAGCATAGTTGATATCAGTAAGGCTTAGGTTTGGTCTGCACATTGTTGAACTAACAGTGCTTATAGAGCCAGCTGGGCTTCTGAGGAGATAGCTCTTTATGAAAATCTGCTTGAAGTACAATTGGAGATGCCCAAAAAGTTTCTAGGGGCATGTGTGCATGCAGCTCACCTCCATGTGCTTTTGGAGTTACACCCTCCACACACTGAGCAGGTACGACAGCTCTGTGCAGACTGTGATCAGTTCACACATTTGTGTATCTGGGAGAAGTGTTTATTAGTGCTGCTGTTGGCACTGACAATGCTGTTGCACACCCCCTCTTGGAAATCTAGCCAATTCAAACAAAGTGCCACTGTAGCAGACTTAAATGCTTCCTGTTCTGTTTCAGCAGATGACTCTTTAAACTAAATTAAAAAATCATTGCTCAACTTCAACCATAACCCCAGATCATACTGATCTTCAGACTTCTTCTAGTTTGCTCAGTTCTCTAATACCTGTTTGTCGTGTGACCTAGTAAACGGATTTTGTAATAGTGTCTGGAACAACTTGTTTCCTCCCCTTTTAAGGCTAGGTTAAATGAGAGAGGGAATCAGTTTAAGTATGATAAAGTGCTTCTAGGTGAGGTGATGGAGGGTAAGGTGAAGAATTAAATTGCTGGCTTTTTGCTAAGTAGAGATGTTCAGTTTAACATCCAATTCTGAACCATGGTAGAACCCCCACCTTGAAATATGTACAAATGTAACATGAGCCTATAAAAATAAGCAGTGAAAGTCAGAGGTATCCTATAGCAGAAGAGGCTGCTAATCAGTTGTTCTTGTAGGATAAAAGGGAAATGATAAACCACACATTGCCTCGCTGTGTTCACCAATTTATAACCATTAACCATTTTATGGGTGTCTTCTTTTCTAGTAAGCAGATGTGACTGGTGCTTCTGCCATTATCAGTTGGCATAGTGAGGACTTCTAAAAGATGGAGTACAGTTCCTACATATTAGGACTGGCCCATGTTAATTTGAGCATTGGTGTATATGCAGACTAATGATTTGGCATCCTGCATCTTCCTGAGTTTCTCAACAAAGCTGTTATGTAGCAATCTTGCTGTTAGCAAATACCATTAAGAAACTGTATGCTCTTGTTCTGTGATGTGCTATATTCTGTTTTCCTTAATTTCTTGAATAAACTTCTTACTGTCTACAGATGTAAAATAAAACTGAAGCCTGCTTTTCTAATCATTTTTTTCCCATTTAAATAGGGTACCCCTGAATTTGTAACAGCAACAGAGTGTGTGCACTATTTTGAATGGAGGACCTTTGTGGCTTGCAAGAAAGACTTGTTTAAACCTGTGAAAGAGGTAATCCATGTACTATCCATGCAGAAGTTACACTTCTGACAGTTTTCTCTATCTGTCCCCACCCCAAATTAATCCCAACAACCTCCATAAACCTATGGTTTTTGAAGTCATGTAAAACATATATGTTAAAATTGGGGGAGCTGAGAATTTTAAATAACTCTTCAATCTTTTCTGTGCACTGGATGGTTGTTTATAGTAAAATTCTTCTAAAAGCTGGAGCAAAAGAGTCTAACTTTGGATGCCTCATTTTAGTCAGCCTGTCTAGCTTTGAGCTTCCAGAAGGAAAAAAACTTTTCCATGTATTTATTACCTGGGCTTCATGTATGCCTGTTCATAATTTCTCCTACTTGTTTAGTATGGTTTGCTTGTAATTTTTTTGTTGTTGTTCTAGGTGCCTTGCTATGTGTTTGAAAATTTCAAGAAACATGACTTGAATCCTCTCATCCAAGTTTCAGGACACTACTTGGTGGATGATTCTGATGATGATTCCTTGTTCATAAACGTCTGCAGGGACTTAGGTTAGAATGCTTACTTGTGTCACCTGTCAGTCTGTAAATTTCTCATAGTGTGGTTCTTAATTAAGGCTATTAAGGCAAAGTTTGTCCTTTGTCCAAAGATCAGTATTTCAAGACTTACATTATTATTTCAAACTCCCTATCCTCCAAGTATTGAGGTGTTCAAAGATACATCCCTTATGGATGGGCAAGTACTGTTAGTACAGTTTGTCACCTTTTCTAAGTGGGAGAGCTTGTCTTGTATCTACGTTTGTTTGTTGCTAAATAGGACCAATATGGTTCATAGGGCTTCATGTGCTCTAAATTTATTATTGTGGACTCCATGTTGTTGCTCAGTTCCTAATGAATGTCCTGAGGTGCATCTAAAACACTGTTTAGGTGCTTGCCAAAGTGCTGATGCTTAGCTAGCATTTTCTTCTCAGTTGAGAGCCACATGCATAAGGAATTAAACCAGCAAAATCACGTATTTAAAACTTGCTGAAAAGGCTGGTTTAGCTGTATACTCCCACTGTGTTTTTTACTCTGCAGTTAAATACGTGTTTTGTGTCCCTGTTAAGGGTTTAATACTTCTAGTTTTAGTGACAGGTCTATTCTTTTAAACATCCCACTAGTATGAAACATTTGGCTGACAGTATTTAATCAGATGGTTAATAAGAAACAAAGAAGGGGATAAAACCTTCCCTATAAGGAAGGGTTGCCCTTTACTTGATATAATTTTAGTGTTGTGGGAAAAGAAAAATACTTGGCACACTTTTAGAAGTTTTCAAAGCCCTATGTATCCAGCAGCTGTACTAGCAACTGGCTGCAGCTGCTTTGGCAGGAAGGATGAATTTGCTGTCCCCAGCCAGGGCAGCATGAGTTACTGTAAGCACTCCAGGTTTTGTCTTGTCAGTTTCACATGTTAATGTAGCCCATTTTTAAAAAGTAGTTTTAGAAGAATCCACAGATAAAATGGCAAGATACTTTATGTGGATCAGGGCCTAGAAACTGAGTCCTATAATCTATTTTCTATGTGCTATAACCAGGAAGGTCAAGTGGAGAGACCAGAAACTGCCCCTCTGGCAGTGCTGCTTGCTTGTTACATGAAGGTCAGGCATATGATGTTGGCCATCCAGTGGAACAGCTGAAATTTCGTGACAAAGACAGGTATGTAATTTTTGTGGTGATAGTTCCGTGGACACTGTTCAGTCATCTGGCCTGGAAGCAACACTCTTGGTAACAGATGAGTCTTCTAAAACTTAACATTAATGCCTCTTCAGTCTTGAAGCATTAGCAGAAAAATATTCAAATACTGTCAGAGCAGTCTTTTTCAGGCATTCTGTTGTACTGCCGTAACAGATCAAATTTTCTCCTTTTTTGAGACTCCTTTTTACAGAATTGCAGAACTCTTAGAAGCAAGCTCTACTCTGCAGTAGAGTAGGATTTGGCCCCGTCTGTCCACTGTCTAAGGGCCCACAGGGTAAATCCATTTGGCTCTGTGGGTTTATGCACTGTATTTGGTTCACTCTACTCCTCAGAAGTACTTTGAAAGTTGAGAATAGGGCCAGATATTGCCTTTCTGTGTTTTTTGCATTAATGCTTTCTTACCAGAAGAAATAGATAAGCAATGAAAGTTGTAGTTCCAGCTTTTTCCTGGTGATGGTAGAGCTGGAACTACAAGAAACTGTTTTCTTGATGCTGCTGCTTTGTGTGCTGGAAGTATAGCTTGAAGTAAAAAAAAAAACCCAAAACAACAAAATACCCTCAAACAAATAAAAAAAAATGAACCAACCAAAAAAAAAACCCAACCCCACAACAGAAAAAAAACACCACCAACAAAAGCAAACCATAAGCAATCAAAAAACCATGCCAAAACCCCATCCAAACAATCCAGTGTAGCTCAGGGGACTTAGTTAACATGCTGGTATTTCTGAGTTTCAGATAATCTGAGCCTGCTTGCCTTGTGTGTAGGGTCAATAGTACCCCTGTTATCTTCTGCAGTGATCTATTTCAGATGCCAGCTGAAGAAAACAAGCAGAACAAATTAATAACAGGGAGGCCAAAGGTTCTGACCTATTTGTGGTAAAGTTGAGGATTTTATTTTAGCTTACAAATGAAATTGTTAGTCCTTTGTTGCAGGGCTTTTCCCCAGCATGAAACAAATGACTGAGGTGTTCTGTACCAAGGCAGTAGCACCTGAGGAAGCACAAGCTTGTTCTCATATTGAAGTGCAATTAATAGTACTCTAGAAAAGTGTTTGTCAAGCAAGCTTACCCCTGCTAGGATTGAAGAGTTCTTCATTGCTTAAGGAATATTCACTGTATATGTTCCATCAGACTAGGGTAGCTTGGGAAGGAGTAAGGTGGTTTGTATATCTGTGTCCTGAGGCACAGAGAGGCCAGCTAGAGGTGCAGATAACCTGAAGCCAGACTGTCACTGCTCTGTGAGCTGTTGTCTTCTGCCTGTTAAACTGCATAGAGTAGTAGTGCTTAGTTGGCAGGTTGTGGTGATCTCCTTGTTCTCTCATCCAGGTCATCTTGCTATTTGTCCCTGCCTGTCAGATACTTACCATGTTTTATTCTCCTACTCCTGCCTCACCTGATGTGATCCAGTTGCCACGCTCCTGTCAGTTTGCTGATGAGTTTATCTAGCTCTTAGTTTTGGGGGCAGAATGGGAAGGGTTTATGCATAGAGAGGTAGTAAACTGTAGGAATGTGGCTAAACCTGAGTGTTTCTTACTTTAAAAAGTTGCAGGAACATTTACCACATCTGCTCTGCAGAAGTTTTGAGAGCAAAGCTGCGAGTGGTCCCATGACTGTCAGCTAAATTCTTACTACAATATGGATTACAAGGCATTCAGCATAGTCTTAACGATTGTACTAGAAGATATTGTATTAAGTAGTGTTGCTGGGACTATTTTAGTCTTTATTTTTAATTAACTCTTAAGATTAAAGGAATGAGGACCTCCAGAAAAATTGCTTTCAGGAGCAGGGCTACTTTAACATATTCTGCCTAGTGTCTAGTAAAGATTGGGTGTTTCAGGAATATCCCTCTTCTGTACAATGCTATGTCTTAATTGTCTCTTTGGTTTGTTGTTTTCTGTTTCTAGGCTGGTATTGAGTTATGAGGGAAAGTATGATAGTGATGGAGAAAAGCCAGATTTCTGCCTGGGCCATAATCCAGCAGTGACAATCACTTTTGTTTGCCCGTCAAAGAGAGGAGAAGAGGTAACTGTGATGTTTTACTTTGTGTTGACTGATTGATCTTTAACTTTTGTTTGCATTATCTTTCATTTTTATTCAGGCCTGAAGAGAATATAAGTATTTCTGGCTTATAGCTTGTGTAGAGCGTGAGATTCTAGACATACTTATGAAGTCTTCTAGAACTTGAGCAATAACAAGAACTTAAATAAAATTTCGCCAGGGGTGTATTGTCTCTTGTATTGGTGAATTTTGTTGTCCCTTTATGGGTTCAAGGCTTTCCTCTAAGCATAGGATGGACTTTGTGTGGTGTTAATTCTTGGCACAGAGCTTTGCTTGCTAATGAGCAATCTTCCTAGTCAGGCTGGACATGCTTATAACTGTTGCCTGTTACTTGTTTTTTTCTACACCTGTCCTTCCTCAGGGAAAAAAAAAATAGCTAGTAAGTGTCATTGCATGACAAGGGTGTGTTGCTTACTGAGCAAGCTCCTGAATTCTTTTTAATTTAAAGTAAAATCTTTAGTGTTAAGCAACAACTCAGTTTATGCAGGACACTGTTTTAGCCTGACTTGTACGCTGTGTGATGCCCACTTTGATGTGATGCTGGGTACTTTCAGCAACCTACACTTCTTGAATTGGGCCAAAGTGTCGATTGCTAATGCTCTGCCATTTCATATAGTGATGTTTTTTGTTGGGGTTAGTGAAGAGGCAACTCTTGTCTGGCTAATTCTTGGTGTGATGTTTAGTCCATCATCTGACCTAGATAGGTGCTGTACTTCACCCCTATTGCTGCAGAAACAAACAATAGGCATTTGTCTACCGTCTACCTTGCTACAGCTACACACACTTGTAGTGTGAGTCATGTTACTGGTGATACTTGTGCCTGTAACTTACCTGATACCTGTGTATCTGCCAATTGTTCCAGTGGGTGGCAGAAATACAGATTTATGAAACAAACTGGGTTTCTAATGTTTCACTTCAAAGTGGGAAAGACCAAGACTACTGCTTCTCCCGATGTGCAAAAATATTTCACTACAGAAAACTCATCTGACAGAAGCACTGGCTAAAGAGTTCTCAAATTCTATCAGTCTTGATTTGTACTGAGGGAATCAAAGTTGCTAAAACACTAATGTCTAAAAGTCTGCTTTGCCTTCAGAGAACTTTTGATCTGTTCCTTGCATTGAGGACTTCTCTGAGGCAAGCACAATCCAAGCTGTGCTTGGCAATTTGGGCTTATCTTTGTTTTTGCCATTCACATTAAGGAAGAGTGCTTTTTAAAGTCCTTCTGCTGTCCTAATGCCTGATTCTTTACTTCTGTTTAGACTTCTAATAGTGTGCCACATCATTTGTAAGACCTGTTTTATTTCTTCTCAACACCTATTTCTGACAGGTCAGAAGCAATGTTTGCACATCTTAAGTAATTTACAGTTGAAGTGGTTGTTACTGATCTTTAAAGAAACAGTATCACATTCCTTTAAGATTATATTTCAAATAAGTCTACTTATAATTTTTAATTCTGTTCACTTCTGTATTAGAGTGCAGGTCCCAAACTTACAGCAAAAACAAATTGCCGGTATGAAATTGAGTGGGTTACTGAGTATGCCTGTCACAGGGATTATCTGGAGAGTAAGAACTGTCTTCTGACTAATGAGCAACATGATATCTCCATTGATTTAACACCACTTACTCAATTTTCAGGTAAGCTCAGTATTTTTCTTTTGTGTTTGTGGTTGTTACCAGCCATTTTTGCATTTCCATATTTAGGGACAGGAGGAGTGTCCTCTGTAGATAGTTGGAGTTTCATGTCTGTTCTGATGTGCGTTAAAACTCTTTTTTGTTTGTTATCATTCAGAATATGTCACACCATATGTAGCCAAAGATGACAAAGAAGAGTATTACTATTACTTGAATGTGTGTGGGAAAACCACTGCAGGTAACTGCGTGGGCAGTACAGAATACATTTCATCTTGCCAAGTAAAACTTTCAAATAACCAGCAAAAAGTGGCAGGAAGATTTAAGAACCAAACCCTAAGGTATGTAAATGCTCTTTAGCCCTACTAACTGGTCTGATTGATCTTTGTTTCCTACTTTGATGCTTACTTATTTGTCATGTGTCAGTAGTTAGTACAAAATGCAAGAATTTTTGCTCACTTTTTTGTTAAAAAAACTGTAACAGTATACCAGGATAGCACTAGCAAACAGAGGAGCCCATAAGATTGTCTAAACAGGAAGACCTCCACTTAGTTGTCCAAATTGCAGATTGTGCTCTACTGCCTGTTGCCCTCCTTTTTACATGTTTTACATGTAAAGCAGTATCAGAAGAAGCTGATTGCCAAGTTGGCATATAGGGGCAATAGTTTGCATGAGATTGTAAAGCGGAGTTTAATTCGAATAGACACGCTTGTCTGAGTGGGACGGATTTGTTGCAGTGATCTTCCAGGAAGTATGACTTCCTCCACGTGCAAAAACAGCACAAAATAAACTAAATTCCACCATAGCTAGAATGGCTTTAGAGCATTCTTTAAACTCTACAGAAATAAATGAAAAGTGACCAGAAAAATCAGTGGACACAAGCCTTTGTTGCAGTAAAAATGTCAGTATTGATGTTGAACTAGCATTTGTTTTCCCTTGTAGTGAGACAATTAATAAACAAGAATGTGACTTCTGTTATGTGAAGAACACTGTGTGGTTGTCTGACCCCCACATTTCTATCTAAAACTGACTTTTTACTCAGGTACTCTGACGGGGATCTCACTTTAATTTATCCGGACGGGGATGCGTGTAGTTCCGGCTTTCAGAGAATGACCGTCATAAACTTCGAGTGCAATGAAACTGCCAGTGAGTTTGACAAGCTGTGACAGCTCTGCTCAGTGTTTGATTTCCGTGCTTGCTAGTAGACCTTATGCTCAAATGAATGCTTGCTTTGAGTCACAGCTAACACAAGAAATAAATATTATTACAGTAAGCAGTAATTTCTATGGCTGGCAGGATGTGCTGTGTAGTAGGGCTACTAGTTTAAATTTACACTGATGATTGAGAAGATGGAAGTATAAAAGAGCCTTTTTTTCTTAGCCAACAGTAAAAAACCACAAATACGAGTCCTCTGCAGCAAAGGGATTTTTTCTCTTCCTTGCTCATTGCTAGTCCTCAAATCTCTTTGCTTTTTTCTCCTTCCTTCCCCCCACCCAGAAATCTAATACCAGTTCATCTATTTTCAATATTAAGGCAATGAAGGTAAAGGAGTTCCAGTATTCACCGGTGAAGTTGACTGCACCTATTTTTTTACTTGGGATACAAAATATGCATGTGTTAAAGAGAAAGAAGATCTGCTTTGCAGAGTGTCTGATAAGAGAAAACACTATGACTTGTCACCTCTTATCCGCGGTTCAGGTATGGCAATAAAAACGAGCTTTCAATTACTTTTGTCCTGCGTTTACATGCTATCTCTAGTGCAATTCTTCAGCTGGATATTAGTCAGCTTTTGCTGTTCTTAGTGAATTTCTGGGATCCTGGTGTTTGCTTCCCTCATTCCAAACAAACTACAAAAGAAGCCGCATCCATGACTGCCTTGGTTGCTGCCATCTTAAGTGGTTTTAAGTCACACAGTGTGGATTGGAAGGAACTGTTAAAGACTGTCTAGTTCTCTGTCATGGGCAGGAACACCTTCCACTAGACCAGGTTGCTCAAAGCCCTGTCAACCCAGCCTTCAACACTTCCAGGTTTGGGGCATCCACCACCTCTCTGGGCAGCTGGTGCCAGTCAGGTTCCACCATGGCTCACCAGCTTCCACCCAGTGGCTTGTGCAAAGGGGCACCTTTGGACTCATCCAAGGAGAGCAGGATTTGGCAGCTAGGGCTTCATTGGGCAGATGCAGGTGTAATCTCAGCTGGTGGGGGAATGGAGCCGAGATCAGGGCTTCTGTGTGCTGGGGGATGCTCTGAAGTAGAGGTCATCGCACAAGTGTGGGGCCTCTATAATAAAAGGCCTTTATAATTTTGGCATGGAAAGGCTAGAACAATTTAGTCAGATGTCTTGTTCTTAACAACCCTCTGTATTTCAGAGTTAGCCCAGAACTGGGAAGCTGTGGACAGTAGCTTTTCAGAAAGGAAACGTTACTACATCAATGTCTGCCATAAAGTGTGGAAGAGAGGAGGAGCTTTCAACTGTTCAGGTGGTGCTGCTGTTTGCTCTGTAGGTGAGTCAGGGGTTTTTGTTGGTGGTGTTTCTGGAGATTTTTTGGTTCATTCTTTTTTTAAGCCTCTGAAGGCTTGGCACTTTTCTCTGCAAATGAGTGCCTTAGTTTATTTGAGGAAACAGAAGTTAGGAGCATGTTTCTCTTGTGATCTCAAAGACTCTAGAAGAAATAATGCAAGTAGCTTTTTCTAACTTAAGAGCTCTAGGCTTTGTAGCTTGGTTTTGGTGAGGTGAAATCAAACCTAATGATATTTTCTCATTAACCAGACAAATGGAAAGCCTGTCTAATAGGGTAAGCTTTGCTTCTTATTAGAGAAATGAAAGTTATGTATTTACTGTCTTTACAGATAAGCGAAACAACAGTATGAATCTTGGAACATTTGTATCGTCTCCTAAAAAGGTTGGAGAAAATATCCAACTTACTTATTCAAATGGAGACAGCTGTGGTCCTAATAAAAAAATTGAAACTATCATCACTCTAATATGCAGACCAGGTGAGAACATCCACACCCTGTTTACTGACCCAGTTAAAAACTGAAAGTCATCTAATAAGCTCAGACATGAGTGCTAAATATTAGCATGTGCTTTTGTCTTTTTGTTCTATGCAAAAGCTTGAAGCATCGTGGTTTGTTTACTAGGATAATGATGATGTAATTGTAGGTATTTAGTTCTGTTTACCTTTTATGTAAGTGCTCTTTAAAAACCCTTAAGTGAGTATCTTGAAATAAGATTTTTCCAAACATGATTAAAGTATGTTTAAGTGTTTAAAACTCCACAAATATCTGGAAGCTATATAAAGCACTCTCTTTCCCTAGATCATCTTGATGGGAAAGAGTGGTTCTGAACTAAGATCAGATACCTTAGCCTTCTTTTCCAATAAGTATGGTTTGTATCTAAACTGTTGGCAGTTTATGAAAAGCAGAAACATTTGCAGAAGTTAATTTTGTTCATCTTGATATAATAGGCTGCTAGTTAACTATCTCCCAGGGAAATAGCAAACCTGTTTCTCTACTTCAGCCTGAGGAAGTTGAAATTTCCAAGTGTTCGGGCTGTTAGGATCAGATTGTGTACTGTTTCCCAGTAAAACACCAGTTTTGTTTATCAAAGCAGACGTTTTTTCAAATGTGATAGTTCTCAGGAACAGATTGAGCACTGCACCTTCATTTCTGGGCTAAACTTTTATTTTGGGAAGGAGGTTGCAAAGACTTGGTGAAAAATAGTTTTGGCTCTATTTTCAAAGAAGAGGTACTTTAACAGTTGTCTTGATCTGCTGTTGAGGACAAGTTAGTGTTCTTAGGAGTAGATTCCTAGTTCCAATTGGCAGCCTGTCTGTCTGTATGTGTAACACATTGCCCTTGTGATACCAGGTGATCTGGAAAGTGCTCCAATCTTGATGTCGGAGCGTGACTGTTCATATAGATTTGATTGGTATACGGCTGCTGCGTGTGTCCTGTCTAAAACTGAAGGAGATAACTGCCAAGTCTCTGATCCTCAGGCAGGTATGTATTTCTGTTCAGCAAATTGAAAGGTCATTAGGGATAGAACTTGTGCCACAACACTAAGTCATTATGATACTCAAGAGCCAAGTGAGTTCAACCTGATGCTAAGCACCCATGGTTTTAAGTACGTGCATGTGGAAGATCAGAACAGCATGAACTTAATATTCCCCTAGTGAATATAGGAAAACAGATGTAATATGTATTTTACTGAAGTAAATCTCTCTATATAAGAAACCATGCTTTTTTGTTTGTTCAGTTTGTTTGTTTCTGGAACAGTAATTACATAGAAGGAGATTTATTCAGGGGAGGTGAACTAGCTGTGTGACTGACTGAATCAAAACCTGTGAGATGTCAGGACAAAATTGAACTGATTAAGTTTATTCCTTCCTGATTAGGCTTCTCTTTTGATTTATCCCCTCTGACCAAGAAAAACGGGCAGTATACAGTTAAGTCTGGGGACTACTTGTTTTACATAAACATCTGTGGCAGCCTGCCTGATGAGCTGTGTCACACAAAATCGGCAGCTTGCCAAGTAACACAGCAGAGGTGAGTAACCCTGATTCTGTTATCAGTAAGAGATCTCTTGTTTCGTGATGTGTTGTTGTCTGTGTGCAACAATGAACAATTTGCACGTAAAATAATTACTGGGCTACCTGTAATAGATTCAGGTAATTTGCATGTCGTTTGCAATCATTACACTGCCAGCTGTTTCAAGCCAAGTGTGCATACTTGTAATCTTGCTTACAGCTAACTTTTGTGATGGAATGTGCCCATTGCTCTCCCTTTTGTTATCCATAGGGACTGTAAAGTCTAGATTAACTGCTGAAGCTGTATTAAGGCAATTTACAATCCAGAGATTGAAGGTCTGCTGTATTCAAGAGCTGGCTTAAAGAATGTGAGCTTGCTTCACTTGGGATGAGCAGTGGCTGTTTTATGTAGAGGTGGAGCCCAGACCTTGGGTCTTGCACCATATGGCCTCAGGTTGTGCCAGTGGAGGCTTAGATTAGATAGTAGAAAAAATTTCTTCCTGGGAAGGGTTATCAAGCATTAAAACAGGCTGCCCAAGAAAGTGATGGAATGGCCATCCCTGGAAGTGTTCAAAAAATGTGTGGCTATGGAATTGAGGACATGTTTTAGAGGTAGAGATTTCATGGTGATGCAGAGTTGATGGTTGGACTTTTGATGATCTGGGAGGTCTTTTCCAACCTTACCAATTCTGTGATTTCCGTTGTGCTGTGCTAAAAGTGCTGAGCAAGCATGGTCCCAGTGTGTACTGCTACTCTGACAGCATCATTGCTTTTGCCTCTTACAAACAATGTCTGAAATAGTACCTGTGCTCTTCAGGTTCCAGGTCAGCCTGTTGCCAGAGATGTGGTACAATGCAAAGACTTGCAGCTGTACCTGAGTTGGCTCTGAGTTAGTTTCCAGCCAAGGACAGTTCACTGTGGACCTTAAAAATGTTCTTCAGGGGAATATGATCCAGCTAGGTCTGATAGTCAATGTCAAGTCAGAGTAAAGAAACACTCCTGAACCAAAGCTAATATCTAGCTGAGAGCTGTTGTGCAGTGCTGTCTTCACTGCCCACATGTAAATGAAGGAGGTCAGTTTGAGCCTAACATTAGGGTGTCTGCAGTTTGACTTTTGCCTTGGAGAATGAGAACTTAATTATTTTGTCACCCTTCTAGAGAAGGGAGTGTTAAAGTTTTCTAGATACTTAAGCAATGTGCAACTTCCTTTCCTTTTCTAAGGAGATCACCTGTTCATGTTTTAGGTTTCTGTTTGGCAGCATTCTTTTCATTCCAGCTCACTGAGATCTAATCAATCTTATTTAATTTTTATGTCTTATTATGGTGTCTTGTATAAACTTACTTGCATAGTTACTATTTGTAAGACTTCTCTTAGAGACATAATTAATTTTGCATTCTGTTCAGTCTCAAAACTCACTTTTTCCCTTTAGTAAGGATCAGTCTTGGAGTCTTGGACTGCCCAGTTCCAAACTTTCCTATTATGATGGCCTGATTCAGTTGACCTACAGAAATGGTACAGCGTACAACGATGAGAAGAAAACACAGCGATCTACCCTTATAACTTTCCTGTGTGATCGTGATGCTGGAATAGGTCAGCCTGAGTATCAGGTAGGAAGTTCTATGCAAAGAAAGGAAGGATCTCCATCCCAAAATACTGACAAGAATTGCTGCTAGGTCAGTACAGGCAGAGCATTATGTATGGAAATATCCAGTATCTATAAAGAAGGCTAACAGAAATAGTTATTTTTCTTGGTATATTTGACTCTTGTTACAGCCATAAAGCTTACCTTGGACAGTGAACAGTAAGGTGTTTACCTGGATCCAGATTCTTACCTCACTCTTCTCTAGTCCCTGGTGTGTGTCACTATTACTGCTTCTGATCATCTTGTATTTTTAGCTGGCAAAAAACCAAACTGGCTGAGCTGTAACAAGTGGTAGGACTGTGTGTCCTGTAACACAGCAGACAGCAGTTTCACACAACCAGAGCAGTTTTTTTTGGAAAGAGTATTTTTGGTGACACAGGGAATGACAAGATCTGTAACAGGACAGACCTACACAAGTCATTCTGAGAAGGTATATCCCAAAATCAAGAGGAAATAGCAAGCTTAACATGTAAAGGAGTAGTTATGAGTCACAAAGTCTTCTGTTTGGAAAGCCTCACTGACCTATTCTGCTCGTTTGTAGATAGAAGATAACTATACCTACAACTTCAGGTGGTACACTGAACATGCCTGTCCAGAAATTCCACTGGAATGTGTTGTGACTGATCGCAGCACCATGGACCAATATGACTTGTCAAGGTAGGAAAGTAACACATGCAATGTAACTTAGCTGTTCTGGCTCATAGCACTGGATGAAATTGGTTTCCTGTGTAGACAGCACTAGAAACTTCAGCTGTTGTGATAGTCTTAACTGCAAGTATGCTGAAATCCCTCTAGTAGGTCGGCTTGCCTCCTAAGATGTAAATTAACTTTTTGGGATGGCTTTGCATATAAAAATTTATTACCTTGTCAACTGTACTGTGTATCCCAGGAGTGTTCTTTATTAATTGTAGCACTTAAAAATGAGGGGAAAAAGTTACTTTGAAATGCCTTATGGTTGCTCTTTTTCTTGAGACTGAGAAAACTAGAGAAACTCTGTGAAAAATGTGTGTTCTTAGAGCAGAACCTTCTCTTCCTGCTCAGATTAGCAAAATATAAGAAGAGCAGCGAGAACTGGTATGCCATGGATGCTTCAAGACCAAGTGAGCGCAAGAAGTACTACATAAATGTCTGTCGGCCCCTGATTGCTGTCCCGGGATGTGACCGGCGAGCATCTGTCTGTCAGATGGAATATAGGCGTGATTCTGTGAGTAGCCTTTCCATCCCAGCTCACAGCTGGTTTGCCACATGAGTGAGATTAAGACAGGCATGTGAATTGACACCTTGTGCAAAGTGTACCAATGTAATGTTTGACACTCATGATTTTTTGCCCTGTGTTGCAAAGGCAGACAAACTGCATCTCTTCTGTAGGAATTGCTGGAGTCTGAGACTGCTAGGAACAAGCATTTCTTTGGGAACAGGCGGTTCTCCTGGTTACTTTGTCATGCTTCTGGCTTGTTTTCGATTGAACTGTGGAAAAAATGTGTTTAAAGGTTCTTTTTCTCCCCCCCCCCAACATCCTCGTGAACTTTCTTTGCATCTGAGGAGTAGATTAGGCAAATGTTGCCAAGCAAATAAAAAAAAAGGCTGGTGGAGGTTATGGGCTTCTACTTCTGTATTTTCCTTCAGTGTAAGAATTTATCATGGAAGTGATAACAGCTGACAGGCTGAATGGACCCATTGTCCAAGGCCTGACTTCTGTGCTACTCAGAGCTGTAGGGAAAGCTGAACTATAGGCTCACCAAGCTGTCCTAATTCCTTCTCTAAAACAGGGAGAACACCTTCCCTCTTCACTGTTGAAGGGGGTGTCTGAGTGACTGAAACCGGTCATCACCATCGTGGCGCTTGAGATAATTATTGCTTGTTCCCTGTGCTTGCGATAGTCCTTGCTGTGCAAGGCTGCTTACTTTACACCTGGAGACACTTTAGGGCTTCATTACTTCATTGCTTGAGACACTGGAGTAAAAAGTGAGCATGTTGGCTCAACGTAAATGCAGAGTTGTTAAAAAGATTTTTAAAAGGGCAGCAGTCTGTGGACAACTGTTTTGAAGGTGTATTCTTCTGTTTGTCGCTGTTATTGACTTAAACTAGCTTTTTAAAACTAGGAATCACCAGTTATCTTGAAGTGAAGATGACTTTGGACCTTGGTAGTAGCACCTACTGTTTTTCTAGTGCTCAGTTTCTGATAGTGATTTTTAGACTTTGCTAAGTGTGACAGATCCCTAAGGTCAGTGCTGAGAACATCTGGAGGCTTCCACATAACTGTGTTTTAAAGAGCTGTACAAATTAAATTCTCCCTACTGCAGCAGACAGAGGCCTCCCTAAATTGCTAAGCTGTGTCACCTGGGAGGTGCAGATGGGTGTTCTAAGGTATTACAAGCACCTTATTGTACTAAAAATAAAAACAACAGAAATCAAACTGTGCCTGCTTGTGGAGGTTATCTGTTAAATATGTGAAACTTGAATACAGAATGGGAGAGAAATGTAAAGGTGTCTCTATACCTTTATCTTCAAAACTCTCATGATAACTTGTATACAAGAATATTGTAGTAGGTATTTTCTTTTTGATTGTATCTATAGCTCCTCATTTGACTTTAAAATTGCTGACAATCTTTTCTTTATTTCCAGGTTCCTTATTCTGAAGTCACCTCTATTAGTAATCTTGGTGTTGCCAGCAAAGAACTAGTAATTGAAAGACCTGGACATGTTTCTCTAACCTATGCAAATGGCTCTGTGTGCATCAATGCTGATGGAAAGACAACTACTTATACCACCACCATCCACTTTGTCTGTTCCAAGGGCACTCTTGTAAGGACAAATGCTCTTCCAGTTGTTACTTCATTGTAGTAGGTTTTTTATCCTATAACGTGAAGCCACATGAAGATGTGTAGTGCATAGCAGATTCATGACAAAGGAGACTTCTTCAGAGTTTAAAATAGCTGATTTAGATGCTAGGGAAACACATCTGAGTATTTTCTCAAAAGTAAGAACTAGATAAAAAAAACTAACCGCCTTGGTGGACAATTATATTTCAGACTAGTCTAATTAGCATGAAAAATACATGAGGACTTTAAACACTGTGGACCCTCTTAGGAGGAAGAATGTTGTAAAGTGTATCTTCAGGCTTAGGTTCTGCAACCTCTGTAGCTTGTTGATTCTAGGTTTCTTAAATCTATAGAGCTTTTGTTGATGCAGCTCCACATACTGAAGTTTAGACTGAGGGCATCACTACACCTAAACTTGCCTAGACTTGTTCTTCCTGATTTTGTGAATCTGCAGTTTTTACTCCCCTCACCCATGTGGTCTTTAGCCCAAGAGGTGTGGTGAAAAAAATCTGTGACTTGAAGTAGTTATGAACTGCTTTGCTTTTGTCTGAAAACACTGACATGAAGTGTATATAGTTAATATTCCTGTTTCCTTGTTACCTCACCTAAGAGCGTTCTCTTCCTTTACTGCTACTTTTCTTTAAAATCACGGACTGTGTATTATACTCAAACTCTTCAAAGCTTAGGCTGAGACAAGATCTAGTTATACATGTCTGGATTCAGTATTGAAATTAATCTGAATATTTGCACATCAGATTCAGTTTTTGGCTAAGGCTTGGTGACATGTTAAGTGCTTAACTAGACTAAGTTTTCAATGATGACCTGCAAAATAAGTGGGGGAGAGGAAAGTGGGGTGGAAATTGTGTGCATTTGTAGTGAAGTCTTTTAAAAGAACCTGGCAGTTGCTCATCAAGTGGAATCTCAAACATGAGAAAGTGTTAGCTATTACACTTATTCTGGTCTTCTCTCTCCAATCTGTTTCCAGAGTAGCAGCCCACGGTTTATAGCTATTCTGGATTGTGTCGCCACCTTCTTATGGGAAACTGAGGCTGCTTGCCCAATCAAGGAAACAAAAGATGATTCTCAGGTGAGAAAGGAGAATGTAAATTGTATTTGTAGTCTCAATGTGCTATTTTTTTTTTCTAGTAGTCTTGGTTGCTGTGTTTAAAGGGCTCTTGAAGAAAACTGAAGTGGAGTCTTCAGTTGGTCATGCTGGAGTCTTGTGATATCATTGCTTTCTTTTGAAGTGTTTCTGAAACGTGTAACTTCTGACCAAAGTATTCAGGTGCTTTCTCTTGAGAAGAGTTGACTTGCTCTTGTAATTGAATGTTTAATTCCCTTCCTATGTTGCTAGTAAAACTGAGTTTATATGCAAGGCTATATATTGTCCTTGTTTTGTGCAGATCATCAAAAGAGACTTTTCTTTTTTCACACTGAACCCTGAAATTAGCTCAGTTGGTTGGAGCATGGTGCTAATGACACCAAGGTTGTGGGTTCAATCCCTGTTTGATCCCCATCCAAGGCATTCATTTAAGAGTTGGACTCAGTGATCCTTGTGGGGTCCCTTCCAGCTCAGAATATTCTGTGCAGTCTACTCAGTTGCTTCTACTTCACAGGTCTCAACATAAACACACTAGTGTGAAGACAACCCTGAGTTAAAACTTCCTTGCTCCTAGCTAATATGGTAGATGCCATCTGTTAAATTCCACGTAGCGATGTTGGTATGTGGCTGATGTCACTGGACAAAAGGAATTGAATAAATGTGCAAAAGAATTGAATGAAGCTACTGCCAGAGCTTCGTTCTGGTTGACCGGAATTTTAAACTGCTGATTGGTGTGCAGGCTAGGAATATGTATAAATCAATACTATGGCTCATGAAACAAGTTAGAGGTAAAACCTAAACAGAAGATGTGCAGAAAGAGAAAATATTTCTGTTGTCAAATTTTTTTTCCAGTCCTGCTCTGTGCGAGATCCAAACACTGGCTTTCTGTTCAACCTGCTGCCATTAGCGTCTAAAGAAGGCTATGTGGTTACTGGCAATGGAAGGAATTTCTCGGTAAGGATTTTGACTGCACAATCTGTTGTTTATGGGTGCAGTTGCTGCATTTTTTTGGTCTTGCTTAGGGATCTAGTGGAGCTTTCACTCACTTCTCTTAGGAAATATGAGTTGGCAGGAAAGCACTGTGGTTGAGGGAAGGAATGAAAGATAACAATTAATCTTAGATGGCCTTAAAAGCATTAAACTTCTGGTTCTTGGCAAACATAAGGTAGCCACACTTTTGAGGCTCCCTTTTTGAGGTGATTTTCACCTTACAGACTCTGTATGTTACCAGTTTATCTGCTGATCCTGAGAGTTTTGACAGAGAAAGCTTAGAAAGGGATTTAATCTGTCCATATCAGTGTTTTTAATGTAATCTGCATGTATCAGTAGTCCTAGGCTGTCACAGATAATACCAGAGTAGTATCTTAGGCCAAGAATAAACTTGCTGAACCACATCCTGTACTTCTACTGGAGAGAGTTTGTGGAGCCTGTAATCTGAAGATTGAGGATACTGTTACTGTGTTATAGCTGAAATGTCTGTCATTTCCAGACTGCAGGACAACCATGTTGTTTGAAATAGGTCTTGACAAGGGAGTTTTACTGATGTAGAAATGGCTATGTGGACTTTATTTGTCTGATGCAGTTAATACTATGTACATCCACTTGTTTTCAAAACTTATAGCTAAACATTTGTGGACTCATGCCATATTGTGGTAAAATCGATGGCAAAACAGCTGCTGGGTGTGAAGCAGAAAATGTGACTTCAGTGAGGCTGGTGGAATTGGACAAAACCCTCTCTCTGTCCAGTGAAGGGTTTCTGACTCTTACTTACAAAGGTCCTCTTCGTGTGGAATCAGGTGAGTTCGGGAAATACGCGGTGGAAATGGATGCTCATATTGTACAAACGTAGTGTGAGTGGTCTTCATTCTTTCCTTTGTTCCTGTACTGAAATGTGTTTGGCTTGGTATTAGTTGCTTAAATGAGCTGGCTCAAGGAAATTTTAGGAAGCAATAAAGTCGTGCAGAATGGTAGTGGCTCAGTTTTCAGTAATACATGTGCATTACAAAACTCTAGGAAAGTGACTCAATACAGTATAGGGTTTTTTCCTTAACAGATGGAAAATACTATTCATTTCTCCTTGCATGGAGAAAGCTTTAAGCTTCAGTTTCATGAATAGGGCTCTCTAAAGTTGTTTCATATCTGAAAGGTCAGTTTTCAGTAAGCTTATACTCCCTTGTATGGAATTTTTTGAATTAGTGCTCTAGTACTTCATGTACAACTACTTCATGAACTTAAGTCTCTTTTGCAGATAAAACTAAGGAAAAATATATATCCAGCTTTTGGATATTATATGCTCTCCAATTGTACTGAAACTGAGCTTCACAGAAAGGCATATGACATCTTAAGAACAAAAGGTTTTGGGTAAACTAAGTTTTGGATTCATGAACTGCAGATGCTTATGTGCGTTTGTCCTCTGTACAAATTGCTGGGGTGATACCTCTTTCTCAGTTGTGACATTTTTGTACCTAATATGCAGCAGGAAATAAGTGATTGTGCTCTTGTGAATTTTGCTTTAAGAGGTTCTACAGTTTTGATAATGCTACTAACCATTTTGATGACAAATACTACTCCCTGACATAATTCTATCATTTCTTGAGGACTAAACAGGACCTAATATACTGCTTAGGTGGTATCAATGTTATTTGTTCAGCAGTCATTACACTGAACTTTTACAAAACACCTCCAACCCCAAAACTCTGCTATGTGTGATGTAATTTAGAGGCTGCTGGTACCACTGATGATGTTTTATAGGTTTTCTGTTTCTTCAGGTGTGTCAAAGAACATAGTGAACACAGGTCAATGAAGGTAATTATGGTCTTGAAATGTGTCAAGGCATTTTGGTCTCTTATTTGTAGAGGTAGTTGTGGCTGCTAGGCAATTTATCATAGCTCTAAAGAAGGCTTCCATATTTATAGCTAAAACCCCATAAACAGTAAGGTAGTGTTATCCTTGAAGCAGTTAGTAATAAGAAATTGTTCAAAAATTTGGAAGTCAAGTGTTAGCTTGAACTTAAATTGAAACATTCCAAATAGAGCCATCAACAGATCAATGTTTGTTTTACAGGAACATCAGACACGTTCACAGTGACTTTCATTTGTAATGATTCATATCCTGGAGAGCTTAAGTTTGTGCGTGAGGAGATAAACAGTGTGCTGGACATCCATGATACCTTTTTTGAGTTTCACACAGCTCTGGCTTGTGCTCCTGCTCCTGTAGATTGTCAGGTTACAGGTAAGTACCTGGAACATGAGTGGGCTCTATCCAGCAAATTGGAAGGATTAAGTGAACAGCAAACCTCTGCTCAGTGGAGGGCTTTAAGAATACCTGTTCTGAAGACATTTGTAAGACTTAAATCTTTGTAGAGGTTGTAGGATGGGAGAGGAGGTAAGTTGTTTGAAGCAGGCTTAACTTAAAAAAACAAGGAAAGAAGCTAATTTAAAACATTGTGGTATAACAAGAAAGCTGATAATTACTTTGAAAACATTTAATCCTTATTGTGACTGTGTACTGCTTCAGCCCAACCTTGAAGCTAATGAGTTAATTTAGTATTGACACCTGTAAAAATGCACCTGGAATTGTGGAGTGGTTGCATTTGGGAAGTGACTGTCAAGGGAGCTGTGTTCTGCATCTGGCATAGTGATGTTTTTGTGGCAACAGTACATCCTCTTATGATGGATATCTAATGTGATTCTGAAAGTTATTTTGAATTGTGTGTTCGTCAGTGTAATTTGCATCATTTCAAACCCAATTCTGCTGCACGTATTGAGTTTTCTCAGCTTACTGTATGTACTGCATTTCTTCCAGATGCTGCTGGCAATGAGTATGACCTAAGTGACTTGAGCAAAGAGGGTGAGCCATGGGTTGCTATAGACACTTCAAAGGAAGCAGAAAAGCGAACATTTTTCTTGAATGTCTGCAAGCCTTTGCCCCATGTGACTGGATGCCCTGGTAAGCCAAATGGCAAGCACTTCTTAGCTTCTGATGCAAGACCTTGTGTGCAGAATGACATTCTGGGCATTTTAGTAGGATTTATTGACTCCTGCCCATTTAATCACTGAAATAGCATAGACTTGGGTGCCGTGTGTTGGGAGTATTAATAAACAGATTTCTGCACACTGAGAGGAGTCTTAATGCTTATCGCTCTGCATTGATATGTATGCAAATGCATTTGGGAAAATTACATTGGGGGCAGTATTTTCCAGTATCCTTGATTTTTAGTACTGTTTTTTTAAGAAGATAAGGAAGTGTCATAGTTTATCCCCAGCCAGCAGTCGAGCCCCACGCAGCCACTCACTCATTGCCACACCAGCAGGATCGGGGAGAAAATTGGAAGGGTGAAAGTGAGAACTCAGTGGGAGATAAAGGCAGTTTAATAGAGAAAGCAAAAGCCAAGCATACATGCAAAACAAAGTAAGGAATTCCCTGCTTGCCATGGGGAGGCAGTTGTTCAGACATCCCCGGGAGACCAGGGCCACATCACATGTAACAGTGACTTTGGAAGACAAATGCCATCACTCCAAACATACTCCCTTCCCCCTTTCCCCAACCCCCACTTTATATTCTGAGCATGATGTCATATGGTCTGGAATATCCTTTGTGTTAGTTTGGATCATCTGTCCTGGCTATCTTTTTCCAATCTCCTGTGCACCCCCAACTTCCTTTGCCAGTGTGGCAGTATGAGAAGCAGAAAAGGCCTTGGCTCTGTGTAAGTCCTGCTCAGCAATAACAAAAACGTCTCTGCATTATCAACCCTGTGTTCAGCACAAATCCAAAACACAGCCCCATACTCGCCACTGTGAAGAAAACTAACTCTACCCCAACTGAAACCAGTACCGAAAGTCAAATGTTGTTGAAGCCTCCTAACTGAATGAGGCCAGAATGAGAAGCTTATGCCATGTCTTATTGCACCTCTAGCCAGTTTAATATCCTTAACACTGCTGCTTTAACACTGCTGTAGCCTCTGTGAAACCAGATAAATTAGTGCAGTTTGAAAGATTTCAGTGAATGCAGGACAGTAACTTGTTCTAATTCCTCAAAGCCTTTAGGCACACAATGTTACTAACTGTGTTTATGAATGTGTGTCTGTTGTGTTCTGCTTCAGGAGTTTGAGACAGTCTACTTCAATGCTCAGAGCTCTCTTAAAGCAACTCTGTTATATTATTTTACAATAAATTTAACTCTAGTTGTCAAAACTTTGAACTGAAAAGCAGACTTTTTCCTGTAGGTGGTGCCATAGGATCCTGTGTGAAATACACTGATAAAAGCAAGAACCTTGGAGTCATTCAGATAAACCCCCAGGCTGCTACTGATGGGTCATTAAGCATTATCTACTTGAATGGTGACACATGCAAAGATAATCAGCGCTATTCTACACGTATAATCTTCCAGTGTGATCAAACAATGGTAATTTTCTCTTCTAGTTGCTATTGATGAGGATTTTAGTGCTTGTAACAAAATAGACTCCTCTTAATATGGAGGGACTGGTTCTAAAAAGTAATATCTTGTATAAAAGATTTTTCCTTGTCTTTTCTTCATAAAGCTCTGTCTGTTTTTACTGAACTTGTAGAGCACAACAGTGAACTATCGTGGAGTCCTGTAGCCACCAAAATCAGCTCTTTGCTGAACATAGCAGAGAACTTAGACTATGCAACTGCAGTAAAAAAAAAAGCTATGCATGTATGTTTTGAGAATTGCAGTGTAATTATTAGTTAGCCTCCTTCATATGCCTCTTCTGTAGGGATCACCAGTGTTGGAGCAAGAGAATGACTGCGAGTTTGTATTTGTTTGGAGGACCTTGGCAGCATGTCCCGTTCACAAAGCAGAAGGTAAGTGCAGTAATTTGAGCTTTAAAGTGTCAAACAAATCTGTACAAGTAGTAAATACTTACTGAAGCTGTGTTGGTTTCTTGCCCCGTGAACCTTTCTGTAAAAAGTATTGGGTTGTGGAGAGATGTCTGTTCTGAGCTTTGAGCTAACTAGGAATCCTATCTAATGTTAAAAGTACAAGTCAGGATGACAGGCAAATGTACTTGCATATCTAGGGAAAGGAGATAGAGTAATAATGCTGTTTTGAGAAAGCACAGTACTACCTTGTTAAATCACAGACAGACTTGCTAGTAAATAGTAAAGCATCAGGTGTCATGAGAACACAGGTGATTCTGTGCCTGGCAAGTCATTGCCTGTCCCTCACTAAAGATTGAAAGCAAGACTTTAGACTTGACCCTTGTTCGCCAATGGGGGAGAGACCAGTGGGGGACTCTGGGTTTGCAGCTGACTTCAGGATGTGCAACAAGGAATCACAGGTTCTAGTTCTGGTACTTGATTGGCTCTTGGAAGTTGGAGTGTGCAGGCATGTGCTCTGCCTTTGCAGGCTTTGTTTTGGAGCTTGTAGATAATGCCTTATAAAATACCCGCACTTTCTGTAAAGGTTCTGTCACAAGGGTCCTAGACGTTATTGAAATTGGCAGTGATCTCACGGGGCATGAGGAATGTTTACAAACCACTGCTCTGCAGCACATAATGACACTGGTGACTGAGGTGTGTTTTTGAAGGGGGGGGAAAACTGATGTCTTTAGCTTGGTACCAACTTATATGATTGAGAAGAGCATAATGTTAATGTGATACAATCTGATGATTTTTTTTAAAGCTTCAGAATACTGAGCAAAGGGTCACTTTAAAACTGAAGACTTGATCAACAGCAAAGTTACTGATGTATATCAGCTAATTAGACTCATGAAACTAGAATTTTCCTAAACCTCTTTTTATATACGTAAATATTTCCTGTGACCGATTATTTTCTTAACTCAGCAAACTTCACAGCTGTTAAGATACAAGACTGACATCTAGGACACCTTTTGCTTTGATCTTGTGACCTTGCTGTTCTTTCCAGATAATTAAGCAAGTTCTGGACTTAGTGTCTCTGACTCTGTACTTAACCTTCAGCACGGCTGAAGGAAGAACCTGTGAGACCCCTTTGAGGTGGTTTTTGAATTACAGTGTGACTTTTGCATCTTGCTTTAGTGATAGTAATAAAAGAAGGGTGCCATTTATAGCTTAGTCACATAGTTCTAGATATTGGTGACTTCCCAAAATGAGTTGCTTAGCTGAACTAAGGTGGTTCTTTGGTGTCACTGCCCTAAAGTAGCTACTCATTTTTGTGGCCTTATTTTTGCCAGTAAGCCTTAATTGTCTCCAGTGTATTTGGCAAGGCTAATAGATCTTAAATTGTGTTTTAAATTCTTAACTTCTCTTTAAAGGAGAGAATTGCCAGGTGAAAGATCCAAGGTACGGTCACGTTTATAACCTGAAGCCACTTTCCGATAAAGACATAAAAGTGAGTACAGATGAGTATGACTACTACTTCAGAGTTTGTGGACAAATAACAGAACCTTGCAAATCAGATGCTCACGCTGTTGCGTCGTGTCAAGTAAAGAAGATGGACAGTGGTTTCAGCAAAGTAGCAGGTACTGCACTTAGCAAAAGGAACCTAGAGAATG
The DNA here is from genome assembly GCA_013398175.1 of Climacteris rufus. NCBI lineage: Eukaryota > Metazoa > Chordata > Aves > Passeriformes > Climacteridae > Climacteris > Climacteris rufus. The sequence goes on from VZRZ01000996.1 coordinate 1,136,473, forward strand.
GGAAGATCAGCCAGGGTGTAATTGAAGCTACTGTGTAACAGAAGAGGGGTTCTTGCTAATCTTGTACATCTCATGAGATAAAGCATCCCACCACTTTTGCTCTGTGTGCACATAAAATGCCATATATATAGTTGACACTCAGTTATGAATGAGCTCCACCTTACTGTATTGGAACAGTACTCACTCAATAACTAGATCACAAGTTTTAGAGGAAGTTTGAGGTCTGTCTGTCAATAGTTTGTTGTGTCTGTTATTGCTGTTCATGTAACCCTGTTGCCAGGGGCATTACTGCAGTCATGTCTTTACTGTGACCATTGACTTTTCTCAACTTTTTGCTTCTAGGCTTACCTACAGAAAAACTGACTTTTAAAAATGGTTTAATAATGATTAATTACACCAGTGGAGAAAAATGTCATAAAATATATGAACGATCAACTGCCATATTATTCTATTGTGACAAGACTACATCTGAGGTTAGTTTCAAAACATGCTTCCTGTACATACTGTCTTCCAGAGTTACTCCCTTTTTAAAGTATGGCAGGGTAAGGGAAAGAACATGAACTAGCTTCCTTCAAGGACTGCCTAATCATTTATGGATTAGACAGGCATTTCAAAGGTTCTGCGAGGGGACGGAAGTATGAAGAATGTTTTGTATTTCCTGTTTGTGGATGGTACCTTTGTCATGGCCCAGGAAGGTCAGGGCATGTTGTTCCTTTAAGGAATGTCTGTCATTACCAAAGCTCTTGAAGAAGTTGGGAAGGGATGTTTTCCTGTAAATAACAGCTGTATCTTTATAATAAATAAAAGGTAGAAGGTTGAATGTGCAGGAAAACAGGTATTACATAGCCAGACTAAAATAGGCTGGTTACCTGCTTTTAGTATCTCTCTCTCTCTGTACTTGTGCTTCCCTTCCACTTCTTAAACAATGGTGTCTAGAATTACTTTCGCTCTTCCTTTTTCGTGGGAGAGACAGAAATTCCTAATGGTTGCCCTTTTATCAGAAGTGTGCTTGTGGATAAACTCAGGTTTGGGAGAAGCCGTGCTTTTCAGCTGGTCAGATGCATAATGTGGCTCTAAGATAATATGTCTATTCCTGGATCTTCTTGAAGCAAGACTGAGACTTTTTTTATGGCTTCAATATGTCTAAATGAGAAAACAAATTACTTCTGTATTGTGTTCTTTCAGCCTGTATTTTTGAAGGAAACTCCAGACTGCACCTACATGTTTGAGTGGCATACTCAGTATGCTTGCCCACCTCTTAAATCTACTGAGTGCTCCTACAAGTAAGTTGTTTCCACGAAATTAAAATGGAGCTGTATGATGAGAGAAACAAATACAGCTTTATTGCAATTCAATACAACACTGCCCTTTTAGCTATTGTGTTTTGACCAGCTAATGTAGCATTCAGTGCCAGTGCAAAATGTTTTAATTCATTGAAGAAAAATACTTAAAGATTCTTCTGGAGAATAATAAAAGGGAGCTGTTGGGTATGTATTTATTGATGAGCGTGTTAGGTTGTTGCAAGTGTCCAGTTATTATTTAACAATAGCTCATTTAAACAAGATTACAGCTGTGGGTTTGGAACTTCCACCAAATAAAGCTTCAGCAAAAATGTCATTTATATCTGTCACGACCAAGTATTATATTACCTCATTAAGATTGGATAAGTGGGGTCAAATGTGGTGAATAATTGGCCCAGAGTTTGAACATCTGACTTCACTATAGGTTTCTACCCTTAGGTAAAACAGTGCAGTGCACTGTAACTGTGTGTGCTTGCCATGCACTGAAAGCCAACAAGCTTGAAGTAAAAGTTGGGATTACTCTTGCACTGGCTGAAAGCTGTGTGCATGTGGACACACGTAGGGGTACCTGGTGCAGTGATACATCTTTGTACTGAATTTGAAGTTTGAATTTGGGAAGCAGTGAGTCTGATGCAGATTTCTTTTCCAGCACAATACTCTGCTTAGAGTTATTAAGTTAAAATTACTGTAGTAACTTAACAATTGCAACTTTGAAATACTTAGTTATTTTACATGCCTTTACTCTTTTGTACAGGGATGACAAAGGGAACTTCTATGACTTTTCATCCCTGACACGACATAGAGAGAACTGGGAAGCAATTGCTATATCTGCTACTACACAGAAATACTATATTAATGTCTGCAAGCCCTTAGTACCATATGGTGCTACAGGTAAGAGCAAAATAAGAAATATTCTTCCTGTAGCTAGGGAAGGCAAGTGGTAGGACCGTACTGCTGATGGCAGTTCTAAGTGAAAAAAATCACAAAGCAACATATGCGAAGACAGTGGTGTGATTTCAGCACCAGGGGGAAAGGTAGATTGTGGACCTGATTTCCATCTGCTTAGTGGGTAAGATTCACTAGCAGCTCTTAACTTCTCCTGATAACTTTGGCACTCTAGCTCTTCTGTCCTTATCCAAAGTCTGCTATAGCTCTTAAAGATTAAAATAATCACTTCAGAATTTCTGTAAGGCGTCTTCTCACTGACTCTGTTTTGTGCAGTGGAAGGCCAGTTAACAGACTGTAAGTTTCCACTCTGTGTAGCAGTCTACTTCCCCAATAGGAGCCACCACTACATTTTGCATGACCTTAAGCGAATTGAAACTGTTGCTGCTAATTGTAGTTTTGGGGAAAAATACACCCCAATGTGTGTGGTTTGGACAACAGTTTGGAGATAGATCAGCCATGATATACCTGAAAGTAGAGTAGTGGCGTTTTATTCCAGACAAGTACACCTTGCTAACATTTGGAGTGATAATGCAGTTTTTGTTTATCTGTATAGCTTCCTGTCCTTCTGATGCTGCTGCCTCCCTCATGGAGGGTACAAAATGTACCAGTCTTGGGGAAGTGGCTGATGGTCCTCATTGGGAAAATGGCATTTCTATCCTGAAATATATTAATGGAGAGCAGTGTCCAGATAAAATTCGGAAGAAAACAACAATATTGCGCCTCAAGTGTGATGAAAGCAGAATTGTAAGTGGGTTCCTTCTGCTGGGATTTTGTGTTCACGCAAGCAGACAGACTTACCAGTACTTGAATTTTAGATGCTGTGCAATTTTTAAGAGATCTTTTTTGCACAGTCTGTTAGCACAAATTTTATCCTCTGTAATAGCTTCAAATTGTCTGCTTATGTCTTCAAGATGAATGTAGTGCAGGTTGGGAAGTATTTCCAGTAGCAAATAATGCTACTGGCTGTTTAGTTCTTAACTCTTGCACATCTGTATGCCTTACATACTTACTCTTACATTTGGTGAGACATCTTGCCCTCACCTTTTGGATTTTCTATTGCCCTAGGCTGCCTCTGTCTTTCCTCTCATTAATTTTATTTCTCCTGATAATGATTCTGCACTATTGTGTATTTGAAATAATCACAGTTAAATACTGTGTCCTTGGATTAACTCATTGGACCATGATGGTCTGTTAAGTCCTAGGTCTGGTGTTTGAGCTGAGCTCAGCAGCAGGCTGCAGGGATAAACCCTGTCATGTGTTATCTTGCACTATCACTCTGTAGAGATGTCACTGTCTCCACTGTTTTGTGTTTAGGAGTCAAAGCCAGAACTTATAACTGCCATTGAAGATTGTGAATACACCTTCTTATGGTTCACTGCTGCTGCGTGTCCTCTTAAAAGCAACGTGCAAAATGACTGTCGGGTAACCAATCCTGCAACAGGTAAGGAGGAGGCCTCAGGGTTTGTGTGTGGAAGAGGCTGCTGCTGCAAGCAGCACTACTGTGCTTGCATTCTTGAGGGACTTTTCTAGAAAAGGGCAGTGTGACACATCCTCTGGTAATGACTAACAAGCTTATGGATGGTAAAAATATCTTGTGAGGTACTGCAGTGTCCCTTGGAACATAAATAGTCTATAGTTCAAAACTAGTTTTTCCTCTGTTAGTGTGAATAAGTAACTGTTTGCCTTTCTAAGCTGGCAGGCAAATAGGGTCTGGTTGACCTTCCTACTAACTTAAGCTACTGAAAGCTTTTAATACAAAGAAATGTCTGGATTTTGAATCTGAAAAAGAGATTAAATTGTTCCCTGATCTCTCTGTAGGTCACCTCTTTGATTTGACACCATTAAAGCGAGAGTCTGGCTATACCATCAGTGATGCACACAACAGAAAAATTGAGTTGAATGTTTGTGCTGAAGCCAAAAGTTCATGTGCTAATGGAGCTGGTAAGTATCTTATCCTTTCTGGTACTGTAATCACTGACTGTAGGGTAACCAAAAGAAATATTTATGTTCAAGTTTACAGTAAAATGCAAGATTGTACTGCAAATGCAGAAGGAGTGAAGGAGCAGCTGTGTGGCTGTATTGGTTAGGAAAAGAACCTAAAACTGTTTTAGGAAATGAGGCCATATATTTCTACCAAATGTTGTTCACATGGGCTCACTTCAAGTCCTAGTCTCTTTAGTTCCTAATGAATGGGTATTTTTTTGGGCATGAGGCCTGGAATGTAGATGCTTCTACGACACCTTTTTTGATTGTTATGGGGAAGGAGACATTACTCCAGCTGCCAGCTAGAGTGAACTCTCTGGTGATGCATTTGCACTAGGCATTGTGTCCACACTTCAGACCTCTGCCAGTCCTCTTTTTACCATTCTGTTTTGGGTGCTTGTGAAACCTAAGTAGAAGTTAACTTGGTTTTTAAGGTGCTTACTTGCAGGTTGAATTACTATCTCTTCTGTCAAATATGAAATACTACTTAAGCATCTTAAATCTTAAAATAGGAATGTTGCTTGTAGTGAAAATTATTTTTGTGTAGTTAGAAGAACATACTGGATCTATTTGGTTTTTAAGAGGCATCTCAATAAAATTGGATATAATCTGTCTGACATTTTGTGTTAGTCTCTTGGTTTTCAGAGAAGCGATAACCAACCACTGCTCTGTGATTGCTTAAGCATCTATAGATGGAGTACATTCAGCTGGTTAATGAAGTATTAAAGGCAATATTTGGTCTTTGTATCAGGGCAGTTCAGCTCAGTTTAATGGCAACTCTGGATGGTGTGGCAAAGCTTCTTTCATAGGAAAACTAAAGTGAGACTAAATTCTGAAGTTTCCTGCTGTTTATGTTGTAAGGTGCAGTTTTTCATGGCATTTACATCAGACTTGATCTGTTTTCTTTTTTTTTTACTTCAGCTGTCTGCATCACAAGTGGCCAAAAATCAGTTAATGCTGGAAAACAGAGTAAAACTTTAAGTTATGAGGATCAAGTGTTAAAGCTCATCTATGAAGATGGAGATCCTTGCCCTGCAGACCCTGCACTGAAGCATAAAAGCTATTTTAGCTTTGTATGCAAGTCAGATGCTGGAGATGATAGCCGGCCTGTTTTTCTGTCTTTTGATGAGCAGACGTGCACTAGTTACTTCTCTTGGCATACTTCCTTGGCTTGTGAAGAAGAGGTAATAATTACTTCTGCAGAAAACATTTGTGGATCTTAAAATTTCTGAGGGGGGTTAGATATAATAGCAGTAAATTTTAAATTCCTTGAGGGAAATGTTTCTTGCTGTAGTACAGAACCAAAATTCATATAGGAGTTCTCAAATGCTTTCCATACTGACATTTTCAACAGGGATGAACAATACTTGACAAGCTCTTGGTCTGCATGTTGAGCCAAGTTAAAACTCCTAACACTTCAGAATGACCCCTTTGTTGAACCTATTTAGCTGCTTTTCTGTACAGTTCAAATGGAAGCCCTAGAGCATCATCTGGAGAAGTGATGGTTAAGATCCTCCAATGCAGCAGGCCAGCAGAGCTGAGGTTGAGTTGAGGGTGAATAGCATCTCTGTGCATGGGGATAATCTTTGTTTCTAGGCAGGTGACTAAAGGCCAGGTAAGCGTATGATCAGTTTGCTCAGTGCAAAAAACAATAAACCTTAATAACATGAATTTAAGATCTGCTTCTGATGTACAACACATGCTGTAATAACTTCATTTGGTCGGTTTAGCTGAACTGTGGTGCTCCAAACAATGCTTTGAGGTAGTCTTTGGTTAATTTTAGCTAGTTAAAAATTATCTGCAGTGAGTGAGTGCATGGAGTAAAAGGCAGCACTAGGAACAGAAGGCTAAATGAGCTATTGGGTGAATTCAGATCTTTTCCTAACACCTGAATATATTCTTTCATGAATCTGCCTAGTAATTCTATTTGGTGCTTTGATTACCTCTAGTGTGACCATCATTTTCTGCAACAAGTTGTGTTTCCTCCTCATCACTGTCTCAATACTACAATAGCTCTTGGTTCCCTTTAGGAAGACATCTTCCAGTTTTTCTTTCCCTAACAGGAACTGTCATGTGTCCCCTCCTTCAGTTACACATAGCTCTGCTTTCCCCTTCAATAATATGTACCATGCTGCAATACAAGTCAATGGTATCCAAACCCACTGTTTTTTCTAGCCTGTTAATTCTGTTTGGTGATCATTAGTGCACTTCTGATCACTTTTTTCACGGTAACCCAAGCTATTCTAGTGTGATGATAGCTAGGTAGCAACAACGATTATTTGTCCTGAAATTAAATGGTAATTTTGTTCATTGCTCATTTTCCAATAGCTAAGCAAGAACAGACTTCTCAAATTCCACATAGGCTGTCAGTAGGTTATGCACATTAGGAGTGTATGAAATTGATTGTGAGGAAACATGGTACTCAAGCCATCAACTTGCAATACAATAACTTTGCGTTGTTATAACATTGTTATAACCAGGTTTGTTTGTTGGAGGTGGTCAAATGATGTGTGGGAGATGAGAGGAGAGGATCCACTGATGTTATGAAGTGACTATGTACGCTGGAGTATGTGTGCCAGAGCTTTGTCTTGGTATTGTTCCATATTCCGTAAGAATGTTTAAATGATCAAGGTTTTTCATATGCTGCTTGTAGATGCTTAGTATCTCTAGAGGAGCAAAAATTGTAACAAATGCTGCTTTACTTAAATTTGCAACTTGTGAATTTAGCCATGCTTCTGGCCCCAAGAAGGATGGGATATTTGTCAATCAAACCAAGTAATAAAAGAATAAGAACAATAACTGCCTTCTTGTAGGTGAAGTGCTCAGTAAGGAACGACAGTTCCGTGATTGACCTGTCTCCTCTGATCCATCGCACGGGCTATTATGAGGCCTTTGTGGATGAAGATATTGCAGACGTTTCTCCAGACTTCTATATCAACATTTGTGAGCCTCTCAATCCTATCAAAGATGTTAATTGCCCACCTGGAGCAGCTGTTTGCATGGTTCCTGTTAATGAATCGCCAGTAGTAAGTACTATGCCAGGAATCACTGGAATGTGCATTTCCCTAATAGTTTAATATGGTATCCCTGCCTAGAGACCTGATTTGAACCAGAGGCTTGACAATGGGTTAAAGAAACAGAGTGCAAAATTAAAATTTACTCTGCAAAATTCCCTTTTATTGCTTTTCTCTATGAAGTAATTTCCTATCCTGAACATCAGTGATCTTTTTCGGTGTCAGAAGACTCAATACAGTGATAAATATGAAAAATTGCTACAGAGAATTTTTTGCATGTAGTGCTGTGTGCCAAATACAGACCCTAGGAAGCAGACTGTCTTAGCCATTCTGTGACTTAATTGATTTCGTGGTAGCGTGTTGCAATTTGAACCAGTCTAGGTCCTGGCACACTTCAAAATGCACTTAGTGCTTTCATGTAAGAATTTGACAGCTGCATAAATAGTAAGCCTGTGACACAGGATCGATTAACTTGTCTGTGTTATTACCTTCAGAGATGGAGGCTTTTGCTTTTTGAGGACTTGTTTGCAAGCCCTAGAAGATAGACATGTAAAGATGAGATTATTTTCCATGAATTTCCACATTAATCTAGGGACCTTACTCCATTGTTAATGCTATTTTAAAGTGATTTGTTAATGTGTCACATTGATGTAAAGAAGAATCTACCTCTAAGATGCAGACCCTCCCTGGCTTTTGTAAAGCTTAATCAAAACGTGTTTTGAGCTGCTCAACTTGTGTTTCACTGGGATTAAAATGTAATGGCTGCTCTTTGAGTACAGAATGCAGTTTTCAAAAGTGCAATAATTGTGCTCCTGTGTAAACCAAACAGATTGATCTGAATCTCTGGGCTGATCTGGAATCCAGCTATGTCCCATAAGTCTGTTAATACATCTTTGCTTGTGTAGGATATTGGTCGTGTTACTGAACCTCCCAAGTTAAATGAGGCCCTAAAAGAAGTTTCCATCACTTACAACAGCGCTACTCCTTGTCAGATAAACAACAAATTGAACTATACTTCTGTTATTGTATTTCACTGCAGCCAAGGAACTAGTCTGGTAAGACATCTGTTAAATTTATGTTGGTATTGCAGTGTAATGGAAAGTGGGTGGTAACCAGTGTTAGCTTTGTTTAAAACTAAGTCAAGGATTTGTTTCTAGAATGTATGGATGGACTCATTTCAACAAGAAGTATACTTCATGTTTGTATTCTTAACCAGCCAAAATTTCATTGGGTGTGTAAACTCCAGACTTGAAACTAACAGGTTCTGATGATTTCTAGAAGCAGATTCCAGTGAAGTAATGTAATGATAACATATTGATGACGTTAAACTTAATGCTGTATTGCACCTTGTTTACATTCTGAAGTTTGTAGTTGTGCCTCAAGCTAACATAAGGACCGGTGTAGCTGTACAAGTTATTGTGAAATGTTCCCCTTATGCTGTAACTTTTTCCATAATCATACACAGCTTTAAAAATTTGCATGTAGTTACTTATGTTTTTGTGTCAACACCTGAACACTAAGTTGAGTTTGCATGGTTATGTGAGTCTAACACTTCTTGAATTTTTGTAATGCTTCAGCAAACTGTAGAGAAGCACTTGGGTATGATATTTGTCAAACTAGAGCTTGTTGAAGATCATGAAACCATTTTCCATCAATGTAGGGCATGACCTGAAACGCAAGGCAGCTCTGAATATTACGCAGACCATACTAATATTTTAGTTTAAAACATGATAGAGCAAACAGCATTCTTGCTAAACCTTAACTCAGTGAAATTTCTTAACATTCTCTGCCATCAAGATGCACAGCTCTCACACTTTTGCTGCTTGCTACTAAGCTGAACATCAAAATCTCGACCCTAATTAAGAAGAAAGCTTGTGTACCTTGATTATTTTTTAAAGCTAGGTAGAGTGCACTTCCCTTTCAAGTTTTCTGATACTGGTTATAACATAAAGGTGTGCTCTTTGTCCTACAGGTAGTAAAGTCTGGCCATGGTAGTTACTGAGGTTAACTATTGGGGAAAGGACAAAATGCAGAAACAACAACAAACTCTTCAAAAATGAAACCTAATGTGTCTTTATGTGTTCTTTGATAACAGGGTAAGCCAAAGATGATAAGGAAACTTGATTGCAGTTTTGTGTTTGAGTGGGAAACTCCAGTGGTGTGTCCCGATAAAGTGAAAACTTTAGGCTGCTCTGTGATTGATGAACAGCTGCACTATACTTTTAACCTGACGAGCCTTTCTGGAAGATCATTTGAGGTAATGCCTCCTGGTGGTGTGACATTTATTTATTTATGATTGCCTATTGCTTTCAACAGTTTGAAACTCCAGTAAGAGTTTCTTTCAAGCATCCTGGGGTGTGAGAAAAGGCTGAAACGTGCTGTGGTCAGTATCGATATTTGTTTGGCCTCTGACAGAGGGAATAATATTAGATGGTATAACACTTTAATGTTTTTGAAAGTGAAGTTAATGGACACACTGATGGGTAAAGGGAGGAGAAATCTTCACCCTTTGACATAATCTGGAATGTGAAAGCTGAATAGATTTTTACCTGTGGTCCTGTGTGCTTAATCTGCAGTTTTGTCCTATTAAGGAGGATGAGACTTGCACAATTAGTTATCTTTTCCTCCTGCAAGTGCTGCATGAGTTAATGAAGCACTCATGTGATTTTTTTTTTTAAAGTATTGACTGCAGGCTTTGCGGTAGACTTACTGTGATGCTTCTCATTGTCTACACAGGTGTTTTCTGGATCCAACAGTTACCATGTTGGTGTGTGCAGTAAGGCAGTAGGCTTGCCCCAGGGAAAATGCAGAGATGGGGCAGTGTGTCTGACATCTAAAAGTGGCGTGTCATCTTTTGGAAACATAAAGGAAATGAGAATGGACTATAGCCACCAGGATGAAACAGTCATCTTGCAATATACAGGAGGTGATCGGTGCCCTCCAGGTGAGATTGGAGCAGAACCATTCTTAATGATCAAAATTTGTCAGGGTATTTTTCCCTGTTGTGACAGGAGGAAGCAACATTTATTTTACATACATCGGTAGAAACATGTAGTTTTGCTAAATCACATGCTTCATACTAATCTGCAAATTCAACGTGTTTTTCCCTAGAAAAGATAGTGCACCTTTTCTGTAGGGATGATTGTAACTAATTGTATGCTACATCTAGTTTTCTAATTTGGTTTAAACTCAGTGTTTCAGTATTTCTGTTGTCTGCCACTGACTTTTCTTTAGTACTGAAGTACAGGCTATGGATATGCCTGCTATTCTACTACAGGTAGTTAAGAGATTATACCTTTCTTTCTCAGTAACTGAAAAAGGAGAGCTCTGTGTGTTCCCCTTCACGTATAAAGGGAAGACCTATGAGGAATGTATTACAGAAGGGAAGAATAGGCCATGGTGTGCTACAACTGAAAACTACCAGGGAGATGAAAAGTGGGGATTCTGTGGTAGTGGTAAGTACTTCCTGTACTTCATGTGCAAGGATCTTGGCTAACACAGAGAATGAGCTATGCTAAAATCCATACATGCCTGAAAGCCTCTTGCAAAGTATGTTTTTTCTTTTTTTTCCAACCTTCCACCTTATAGCAACTGCAAGAAAGGAATCTACCATTATCTTTACATGTGATGAAAGTGCTGGTGTTGGGAGACCACAGCTTCTCAGTGAGACTCTTGGTTGTGCTGTGACATTTGAGTGGAAGACTCAGGCTGTTTGTCCTCCCAAGAAAATGGAGTGCAAGTTTGTCCAAAAACACAGAACTTACGACTTGAGAATGCTCTCGTCCCTGACAGGATCATGGATCTTTTTCCACAATGGGAACTCGTGAGTAATGAGCAGCTCCCAGGGAGCAGCTTGCTAATCAGTACAGCTTTAGTGTGGCATACTATTTCTGTTTGGTCCCTGCTCAGTGTCTTAAAACTGTCAGTGCTCAACACTTCATACAAATTTTAAAAAAACTCAGAAAGGAACCTATTTTTTTGAAGAGACTACATAATTACATTCTTCATTCCTACCTCCCCTCTATTGGTAAGCCTTTTTAAAGGATGAATAAATCTAAAATGAAAGCTATTTAAAAGCTTTTCTTTTAAACTGCTATCTTAACAATGTAGTTTTGTCATTTAAATGCTATTTTTTGGATTCTTAATCATGTTGAACAAAAATCTGAATTCCTTAGTGCTTTCTTTTGACTCAAATGTATAACTTGTTGTCTAAAGTTTAACTGGTGCTTTTCACCCATATTCCTCCATGTATTAGCTTAGTGGAAAATATGAATGTCAGGAAGTCACTGACTTCTCCAGCCTCCTCCTGCAGTTAGTAAATAGAAATGAACTAGCAGATGATAAACTGTGGGGTAACAGAACTGCTTCATTCACCACCACCCTAGTAGTAGTTCTCTGCTCTAACATATCTGAGTTGGTACAGCTCCTAGGAGATGCTGAATTTAGGGTAGTATTATAACCTTGATAAACGAAAAAACTTTTGGGTATTCCTTGACTCTGTTCCAGTTTCTAGTTTGGACTTAAATCAAAATTAACTAGTGACCTAATCTGGTAAATGATCAATGACTTTTTTTGCACAGTCTTTTACTTGAAAATGATAGTTAGAAGTAATCTGACAAACCTTAGTACATGCTTTATTCTGTCTGCTAATTTGAGATTCAGTTTCTTGCAACCTGTGTAGCTTCCCATAAGGATTCTAAAGCTTATGTATCACTTCTTCAGTTTAGCCTACATGAATTTTAAAGAAGTTTTGTCTACCGTGTTCTCTATAGGTACTATGTGAATCTCTGTCAGAGGGTACACGAGGGACCCACAGGCTGCCCTGAAAGAGCCAGTATTTGCAGGAAAAGCAACAATGGAGATGTTCAAGTTCTTGGACTTGTTCATACACAGAAGCTGAATGTGACAGGTACAGTTACTTTTTGTTCCTTACAGACCTAGAGATTAAAGGTTAAATCTTAGAGGCTGGCTTTAGTGGTTCTTGAATTATGGTGAAGCCTTTCTTTTGAAATACCTTTATCAGTGATTCTTCTTAAAAACAGAAACAGAATGTGGTGTTTAAGCCATGAGAAGCATTGAAGCAAATAAGCAGTCTTGTCATTAAAGCTGTAAGAAATGAATTATCTATCTAAACATCAAGAAACACTTTTTTTACAGTGAGGGTGCCCAAACACTGGCACAGGCTGTCTAAAGAGGTTGTGGAGTTTCCTACCTTGGAGATATTAAAAGGCTGTCTGGACATGGTCCTGGACAGCTGGCTCCAGACCTTACTTGAATAGGGGATTTGGGCAAGATGACCACTGGGGGTCCTTTCCACCCTCAACCAATCTGTGATTCCATAATTGTGAGAGGGGAAGTAATTTTTGGTGATGCTGTTTGAAAAGACTTATTCTGCATCTACTAACTTCAGTTAAAGCAGCATGTGAAGGAATGGCTTCACTCCTAAGAAAATTAATTAAAAAATATTCTCAACTTTACCCAAGTTTTTGGTTTAAGGAATATTTTTCAAATTGGTGCTCAGGGAAATTTTCAATCCAGTTACAAAAGTAATGACACATATTGTGTGTGTTTATCGCCTGAGTTCATTTATAAATGGGTATCTTCATTTACTCTTATGTTTAAAAAAATGATATCTTAAATGTAAACATCTGTTATGGCCATACTGGTGACCTGAACAGAGTACAATGTAAAGACAAAGGTGTTCAATGAGTGATTTTTTTAATGGTCAGAAGTGTGAATGCCTTGAATTACTGAAGTACTGTAATTGATAGATGGTCTCTGCAGGGGAAAAGAATGCTGGAAGTAAGAAAGTCTAGGGAATGGGCAAAGGAAATTTCTGCTATCTGCTTATAAAAACCTTGTGTCACCATCTTTTTTCGTCTAGGTGATACAGTGTATATTAGTTACTCCAGTGGGCAAGAATGTAGGAAAAATAAGAAAGTAACAACAATTATAGAACTGAAATGTGCGAAAACAGTTGGCATGCCCATGCTGCAGAGGTGAGTAATAAATTAACATACCACTGATCTTCATGGCTGATTCCTTTGCACCTCTTTAATAAACTCTTAGGTCTTGGGACAGTGGCTCTCCACTCTATTGGTCAGTCCCTAAAGGAATCCTTGGTCTGTATTTGCAAGGCATGGATCTTCTAGAGTTCGTGCAGTTGTTCATTTCCATAAATGTTGTATTTTGAATTTATCTGAATTTTTGGGAAAAAAATTAGGCATTCTGCTTTCAAATTAGATCTGACAATGGCTGGGATGGTGTTGTTTTCAATGTCAGTAGTCAATGCCACACTACAACCACTCTTTACTCTGCTCAGAATCAGTGTAGTAAAGAACATTTCCTGTAGGTAAGTGGTTGAGCTAATAAAATATGGTTTATTGTTGCCTCAATACAACATGATCACAAATACTAAGAAAGCTTGAGGACTCTTGCTTAGTCCCATTAGAATTGGGAAACTGAACAAAATGCTCTGTATGAGTCAAAGAACCCGGTAGCAGCATCTGATGAGCCATCATGGTTTAGGAATGGTACTCTGCAATTTAGTGCTCCCACTGAAACTAGGCACTGCTTACTCCCCCCTCTCCCCTGTGGAGGGCTGGAGAGGAGAATTGGAGGCACAAAAAAGGCAAAGATCATGGGTTGAACTGAGAACAATTTACTGGAAACAGCGATGAGATAAGAAAATGAACAAAACCAGCAACAATACAGATGACAGAGGGTATAAGAAAGAGGTGAATGATTCAAGTGGAGACGACACTGCTGTGCTGTGCTGGCCCAGAAGGGACCCCTTCCCCCTGGAAGAGATGTCCTTCCCCCTGTGCCCAGCAATGATGCCAGGTGGTGTAGAATAACATCCAGGCCCTGGCCATGCCCCCTCCTGGCTACTGCAAAAGTTAACCCTGTCCTGGCCAGAACCATGACATACGAATTGCTTTATATACAAGCTTATATCCCTTCTCCAGCCTTAAATAAAAGGCAGTTTTAACATGCTGCAAAAAAACAGCCTCATGTGTTTGCTAGGTAAAATATATTGATAAAACCCTTTGATACACGGTGGGAATTGTGGAACTTTAAGTAGAAACTTCAGCTACAGCCCGGTCTTTTAAAGTCTTGGAACTGCAGAAAAATGCATTGCAATTCTTCAAGCAGCTTTTTTTGACTGCTACTTGACTACTGTAGCTTACTCTCAGCATTATGCTTGGGCAGGACATTGTCACATGTGGGTTAACAGTTGTCTCTTCCCTTTCTCAAGATGCTGAAAGCTTGTTGCTCTTTGTAATTGTCAGTTTTATCTTTTATTTGGTAGGTATGATGAAGAAAACTGCGCTTACTACATCACTTGGGACACACGTGCAGCTTGTGCTGTGAAGCAGCAGGAGGTAGAGGTGGTGAAAGGAACAGTCATTAATCCTGCAACTGGGAAAAACTTTTCTTTAGGGGATGTTTATTACAAGTGAGTGAAAAAACCCCAAACAAACCCAAACCAACAAAATGGTAAAACTAGTTCCCCTTCTGGAGAAGATGGCTATGTTGTGCCATTTTTCATAGCTACAGAGCACACCATACAATTCTCATGGTCAGTAATGTGTATGAGCCACTGAATCATGCCTTTGTCTTCAGTTTGTCTGAAACCTTTCTAGGTATTTACATGTTCACTCACACACTGAGGGTAGTATAACTAGAAAAATTTGCTTTCTGTGCATGCTTATTATGCTTATTTCTAATGTTTAGGGAGGAAGCCACAATCCTGCATCTTGTCTGCTTGCTGAATCAGTCACTCAGTTGCTCTGGAATCAACCAGTGGTAGAAGCTACCACTCTTGCCAGTCTTATGTCTTGGGAATCACTCCAGTCTGTGAGTTTAGACTTAAGAAAAGACTTGCTCTCTGTTTCCTCAGGTTGTACACAGCTTCTGGTGACCTACGGGCAAATGGTGATAAATATGTGTATGAAATTCAGCTTTCTGGTATAAGAAACTCCAGTTTCCCAGAATGCTCTGGAGCGAACATCTGCCAGGTGAAAACTAACGAACGGCGCTTTCGGAGAGTCGGTTCTGCCAGAAAGGCCAAATACAATGTAGATGGTGAGTACTTGCTCACCAGGCAGAACTGCTTGATTCTCTGTGAATTGCTTCATCAGAAAATGGTTCTTGGTTCACAGCATCCATGCTAATCCATTTCTGTAAAGCTGTCCAAAGTCTGTCTAGCATAATTTAGATTGCTTTTTCCTTGCTGTGTAAGCTCATTTGCAAATCTGGCCTTAATTGGGGTTTGGGCTTGATACTTGAAGACTGAAAGATTTGAAGTTGAAAGACTTTAGTAAAAACAGTGCAAGACAGAAGACTTGGTCTCCTGTTTCCCTCTGTGCTTGTGCTTCATAAGCAATGATCTCCTTTAGCTAGCTACTTTTCTTTCCAGGGTCTAGTGTTAATAGACTGTTCTCAAGGAAGTAGTAAACTACAAGGTTTTCTTCGTATTGTAGATGATGATTTGGATGTCACATTTTCATCTGACTCCAGATGTGGTAAAGATAAAACCAAGTTTGTGTCTTCAACCATTTTCTTCCACTGCAATCCACAAGCAAAGGAAGGCATCCCTGAATTCCTTCACGAGACAGCAGATTGCCAGTATTTGTTTACCTGGTACACAGCTGCTGTGTGTCCATTAATGTGAGTAGTTAACCATTTTCTGAAAGCAGCTTTTGTCATCACTTTTCAGCTAAAGACTTTTTTTGTATTTGTTTGTCACAGTGATTGGGAAAAGAGGAAAAGCTAAAAAAGCAGTAGGCTCATAGATAAATGGAGTTGATGATCATGTATGCAGTGTTTGGCACATGACCACTAAACAGAAGCTTGCCAAACTGATCTGTACCTAAAGCTGGAGAGGCACCGTGGAATTTATATTGTTGTTTTCACTAAGTAAAACCTGCTGTAGCTGACAGAACATGCTGGTTCATGTTTCTGAGAGGAGCAAACAGTTTGTGGGTGAGGTGTTTGGTCCCTCTTGTCTTACTGTCTGGAAAACTTTGAAGCTGTGACAAAGACTGGCCTTCCCCTCTATCTGCCTACTTCTTCAGCTGGGAATGGAAAATCATGACATGTCTTAAAGGAATAATGAAGTATTTCTGCAATTAAATATGATCAGCTAATCTACTGATTAGTAAGGGGACAGTGTTAAAACATAGTGTCTCTATCTAGGTGCTTCCAACATCCTTGACATGTAGGCAGCCTCACTGTGAAAAATGGGAATGGGAATGTTTACTTTCTGGCTGCTGGCTTGAAAGCAGTGGGAAACTCTTGATTCTGATTTAAACCTGTTGAGGGAGTATGGTCTGTGTAGTGCCATAGTCAGCTAAAAGATAATTTCTGTATCTGTTGCAACTTGCTCAAGTGCAGGTTTGGTTCTAAAATAGCTTTGTGTGGGTAACTGCTGCTGTATAAGCTCTGGAGTGCTTAATTGTGCTCTGCAGTCTTTACTGTAGTTTTGTGCACTTTTTGATAGCATACCAGGATGTAGGCACAGTACATGCATTTCTGTTTTACAAGTTGTTTTTTACTTAGATGAAATCCTCTAAATTTGGTTCATACAGCTGTTAGGTTGGACTGACAGGATGATGTGGCATTTTTCTTTTAATCTGCTGTTTCTAATCCAGTTTAATGAAATGGCCAATAGATCTTACTTTTTCTTTTCAATTTACATTGCTAGATCAACTAATGATCCAGGAAACAATCAGCACCAGACAGATGAGGAGACCCAAGTACATAAAGGTCTTTCAAGGAGAAGCCAGGCTGTTGGTGCTGTGCTGAGTGTCCTCCTGGTTGTTCTCACTGTATGTCTAATAATCTTGTTGTTCTACAAAAAAGAGAGGAGGTAAGAAATTATTAAGAGGTTTTAGAAGTTTCTTTGTCAGGACTTGGTGTCCTGCCAAAAGTGAAAGGGAAATAGTAAACTTTGGAGATTTGAGTTTCTCAGTTGTCAGCCTCAACTGTCAAACTGCTGGTTCCTTCACATTCTCCATTACTGTCTCAAGGCCCATGAAAAGAGGGCTGGGGTGTGCAATTGAGTTGGGCTTGCCTCTGTTGTGGGCAGCTGCTCATTAAGGAGGATAAAACAGCATGACCATATTGTTAGTATTTGATATCCCTCTCCTTTTATGGTGTCAGGCTGGATCTATACAACAGCATCAAGGAATAAGTGCAAGTCCTGCTGTTCCTCTGCTTTCCAGACAAGTTTTGGGGTTTTTTTTTTTCTTAGATATGAAGGCCAGAGGGGTTTCAGAACAGTGACCCTGAAGCTGTGGCAGGAGGGAAGATGTACATCATCCCAGACTGGATTTTGTTGGAATGTTGGAATTCAGGGTCAATGTGATAGTTTGCAGCTCATTTGTTGAAATGCTTATGGTGGTGGTAAAAATCCAGTGAAGGGAAGTGAAGGCTAATAAGTGGATACAGTCTTCCTAATGTAGTATTCTTCCCTTTCTTTAGGGAAATTGTAATAAACAAGATAACAAACTGCTGCAGAAGATCATCTGGTGTTTCCTACAAATACACAAAGGTAACACAGTGACAAAATCATATTTGTTTCTTGTCAAGTTTTCTTATTATGAAGCTTTTGTAAATAAATAACTTCCTTAATTCCTGGTTCCTTTAGTGCATGGAAACCATACTGTGTGGCATCAGGAAAGTCACGTAGCTGAGGTATAGATATATTTACATTGTGAAATGGGAAAGGAAGGTAGAGTTGAGGAAATGCAGAGCAGACCATAAGTCTCCAAATAAAGTGTAAATGGACAAGAAGAGAACAAAGTCTGTTTCAGCCTAGTGAAAAGTGCTGCTCTTGCAGTGCTACTGTCTTACAGCTGCATTAAATGAAGGCTGTGTGTGCTGTGGGGTCTCGTGATTGGGGAGTTCAGTGTGTGTCAGAGTAAAGAGTGGTGTATGCAGTCTCCTCTTGCATTTTCTTTTCTTGCAGATAAACAGTGAAGAAGAAGCGAATGAGAATGAAACAGAGTGGCTTATGGAGGAAGTTGCAGCACCAAATGCAAGAACAGGAAAAGGAGGGCAGGAGAATGGTCACATTGCTACCAAGTCTGTTACATCTGAAGCCCTTACCTCTCTGCATGTGGATGACCTGGACAGTGAGGATGAAGTGTTAACCATTCCAGATGTAAAGATTCAGACAGGAAGAGGACTAGACAAGAACAGGCACCTACAAAAGAAGCCACACAGTCTTGGCAATGATAACAAATCTTATTTGCTGAATGGAGGAAAGGAAAGGAAAGCAATAGCCAAGCCAGGCCAGCAGCAGGCACAGAACTCTACAAATACATTATCGTTTCATGATGATAGTGATGAGGACTTGTTGAATATTTAATAACCCCTCTTGTGCCTAATTAAATATATATAGAGAGATTATATATAACGGGACAACATTTCCAACCAAATACGAGGACTTCGGCCTGAAAGATTTTTCTGAATTTTGCCTTTAACAAGAAACCATTGAAAAGGGAAGAAGAGACAGATTTCTTGGTTGTTTACAATGATCTGTTCAGTAATGACTGGATGTCTGACATCCAGTTGGCTGAGATAGTTGACTCTCTCTAGCCAGGACACTTTTTTTTTGAAGTCTCAGCATAGGTGTTAAATGCTTGCTTAAAAAAGAGAAACCTTTGAAAGGAAAGGATTAAGGCTCAGTGAAGCCCCTGGCTTCTGAGACTCAAGTTATCTGACTACTATCATTCTAATTCCTTGTATTTATTGATCCTCACTACTCAGGTTTGCTAAATAGTAACATGTTCTTCCTGCCGGCAGGGTATTATTCTATGGGTTCTCCCATTGTGAGACAAGGAAAAGTATAACTTTGTGTGTTGGGATGATTTGGTGTAAATTTTGAAACTGGTCTAATTTATCCTGTAAATTTGAATATCCATTCTAATTTAAACAGATCATTGGTTCAAAGGTGTGGACTGAAAGGTACAATTCTGTATAGCTTTAGCCTGAAATGGTTGATGTTCTTCGCATGATATTTTTTTTTGGTACTGGTCATATGACTGACTTCATCAATATTTGCCTAAGCAGCTGACAAGCACCCAAAGATTTATTTTTTTTTCCTTGATTATGGCTGGATTAGGCTGACTGCACAGAGAACCAGAGTTTTTAAGGATGTAGAGGCGGAGTTTCTGTAATACAATCTGCACTACCCAGTTTGTCATCACTAAGAAAAGCCCAAGGACCTAGAGGACCCCTGGTCTGCATAATACCTCCCTCTGGTATTAATTTCAAGGAAAGAAACTTGGGGCAATGTTTTCTGATAGCCTAATTTGTATTTCTGATGCTATAATCCTGGCCATGGTCGTTGATTTGAAATGTTGCTGGTAATGAATGAAGTCAATTTTCCTCTACAGTCTTGCTCTTCTCCAGGTGTTTCCTAAATAAAATGATGGACAATGATAGGGTTTCAAGGCATTGTATGAGAACATGCTTTGGTCAGAATTTTTTGAAACTTTTCATTGTTCCTTTTGGCTGGCTTACTCAATTTCAACAATGGTTTCTTTTTATAAAAAACTCCATTTTGAATCAAAATAGTGTAATATAAAGTATTCAGCAATTTCAATAAAAGATATGAAGTGGGTGTTCCAAATCCCACATCTCAAGTCTGGAATCTTTCTTACACTAGTCTGTATGCTGTTCACCTTTTCTGCTGTGATAGTTTAATACCTCAATTGTGTCACTCAAAACGAGAACCAATGTTTGATGACAAAAACCAGAATATGTGGGTAGGCCCCAGTGGTGTATTCTTTATTTTATCAGGCTTGGGTTTTCTTCCTCTTGTTTGTTACCATTGAACCTATAAATCAGTTTGGCTTAAGCTGCATCTTTTCAAATTTAAAAGCAGAATTTTTCATATTTAGAATGATATGAGTTCAGGTAAATGAGAGGCTTGATAGTGTATTTTTAATATTATCAGTTATCATTACAATGGTTCTCTCAATGCATGTTGGAGAGTTCTGCTTCCCTTCCCCACACCATCAAGGCTGGCATCTTGGAGTTGCTTGATCTATGAAATTATTTCTCATTAGTAAAGTCACATTATCTCTCTGTTTTGGCTGCGCCTAACAAGCAATAGCAATAATATTTTTATGGTTTGCATCTGGCAGCATGTGCATCTGCCTGGTCTTGGAACTATGGCCCACTTATTATCTAGGCATTTGTAGGTAGTCTGACTGAATCTTACCTCGTTTAGAGCTGGATGCATGGCTTGCTTCACCAGACTCTTTTCCCAGTAGAACACCCTACTTAACCTTAGGGAGGGAAGGGTTATGAGAATAGCAGGGCCCAGATGAGTATATCCAAATGGCTGGGCCAGGAGCAGAAACTTTGCCAATCAGCAGCACAACTCCTTGGGAAGTGTCCCTAGGAAACCCAGCTGCCTGGCACAGTACCACCCAGCTCCCTCTGGACTGGCTGCAGAGAACGGTGGGAAATGGATTTAACTTTTTTAGTTCATGTGGAACTTTTGCATCCCATTACCAACTATTTAAACAAAACTGCTAGAAAAGAAGTGATCTGAGGGTTTTGGGGGTGTGTTTTTAAGATGCAGCCTAATGTCCTAGCTTCACTCACTTCCCAGGAAGGCTTTGACTTCAGTTGCCTTGGCCCCAGCTGACTGCACACATCCTCCTGCTGAGGAAGGCTTGCAGAGCCTGGCTGTGAGCATGGTGACTGCTGTGCACTTTTGCCTTGCTGTTCCCCTCCCCAGCTCCACATGGAACTCCTGCAGCCAGGGAGGCAAAGGTCTGGTCTGGGGTGGTGCTGAGCTTGGCTGGGGGTGACACAGCTGTGAGTGGCCAAAGGAGAGGGGTTCTTGTTAACTTGCTATAGATGTTCCTGATGGAGAAGAGGATGAGGCAGGAGAGGAGAAAACATATGTGTGATGTGGGGAATGATCTTGAAGTGTTGGTCTGCAAAGCAGCTTTCACAGCTGCTCAGGCCCCTCTTGCTCTGTGGCTGATGAGCAGGTGAAAAACTGGTTCTGTTTCAATCTCTGGGCCAGAATGGCCTAAGCTGATTTACTTTTTTGGAGTGTATTGTGTCTTTACGTTTTTTTTTTTCCTTGTTGCCTAAGCTATTCAAGTTGCTTTCCAGACAATTTTTCATTTTCTTTATGTCTTTAAAATGTTACCTTCACCTATGCTTTTCTTTCTGATGGAAGGTGCTGTTGTCAGCAAAAGACAGGTGAGTAGCTGGTGTCTATCCATGGGCAGGACAATGTATCACTGGAACCTGATATAATTGGATTTGAGACGCCTGAAGTGAGGTTGACCTAAAGTCTTATAGGACTTCTGTGGTAAAAAAAATAGCAGGTTTGGCCACAGGTGTTGTATATTGTGGCTTTCCATAGCAATTCCCAGTGCATAGTTCTGTAGTGAATGCTTTTTCTCTTTCGTGCCACTGCAAAAATAGGGTCAGGTGAAAACCATGTTCCCCCACTATAGGTGGGGAGAGGTTTTCCTTGAAAATGGAAGAGTGTGGAGGGTGAGGGGTGAGACACATGATACAGGAGTTTTCAGGAAAGCTCTTCCTTTACTGCTATATGGCTCAAGGTATAGACACTTTTTTTTTCAGGGAGGTTACCTGTGTTTTGCAGATCCTGGTTAATAAGCTTTGTTCACATGTGGTGCCCAGCCATTCTGCACTAAGCTCAAGTGTTGCTTGTATGTTGGTAGAATTTTCCATCTATGTTTACTCCTTAAAAATGCTTATTATTTGAGGACCTGACTAGCCTAATAAAAACAAAAAACCCCAACAAAAACTAGAGGGTTCTGGCTGTTAGGCACTTTTCTGGAGAAGAGGAACATGTAAGTGCTCTGATTAGGGGTTAAATACAAATTCTCCCTGGGTGAATTAAGGTCTGATTTAAAAAGAAACCTAAAAAATAAAGCTTGCAACATGTAGTTTAATAATTTATAGAGTTAGTCTTGACTTTTGGTCAAATATCTTTGCTACTTAAGTAACTTTGCTGGCAACTAAATATATCAGTGCTGCAGAGAGGACGTAGTTCAGGGTTTTGAGGTGTTTTTGATGCCAAAATGCCAACCCTAGATGATATTTTAGAGCATGTTGGAGAATTTGACAGGTTCCAGAAGCAAACCTTTCTTGTCCTGTGTTTGTTATCCGCTTCCTTCACCCCAGTGTACGTGGGTGTCGTCTTCTTCGGGTTCACCCCTGAGCATCGCTGCCACAGCCCCGGGGTGGCTGAGCTGAGCCAGCGGTGTGGCTGGAGCCTGGAGGAGCAGCTGAATCACACAGTTCCCAGGTGGGATGGCCATGGGGCCAGCTTCGACAGCCGCTGCAGGAGGTACGAGGTGGACTGGAACACCACGGGCATCAGCTGCACCGACCCCCTCGGCAGCCTCGTGGGCAGCGGGAACACCGTGCCCCTCGGTCCCTGCCGGGACGGCTGGGTCTACGACTCCTCGTGGAGCTCTCTTGTGACTGAGGTAAAAACAAATGTGCCTTTTGCCTTGTCCCCTCTGTTACAGACAAGGCGAGGGTTGTGGCAGAGGGTCGGTGGAGCCTGGACTGTGTTAAAATATCGGCTGCTTACCTGGAGAAGGGATTGTCTCTCACTGTGAGCTTGCACTGGGGGCTTTACAAGTCCTCTTCCCTGTGTCCTTGTTGTGAAGTGTTGCCTTGGCTGCTCAGGAGGCTTATATTTCCAGCTGGGGAGCAAAACGTATTTCAGCAAATAAATCCCAGGCAGATAAAGCTCAGTTCTGAACGAAATTCCTGTCACATGAGTGGTCCGATTGGTGAAGGTGTGTAAACAGTGCAGCTCACAGTGCTGCAAACAAAACTGGCCAATGCAAAGGTCTTTATCTCTTTTCCCTGTGCCTTTTTTTTTTTTTAATGAATAATGTCTTTTAGAGTTGGTTTCAAATAGGCAGTGTGGGGGAAAGGTAATTGTTTCCCATAATTAAACAGCTTAAGTCAAGAATGAACTGCAGAAAAGCCAATGACTTTTGTCTTAGAAGTGTGTATAAACTGAAAATGGTACTTAAGCTACTTGCTGTACTTTAGCAGTTATGGTGCTTTAACTTTAAGAATAAACCAGTAGCTGGGATGACAAGCTTGATTTCATCACAGAAAGTTCCACCAAATTTTTAGAGGTGGATTCTTTCTCCTCTGTATCTAACAAACACAGAAACGGGTAAAATCTGTGCTCTAGCAACTTCAGCATTTGTACTTTTGTGAGAGGTTGGAACTGGATATATGGTGGTGCACTGTAAGTGTGCTTCTTTCAGCAAGTTATGGGCTGTGAGATATTAAAGTAAGGAAGTGAGGCACCTCAAATGGAGGATGACCCAGGCCTTCTACACAACAGCTCAGCAGGCACATCTCACTGGAAAAGGTTCCAGCAGCTGCTGTGGTCCAGATGCCCACGCCATCATCTCCTGAGACTGTGGGAAACTGGGCACTTGCAGTCTGGGTTTGTGCAGCATGTTCTGCCACAGCTGTCTTCCCTTTCCTGCTGAAGGGGGTGCCAGGCCAGGTCCATGGGCTGCTTCCTTCACAGGATAACCAGACATGTCACAAAACTGCATTTTGTCAAGGAGTTTCTGCTTGCGACTGTTTCTGTGAAACCTCTCAAGCAGCTGCCCTGCTCTGACAGCTAAGAAAGAGAGGATAATGCAGTGTAAGCCATGTTATTTCAGCCAAAGAAAAAGTCTGCATATGGAAGAATATTCTCATGTGAAATCACACAAAGCAGCAGAAGAAATATTTGGTTTTGTGTTGATTACAGATACATAAATTTAATTAAACCCAATGACCAGCAGGATGGGAAGGAATTCTCAGGCATATTAGGAGATGGTTTTGAACTAACTTATTCTCCAGTAGCTTTTATGTAGATCTACAAGTAAGATGACAAGACCAGATGGCAAATGTGTGTGGGTATTCCTGTGGTATAAAGCTTGGCCCTGGATACGAAATACCTGCTTTCCAGACACACACAACAACATAGTTGAGTTAGAGACCAGAGCAGAGAGAAAATGCTGTGGTCTCAGGGCAGATGCAGGTACTTCCACCCTCCTCCAGGAAGCTGGTGCTCCATGGGAGCCAGGACAAGGCAGGCTTCAAAACACATCTAGGATACTTTTAGTAAGGGCATCATACTTACTCCTGAGTGGCCCTCAGGGACCAGTGTGCCATGCAAGGGTATGAGGCAACAAGAACCGCTTAGAAACATTCACCATCAGCCACAAAAAAGGCTGTCAGATTCATGCTGATTTGATCAAAGAGGGCCAACACAGGTTAGTGTAGCACTTTGGGCAGATAATAACTCACTCATGTTCTTTCCAGCAAAGAGAGATGAGGCATGAATGGGAAATACCAGTAAACTGCTCAAGGGCTTGTTCCAGTTTTTAATGTTGGACACTTAGTTAAGTTAGTAGGATTTCTGTGTGCCAAGGAAACAGGCATTGACCCAGAAACAAATTTAAATCTTTAACTGAAGGGAAGGAGACTTGTGGATGTGAGCCAGCTCCTCATTTCATTCTTTTGTCTCTGTCTGTGGTTGCTCCTTTAGTTTGACCTGGTGTGTGAGGACTCCTGGAAGCTGGACCTCTTTCAGTCTGCTGTGAATGCTGGTTTTTTTATTGGCTCCTTAAACATTGGCTACATTGCAGACAGGTACGTGTGGGCTGACAATAAAACCCTCTGACCTCCCTTATCGATGTTCAGCAGCTAAACTTAGATAAAGGTTGTGCAACTGATATCACCTCTACTCTTCTGAAAAAAAGGCCAACCCCCTCTAGGTTCAGTTGCTGTGTGAGTCAGTATTCTGCCTTTTAGGATATACTTGGTGCTTAGCACAGAGCTCCTGCTCAGCACGTCCTGCAAACCCCACAAGGACTCTCTCAGTAGAGAACACCCCAAACTTCCTACTGTGGCATGTCAGAGCCCTGGGGTGCTAACCAAAGCCAGGAAGTGCTGGTTTGGAGCTCCCAACTGATCTCTCACACTCTCTGTGGCTGCAGCTTGGAAATATCCTTCTTCCTTTGGAGAAATTTAGAAATAGTTGGCACAGATTGCCAGATATGTACAGCAGCAGTCATGGTGGAAAAAGCAGGTATTCCTTTAGCTTCCTGTTCAGACCCAGCAATCAGACTCCCTGGCTCAGGCACCTGGGGTTAAAGAGAAACAAATGCCTGTACTTGAGGGCCTATTTGCCCTCTTGTTC
Source organism: Climacteris rufus (assembly GCA_013398175.1). Taxonomy (NCBI): domain Eukaryota; kingdom Metazoa; phylum Chordata; class Aves; order Passeriformes; family Climacteridae; genus Climacteris; species Climacteris rufus. Next base: position 1,161,963 of record VZRZ01000996.1, read on the forward strand.
CCTTCCTGCCTAGGACTGTTTGTTTAGCAGGTTCTGAGTTGCTCCAGGTGTGAAGTGCACCCCACTCACAAGGAGATCCATACATTATTAGAGTTTTGAAGGTTTAGGCTGTGGTCAATAAACGCTTTATAAATCTGGTGCATGTGGACATATCAGAATCATAATATTAACCCAAACTTATTTTTCACTCCCAATATAACATATGTAAACATGGGACTATTCTTTTTTTTCTGAAAGCTTTTGTGGAATTGCAGAGCAACTGGCACAGTAACTTTTCATGGAATAGAAAAGCAGATATGTAAGTAATGGGTGAAGAATAAAAAACATGTCTCTATCTCTATTTTGCATACCAAAATTGGATTTTCCCCCCCAAAGATAGACAAAGTTCTTACTAGTGTACAACACCTGTGCTTTCATGACTGGTGGTTTGCTTCATGCATATTATTTTCCAATGCAGGTTTGGCCGTAAATTTTGCATTTTGACAACAATTCTTGCAAATGTTGTCTCTGGAATCCTTCTGGTCTTCGTGCCCACCTACCTGTGGATAGTCATCCTCAGGTTAGTGCAAGGGCTGGTCGGCAAGGGCTGCTGGACTGCAGGCTACATCCTAGGTGAGTTCTGGACCTTCTCCTAGGAGCAGGGCTAGCTGCAGAAGATGAAGGAAAAAAACTCTACTCCAAAACACCTGAACAAAAGCCATTTGAAAAATGCCTCCCCTGGCGTTTTATTAAGGAGTTTTTTCCTTCTGACTTCTCAGGACTTTTTCAAGCACTGTCATTAGGGAGAAGTAACAATAGCCTTCAAAGCTCAAGCAAGTGGTGGTATATTAGGGCTGTTACCTCGAGACAGGCTTTCCCCTATGATACAACTCACCTTTGCAGATCTCTCTGAGCCCCTGGGCTCCTTTTCCTCCTCCCCTCGTGCTCTGGCTCAGGAATGCGACGGCCCCAGGCAGCCCACAGCCACTGCAGCCCAGGCACAGATGGGATGGTGACAGAGGAGGCCATTAAAGAAGCAGGCAGAGGGTGGGGAAAACTTGAGGCATTTTTATGACACAAAGAGCATCAGAGGGCAAACAGAGGTTTCACAGCCTAAAAATAACTGAAGAACAGCACATACATACTGATAAAAAGGTTTGTGTACCTGTGTGTATCCACTGGTCTGAGAATAGGCAAAGCCATGTGAGGAACCATTCTCTGTGGGTGCCTCTCCTGCTGTGCCCTGCTCCAGCTGTGTCTGCTGGTGAGGCATGGCTCCACAGCCAGGTTGGGTCTGGGGCCATCTCCAGACCATTTACTGGTGCAGGGTAAAGCTGCCTGGGACTTGTCTGCTTTTTCTGGAGAGGAGTTCAGTCTCTTGTCCAAGACACCCAACAGCAAGCATTCACTGATGCAGCAGATTAAATATTTTGAAAGCTGGCCAATAGAACCCTAACTGGGTTAGCATGTCAGGTGGCCCTACCAAATATCTCAGAGAGATACAGTTCACTGTGGTAGTGGTAAAAATGTAAAAGTCAGTGCCCTAAACTTCCATTAAGGCTTTCAGTAGGGGCATATTGTTGATGCAGTTCACAGATGTCTGATATAATAAAATAAGAGCACCTATCCCACAGTCCAGACTGTCTTCTACTAAAACAGGATTGTGCCTTCCTTTGCATTTCTAGATGTATACTTGGCCTCTTAAATATTTTCCTGGCACATATGATATCTTCATCCCCTCTTCTGGGGATTAAGGCCATTTGAGAGCACAAAGTCCCTTTCAGAACAATGACTTGCCCTATCCGGATATTTTCCGTCAGTTACATCTTGTTACTCCTGGATTCTCTTGAAACTCTAATGTAAAAGATTCTATGCAGAAGCAGCCCCAAAGCACCCTTGCACTCCCTAAGGGTGGCCAATAACAAATGTCCAGGGAAGGGTACAAGGACAAAACAACCTTGCTATCCTGCTCTCCTGGGGCACTTACCTACCCTTCAGCTGCATCCGGCTCAGTCCTACTGAGCCTGAGGAGATGTCTTTGTACTATATCATTTGGTCAAGCAGTATTAGCTAAAACCCCAGCAGTTCCTTTAGCTGCTAAATAACTGCTTTCTGTTCTTTTTCTAATGAGTTTGCTTTCTTGAAATCACACAACTGGATGCAAAATGCTGAGTGCACTTGTGCTTGCCTGCTGGAATAGTTACTTTTACCTCTGTATCAACAAGACTTAAGGTGTGGGTCTACGCTGTGACCTGGAGTTGCAAAGTGCAGACAAATCGTGATGCCATGCTGGCCAGGGAGCTGTGCCATCCTTTGACACAGGCTTTCCTTAGGTACTTGGAATGAGATGCAGGCTGAAAGGCTGCACTTTGGAAACAAAATATTGTGCTTTATTGTTGGGCCGGAGGCACTATGTATGGTGGCATTAGATTTTGCAACACAATCCATCCGTGTGCTCTGCCCAAGGCTTGATTTACTCTGAGATCTCTGCCACAGATGACATTCCTGATGTCTTAGGCCAGCGTAAGACCAGGAGCAGTGTTTTCTTCTCTGCTGGACTTCGGGTGCCAGAAAAGCAAGCCAGGGGATTTTGCCTGGAGGCGTTGTGCCAGGCAGCCCATGGCTACCAAGGTTTCTCCGAGGCATTACTGTAGCGTTGCTCTTCCAGCACCCCCATGGAACAGGTTTCTCCCATGTGGAGCAGACACGGCATTCACCTGTGTCTGTGCACGTTTGCAGTGACTGAAGTCGTCGGCCCCCAGTACCGGAGGATGGTGGGGATCCTCTACCAGACGGCCTTCTCTGTCGGGCTCCTGGTCTTCGATGCCATCGCTTACGTCATCCCGCACTGGCGGTGGCTGCAGCTCACTGTCACCCTGCCCACCTGCTTCCTCCTGCTCTACTACTGGTAAATGGGCTTTCCTTGTGCCTCTGCCCACCACCCAAAAACCCCAGCTTCTCCTGCTTCCCTAGGCTTGAGACTGAGAGAGACTGGGTGCTCCTTTTCAGTCGTTCACACCTCTTGGTGCAAAGAGAAGGTTCACAGCAAAAAGGAGAGGGGAAATAGGACCCCTCAGCAACCGAGGTCTTGTTGAATCTTAGCCTGTGCACCTCACCTAACCTTGTGTTTACAGAACAGACCAGTTTGAAAAACACTGGGGGAAAAGAGAATTAATATAATTTATTATTTTCTTGAAGCATTTAATAAAAGAAAATAGGTGACTTGGCATAATTTAGTGGACCTCACACTGAAAATGTGGTTATTGAGAGAGATCCTAATGCTAATGTAATTGTAACAGGTTGTTAGCATGTTCTTTTAAGGAAAAAAGTTGAGTTTTCTGGGGTCCAACCAAAAAAGCACACTTGGGTACTCCTTCATTTTGGTTTCTCTCCACTCCTTCAATTGATATTTTTTGATTTGGGTGTTTTGGATTTGAGAAATTGTCTGGATGGGTCAAGAGGTTAGGAATGGTAGAAATAAATTTGTTGCCTTCCTTTTTCCATATTTTTGAATTAGTAAGCCAATTCTAACTTGTTTGCTAGTTCTTAACTTGTAATGGCAGACTGAAAAATGGCTCCCTAGGAGGAGCTGGTTTGTGGTGAACGGGCTGGATAAGATGACAGCACTACTCTGTCACATACTCGAAGCCCCTCCCTGATTTATCTTTAGTGAACTCATCTTTGACTAAAGCCACTAAACTTCTCCTCTTCCAATCTCAGCCATGGCATATGATACTTTTCATGACTAGGGGAGTGGGAAGTAGCACACCAAACCCCCCAACCAAACAAAAAATTCATCTGCCTCTATTTAAACAAAGCATTCTCTTTAAAGTCTCCGCACATGGGAGCACTAAGTGGACTTTATGTTTTTGTATATAATGGCATCCACTCGCATTGTAGGTGCCTCCCGGAGTCTCCCAGGTGGCTGATATCTCAAGGAAAAAATGACAAAGCTATGAAAATTGTCAGAGATATGGCTAAAAAAAATCGGAAAAAGATGCCTTCCCATTTTCAGGTGAGCTCAGGGTTTGCCTGTGCATGTAAATAATCATCACAGCAGTACCTTCCATCAGTTCCTCTAAGCAGAAACTTAATGTACTATATACTGGCTCTTCCATAGGGTATTCAGTTTGAAGAGGAAGATTGTGGAAAACAGAATCCCTCACTAATTGACCTTTTCAGGACACCACAGATGAGAAAAAACACGCTCGTTTTGATGTATATGTGGTAAGAATATAATGTTAGAGAGCTGCTTTTGAAGCTGTGGTTTTGAAAACTCCATCAGGACACAGATCTGTCCTCTGACTGACTCACAAACCCAGGATGCTCTTCTCTGCCCAGGTTCACAAGCTCTGTCCTCTACCAGGGGCTCATCATGCACATGGGAATGGCTGGTGGGAATGTGTATCTGGATTTCCTCTATTCTGCTCTTGTTGAGTTCCCAGCCTCCTTCTTCATCATTGTCACTATTGACCGTGTCGGGCGGCGCTACCCCTGGGCTGTGTCAAACCTGGTGGCTGGGGCCGCCTGCCTTTTCACAGCCCTCATCCCAGAGGGTAAGTCACCTGAATGAAGCCCTGGGGGGGCTTCCTACTCTGTCATCTGGATGCTTTGTGAGGGTGCCTCTGCCACTGCTCATGTGGTGCTGACTGTTCCTGTTCCCTCCCTCAGTCGGGTGAAACAAGCTCCCTTAGAAACCTCACCTGACATGGGACCAGAGGTCCCACAAAATAACATTGTTGTATTGACACTTGCTAAACCACTGGGATACTTTTAAATGTGTTGAATGCATTTTCTCTGCAGACATGCATTGGCTAAAAGTGATTGCTTCTTGCATTGGGAGAATGGGAATTACGATGGCTTTTGAAATGGTTTGCTTTGTAAGCACTGAACTGTATCCAACATACATCAGGTAGGTGCATTCTGCCCCAGTCGGTGTTTGGCCTAGAAACAAATAATTGAGTCTGATGTGTATGTAATGTTTTATGCTAAATTAAGTTATCCTCAAATGTGTCAGAACTACACAGGTACTCTTTAACATAAAGTAGGTGAAGCACAATTAAAATGCACTTTCAGACAAGGGGAGATTCACATGACTGAAATAAAGGGAAAAGTTGGGGGAACCAGAGTGGGTGAGGGATCTGAAGTCCCACACAGTGCCTGGATATGAGCTGTGCAAGGGTCAGAGTTGTGATCCATCCCCTTCCAACTGCTCTACTCTGATGCCAACATGATCCCTTTTCTGCTGAACCAGGAATCTCGGGGTGATGATTTGCTCCTCCTTGTGTGATATTGGTGGAGTCATCGTCCCATTCATTGTCTACAGACTGGTGGAAGTCTGGCACAATTTGCCGCTGATTGTCTTCAGTAAGTGCCACCTTACCTCCTTGCTGGCTGCTCCCGGGGTGCAGCAGTGGGACCCAAGTGCCAAAGGGAGGGAAAAGCCACTGAGAAGTTCAGCAGAAGCCCCTTGCTGTCTATAAGGCCTTAGCCTTTGGTTTATGAAAAGCTGGAACTTGTTTATGCATTCTTGTCTCCCTTGCCCCTATTACTTCTCCTTGCATTTTAAAGGAAGTTAGAATCAAATGTGTGTCTGAGAGGTGGGAAAGAGCTGAGAAAAACTTTGATGAGATTAATATTGGATGGATTTAAATCTGATTTACTGCTCTTCTGTGCATTATATTGTCTCTGTCCAGGCGTCAAACCTTAGAATGTCACATAATTGCCTATTTAATGAGTACAAGTATGGCTGTTATGCTTCAGCTTTTCTGACAGTCTATTAACTGGCTCTCCTCCAGCTATTTGGAAAGAGGCTGGTAGATAAATGCAAGAGAAGTGTTTGTAGACTGGTGACCTGAACTCTCAGGGCAGGGCCTGCAACACTTTTATGAATCTTTAAATCAGCACATTATTTATAGAAAAATACCTCTGAATGACAATTTTCAGATTTTACAAGACAGGATATCTAGCAGGGTGCTTAGTAGATTTAAAATATATATGCCACACATGTACAAACTGGACAAAAAAAAATATTAGTGGACATGTTAATTACATTTTTTAGAAGATACTACATTCTGTATATATTTTCTGATCTTACGTGCATAGCATAAAAATGGAATGCATTTCCTGGCGTGTTCTCACACTAAAAGGGTTCTTTCCTCTGTAAAGGAAGAATTGTCTGTCCAGTTTGAAGTGTCCTAGTTCAGTGCATAATTCACAAGAGAACTCGGTGTGGTGCTGTCTCCACAGGGCAGCCACACCCTCCATTTTTGTACCAGCATGGCAGTTTTGCATATAGAGACTTGAGGTCCAAATCTTGTATGAAGAACGAAATAAAATGCCATTGCCAAGTCCTTTCTGTCTGGCAGTAGACAGTGGTTGATTTATACTTACAACCTCTTTGTGCCTCTGTTTGATTTGAAGCTGTTCTTGGTTTGATTGCGGGTGGATTGGTGCTGCTTCTGCCTGAAACTAAAGGCAGAGTTTTGCCTGAGACTGTGGAGGATGTGGAAAACTTTCACAGGTGAGTCATGATGTGAACTCTTAGCAAATTTCACTTGAAATTGGGCAAAATCCCTGTCCAGAGGTCCTTGGGGAAGTCCAGGGTTTACTTGGGTACTTTTTTTGTTTCCAAGAAGTTGCTGTTTAATTTCCAGAGTCTCACTGGACAGATTCTGGACTCCTTTTACCACATGTCTACCTAGGCACCTGAAAACAAACAGCCTAGGCCTTTACTGGCCTGTGAATAGCTGCACTAATCTCTCAAATGTGCTGCAACACCATTATATATGTTATTTGTTTATAAAAAAAAAAACAAACCCTTTACAGTGAAACAGAAAAAGGGCAATCTTGATAGCAGCTTCACATGTGATGTGTGAAGCACCAGTATCTGCTGAGGAGCCAGAGCAAACCTAAAGGAATGTATGATCATTTTCTTGGGGTCAAGGCAGAATAGATGAAGAACTTGAAGTTATGCTCACTGAACACCTTCATTCCTGGTTAATGGTCATGTCTTGTTATTCTTGCAGGCAAAGTGCTCCAAAGGCCAAAAAAATCTATCTCCATGTCCAAACATCAGAAACAGCACGTGACTGAAGAAGGTGTAACTCTTGCTGGGTAGTCTGCTGTGCAGGCTGCCAGCTGGACCGATGGCCTTGCAACAGAAATAGACCTTGAGCCAATTATTGTGTACCCGTAGGAGACGCCACATGAGGGTGTTTGAAGAAGCAAACAGCGAAAGGAGGAAGCGAAAACCAGAAGAAGAAAAACTTATACATGCCACTTGAAGGCAACCAATAACAAATTGTTGTAAACAGCACAGTAGCCCATGAGAGAGTAGCGATAGTGTTATAAAAGGGATTTAATTATTAATAAAGTGGCTTATGCTCATGGCTGAAAGTGTCGTGTGTTTGTCTCAACTACAACAGTCTGCTTTAGGGCAGTAGCATGGGAAGGTCAAGTAGAATAAGTCCTCTCACAAAAGTCTTGCCTCTCTTATTTTAATTTCTCTGCATATCTTTTATTTACAATTTTTAGGGTTTTCTGATGGGTTTGTCCCTATTGCTGCATAGCTGCTTCCCTCCCTCTCCACACAGTAAGACAGATGTATTTTAGGGCTGGAAAATTTTTGTCTGTGTGGACTTCAAGAGATTTTAACTTGAGGATGGTGGGATCCATCCCAACAAAACTTTGTAAGCCTCCATGAAGTCTGACTGTTGATTTTTCTTATGAAAGGGTGGCATAATATATTTATCTCTGTTGTAGAATCAAGGTGACTACAAAACTGGTTAAATTGCGTTACAATTTGCACAGACCTTTTAAGAAATTTATTTTATTTTCTTATATTTTATTGGCTATTCACAAAGATAAATACTCATAAGGATGGGCATGTGGCAACTCCAGACCATGAAAAAGACTCATAATTCTTCATAAAGTAATAGCATTATACACATGCCCTCCAGGGGCATTCCTCTGGAATGAGCTGGACCCAGGCCTGGTGACTTGCAGGACCCTGACCAGGGGTCCTGTGCTTCACGAAGCATCAGGGACAGCAGTGAGTCTTCCAGGAAATCACAGAATCTCCAGGCTGGAAGAGATCTTCAAGATCACCGAGTCCAACCCTTGCCCCAACATCTCAGAAAAGCTAAACTAAACAATAAGGATACTGGGAGCAGGGTCCAAGATACCTCTGCTCTTTGAAAATCAGCTGCACGGAGAGAACTCCTGGCTGAGCAAGGCACTGCTGGACTCTAGCAGGCAGGGTGAAATTCCCCCAGGATTGCATCCCAGAGTGGCAGTACAGTGACCTTGCACTTTCTTTCAGCTGACCTGAGGCTCAGTTAATGTTCATTATTGCTGTGAGGGCCTCCAAGGCAGGGAACCATGTTGTCCAGCAAGACAGGTCATGGCAAGGGTCTTCCCTGAGAAGAGTAGGGACAGATCAGAAACGGTGTGACTTTGACCCGGGCAGTATTTGCTTCAGGATCAGAGGGGAACAAGCTTGTCCTGAGAGGGCAAGAGGGACAGTGGGGGTGTAATTGTGTGTCTTGTAGAGCTGGTGTCCTGCTGTGGTTGCAGAGATGTCTCTGCTCTGCACTAAAAAAAATCTGTCAGAACTTCTGACTTACAGTTCATTGATATAAAACCTATTAAAAACTGCAGGAAGAAAATGGGGGCAGCAGCAACAAGTCAAGCAAAGCAAATACTGAGATGAATTAACAAGTAACTACAGAAGCTGACTCTCAGGACCTTTACCCATAACACTGTTATTTATTTCCATAAGAACTGCTACTGCTACAGCAGGAGTTACCGAGGTGACGGGCTCTGGTGTGCTTTTCCTTTGCAGTCACCTGCAAAAGTGATAGTGGCATTTGCTCCTGGTGGCACTGTAATAAACACAAGGGCGAATGTCCTTTGTCCATCTCCTTATTGGTGACCTTTGTCCATTCATGGTTTGCTTCCTGGAGCTGGGAAGTCAAAGACATGTAAGAGCTGGTCCAGCTGCACCTGGCTGCTCTCAAAATGTGGAGCAGCAGCATTGTGCCCTGGGTGGGTGGGAGGAGTGTATCTTCTCCAAAGTCTGAGACAAGCTCACATCTGCCTCAGACAACACAGTCTGACAGCTTCCCTTCCCCTTAAGAGCAGCTGCAGCCTGTCTGCTCCTGGGGCTGCTGGGTCATAACCAGACCAGTGGCAGGGCTGTCCCTGGAGCATGGGAAGGAGCACCTCAGGACCATCCACCATCTGACTCTGGCAAGGAGCCTGGGAGCAGGTAAACAGGGCCAGGTTAATGAAAGAGGGACTGGCCCCTTAAGAAGACCCTGTCCTTCACCTAATTACTTAAACATAGACTTTATATCGACTGTGCCTAAAGAGCACATAAACCCACCACATTTCAGGGCATCTGCCAACCTTCACCAACTGGGTTGTGGAAAGAATTGCTTGTTACTTTCACAAAGTATCTGGTGTTCTGCATGGCACCATCTGATGGGCAGATGATCTTGTTCCAAGGGCTGCACCTTTCTGAGCACCGTTCTTGTCCTCTGCTGTTGCTGTCAGTACCTAAATCCAAGTGCCAACGTGCAAGCATGGCTGTTGTTTGGACACTTCTGTGCTCCTATCCCATCCCTACTCTATGGCACTGTGTCATCCTACATCCTTAGTGTTTTAAAATATTAAGAAATTGGGCCTTTTCCCATAGATGGAACTGGTCAGGAGGCAAACTCAAATCAAGAGAACATATACAAGTTGATGAATATGATGTGAATCACAGCTTCCCAAGAGCTGGGGAGAGGACTCTTCAACCTTCAAAAGCACTAGAGCAGTGATTTTTTCAGCATGGGATGGTGGGATATCCGCTTTAAAGCCATATCTTTTCTTTGGCTTTTCTTTCTCCCCTGCCTCAGTCTTTATTTCTGACAGGTGTTTGGGAGTTCTGCCATGCAAAATAACCAAACTTAGGGCATTAGGAAAACATTAATACATAAACACAAACTTTAATTTGTTTTAACATGTTGTGCTGCTCCCAGGACATGTCTGTGGTGGGGCTTTCTCCCCTTTCCCCATCACTGATCCCTAATTATGATGTAGTTGTACACAGCCCACCCTCTCCCAAGGCTTCACTGCATACAACTCTTCATTGCTTTCCTTTTCATTTTCCAGCTTGCCTAATATCCAGTCAAATTCTGGAATGCCAATCTTAGAAGCCAGCCTAGGCTTAGGAGTGCTTATTTTTCGTGCTTATTTCTCTGGAAGAAGAGGAACAAAGATAGGAGGGAGAGGGGGCTTCTGGATGGCTCGAGCTCCCGAAGTGGGCTCTGCAGTGGTGGTGCTCACTGCTGGATGGCAGGAGCTGAATCACAGAGCTGGTCTGCTGGGCATCAGGAGCTACAGAATGACCGATGGCACCGAGATTTTAACGGATTTTGAGGGAATTCTGACAGTAAATCAGCTACTGCCTGTGTGTTAGTTTTGTGCTGGCAGGTGTAGCTTGGAGGAGGTGAGTTGGGCTCATGACTGCACACTACAAAAAATGAGCCATAAATGATCACCCAAAGAGATTTTTAGTTTTATAAGAGGCAGAAGAAACATGAATTTCCCACTCATGCCATATGAGTTGCTGCTGCCAGATTCCCTGGACACCATAACCATGAGTGTGTTCAGGAGGCAAATAGAAAAAATTTGCAGAAGGGTGGTCCATGAGGGAGTGAAGCAGAAATGCAGACAGACAAACTCCGGTTCAGGAAGTCCCCAAGCCTCAAAGTGAGGGAAGCTGGGGAGTGCAACAAGGAAAAGATCACCACAGTGGGATGGGCCATCCCCTGCATGTGGGGTGAGGGTTGGGCTTGTGGTTGCTCTGCTGCCCCCTTTCTGCCTCCCTGCCCCAACAAAGGCAGATCCAGGGCAAAATGGGCCCTTACTTGGGGGCAGCTTTGGAAGTCAGAACTCGAAGATAAATGTTTTTGTCTTTACTTCTCTCCTGCCTGTGGAAGGAAAGGGGAAAAGACAGCATGATCCACCAAATAATCCATATTTTTACATTCATTGATAACTAGGTTTAATTGATATGTCATCATTTTTTCAAATGAGGTTAGATTATTTTGAAGAGCAGCAGAATGACGAGTAAATTGGAGACTTTCTGTGGCCTCATTGCAACTGTGCTGCTGTCTGGAAATCACATCCCAATGGTGCCTTTAGAAACTTCATCTCTGGCATTTCCTACTGTAAAAACTCTTATTCTACGTGGTTTCTAGAGTAATATCTGGGTATGCAGCTGCATGTATGATTTTCCTAACATTTCCTAGCGGCAAGCTCTCCCTGCTCTACCCTTTGCTTGGCTGCCATCTCTTTCTGGCCAGGTTAGGTCAGAAAGGTTTTCTTCCCACACCAGGTACTTACCAGGCCAAGTATCTTTTGGCTTCACAGGAGTTTCAGTAAATTCAAGAGACCCTTTCAGCGTTTGTGAAGCACTACCCTCACCCTGGGAGCTGCTATAGAAGCTGTGTGTTTGCCCAAAAGGCAAAAGCAGTGAAACCACAGGACAGTCACTTCATTGCTCCCCAAATTTAAAACCACATCTCAGCCAGCTTTATCCCTGTCAAGTGAGAGCAGCTCTGGGGACATCTACAGTCCCCTCACTGAACAGTGCTTTCCAGATGGCCCATGGAACACCTTCTCTCAATGTCTGGCTCACATAAAAGGTGTTTGTGGATGCTGGTCAGATCATACAGGAGAGCCCAGAACCTGCTATTGCTGTCAGGGATGGGTCACCCACCAGCCATCCATGTATTTATATGTGTACAACACAACCCAACAGATCCCCAGATATATACTGTCAATGGAGCTTTTTTTTAGCAGATTTTGCAGATGTAAAGGTGAGTTGCTCTGCTCTAGAGGATGTTGCTTAATGCCATACCTGTGCAGATTTTCAGCATCTTCAATGGTCTCAGGCAGAGCCTTTCCCTTCATTTCAGGTAGGAGCAAAACTAAGCCACCATCAATCAGAACAATCACAGCTGCAAGCACAGAACAAGGATCACAAAGGCAATGCCATGGTCAAGCCTGTGTTTAACTCCAAGTCACTAATTAATACTTCAATGGACAGAAAGTGTTTGCCCCAATGTCAAGGAGAATAAGGATTCCTCAAAGTGATAATAACACTTGGCTTTTTATCTACCTGATTCTTATTTTTCAGAGTAATTGCTGACATTTCTGAGGTGCATCTGAGTCCTGGAAAGCTGTCCTGGGGCACAGACCCACAGGGAGCCTGGCTTCCTTGCTTTGGGCACAGAGTGCAAAGGAAGCAGAAGTTTTGCCTCTGGTTGTCCAGCTGGCATGGGATTGAGGTGACACTGTCTGGCTGTCATCTCTACTTTTGGCTGGTTACTACCAGTCCACCTGGCCAAATTCAACTTATGATTAGTTTTAGACCCTCCTATGATGATAGTGAGGGCAGAAGGTTCATGCAGGCACACAGGTTTGAATATGTGCAGTAGCTGACATTCAAGGCAGCCCTTTTTTAGGACAACAACCTTAACATTAGGGCTGACTTTGCCATCCTAAATTGCCATGGGATCCTTGACAGACTGGGCACTTTGAGGTGGAGTGTAACTTTTCTGCAGGGAGACAAAGCCATCCTACTTGGACCTCACATAGGGTAACCATGCTGCCTGTGAGAGGGACAGAACCCAAAGTTATTCCTCCCTTGGGAAGGGCTCAGCAGGAGGAAGTCAAAGCTTGACAGGGCTGTCCCAAAAGCATTGGGTGCCCTTCACTGGAGAAGGGGTTAAGGAGTGACTTTGCTACCACTTCCAAACACCCAGATGGAACAGACTCACCAAGCTCTATCTTACACATGTACACATGTTTATACATCTCTCTGCATTTTTTTTTAAAGACAAGAAATAAATCACCAAACTAATCCATGTCAGGTTTGGCCAACCAACTTGTCTTCCAGCTCTCATACCAAAGATGACCAGGGGCAGTTCATGCCAGAGGTCTGCCAGTCTGTATACAAGGAAGGGTGTTATGATCCCACCGAGGTCGCACAGGGATGAGCAGACGAGGACTCCCAGGTTCCTGCAGTGCATGTGCAAATACACACATGCATGAAAACACACATCACCAGCTCTGCACCCCAGTGCCCCGCAAGGTAGGACCCACAGGGCGTCACCCAGCCCTGTTGCCAGATGAACAGGCCAGCACCCTGTCCAGGATTTGCAGCTGATGGGAGAAGGGATGGGCTATGAGCCCCAGAGAGAAGACAGAAAATCCTGGGGTTTAGGAAGAGACTTCAAAAGGCCTGGCCCCCACTGTGGTGAATACAATCAAGAGAAAGCATAGGCAGAGCACTCTTATAGGGAGACATACCACAAGATGAACTGGGTGAGGAGGAGAAGAGCTAGACAAGGTGACACATTAAGACTAGCCCTCTGCTGAAGAGGTCAATGAGCATTTGACTTCTGCTGGTTCACTGAACTGCACTGGACACAGAGGCTGATGGGTGTCTGGGAAGGTTTCTTACACATCCCCTTGGAAACCTGCTGCCTCAGTGCTGGCCTCAGAAGTGGGGAGGGCACTTTGGCCTTAAGTGTGAGTGGGTTTCTGCTGCACCACCCAGCAACTCCCCTCCACCTTTTCAAGGTGTATTTTATACAAGCAAATTCCTCTTCCATGGCAGTGCATCCTCAGCTGTGAACCAGTCTCTTGGTCTGTCACAGAGATACACCCAGTGCTTTTACCTGCTGATAGAAGGTGGTGCACTTACCTGAGAAATGTTGGATACAGCTCAGGATTTACCACGCATATAATTTCATAGCACATGGTAATTCCCATCCTGCCCAAGCAAGCTGCAGTCATTTTAAGCCAATAAAGAGCTGGAAAGACATCATGCACATTAATGTCGGAATACAAAACCATGGTTTTCTTCTGCTCTTGACATAAACCAGCATTAAATATTTAATTTAAGGAAACAGTAAAATTTGCTGTCCTGAAAGGTCAGGTGAACAGTGCATGATGCCCTTCTGTTTCACTCAATAAAAAAATTATAATGCAATTTTCTTTTGATTCAAGCAAGAAACCAAGTCTCAAGACCTTGCCTGGTTGTTGTCACAGTGAGGAGAAGTCAGTAATACAAAGTCATCTGGGTTATCCGGTGCATTAATCAAAAGCTTACGCAGGACACCACTTGTTGCTTGCAATAAAACTTAACAGAGGGCAGCTGCATCATTTGGTAGTTGAAATCTGCTTATCAGCAAGGTACTCTATACTTTTGCACAGAGGTTTGTGATGGCTTTCAAGCTGGGAAAGTTTGTGTTTGCCTCCCCGCCTCTCAGTGTGTGATCCATAATTGCTTTTACACCTGGAGATAGAGATGTCTGCTGCAAACAAATGAATATCCCAGCCCTGCACAGAGTCAGCCCAGGACACCTCTGTCTGCCATGTGGGCTCTTAGACCCCAAACTGTCCACACCTGTCCCCAGTGTGAGGTGCTCCCTCCAGCACTACTGTGCCCCGTGCCCTGGCACAGGCAGCAGCTGTGGGGAGGACTCCCACTCCTGCACTCCCCCAGCAGAGCCCAGTGGTACCTGGCACAGCCACTGTGCTGCCCAGTCGCTTAATAAAATGGGTTTCCATTGTCTGGACACTCTGGGGTTTTTGCATATAATATTTTTTGGTGACATTTTGTGTGTTTGGTCAGTGAACTCATAGCCGTGTGGCACCGTTACATCTGTAGTTTCAGTCTACTTATATTCCATAAAGCAAAAGGAAAGGTGTTTAATTTGGTGGCCCTTAAGTGACACACTGCTTTGAGACAACGGCCTTGGTGCAAACGCTCAGCTAAACCAAAGCCAAGCATCTGCCACCATGGTTGTTCAACACCCTACATTCACAGCAGCAGCACTGTTGATGGCAGGAAGCACTTACTGTACCCAGACACTGCTTAAGTGTGTGCATGTGCCTGCACATTTTTCCTATTTAGAAACAGAAAAAGTGGGGATTTTTGGATGAAACCCATGAACCATGCATTCAAATACTAAACTTTCGGCCAGATAAAAACTGTGGACTTAACACAGCAGGCTTCATGACCTAGCACCCGCAGACTTATGACCTGATTTGACGTCATTTTGGAAATTTAATTCATCCCTTTTCTCCAGCCTCTCATTAGAAGGTATAAATGCTGCTGGTGGGCCATAAATTAGCTTTTATGGTATTTGCCTTCCCTGTAACACAGTACTGACATGGGCCAGGTGATCAAGGATTGTTTCTACTTTCCAGAACAATGAACAAGAGACAGGGAGAGAACTCCTTGATGGAGGAGGTTTGCTCAACTCACTGTCTGGGAGGAAAGCTGTAAGAAGGCAAGAAGCCCCCGTCATCACACTGGCTGCAGCCCAGGTGTAGCGACGGCCGATTCGATCCAGTGTCAGCATGAGGATGAAGGCAGCTGGGAACTCAACAAGAGCAGAATAGAGGAAATCCAGATACATGTTCCCAGCAGCTATTCCCATGTGCATGATGAGCCCCTGGTAGAGGACAGAGCTCGTGAACCTGGGCAGAGAAGAGGGTGCAAATGAAGCCAGTTCCCCTGGGGAGTTTATGCAAAAAACTGGGATTTGCAGCTGGTCAGGAACAACACAGGCTTAAATAAATGATTATGATTTAAGGGCATTAAATCATACTCCTCCATTTGGGCTGCAAAATCCTTCCCATCCTTACCAGCTGTACATCAAAACAAATGTGTATTTTCTGATCTGAGGTGTCCTGACCAGGTCTAGAAATGAAGGTTTCAACTTTTCTCTGTCTTCATCTTCAGAGTTGAGGTTCTGGGAACATAAGTGGCAGGACAAGAGATTACATTGGTTGGGGGAGAGGCTGATGAGCACTGCAGTGAATATTTTCATTTAGATTGATGGAAGGATGAGGGTTTTCATTTGCCAGTAAGTGAGTGCAAAATAACTTCTCTAGAGTACTTTGTGTAAAACAAGTATGAAAATTTACACAGACAGTTTTCATATCTGTGTAGTTGTGTATGGCATGATGCAGCATTAAAAAAATGAATAAAGATATTCTGGAATTTTAAGTAATGAGATTTGGCAAGTTTACTCTAGATTGGTACTACTTAAAAGAAGAATTTTTGTTGTCTACACACTATTTTTACAAGCCTCTCTTCTCTGCAAGAGTCCTAGGCAGTCAAAAAACCCTCACTTGTTACTTTTGCTATAGGAAACTGCAGTGATTTTGACCACCAAGCTGCTCCCTACTCTAAACCCAACACAATCCTAAACTCATAATATCATTGGTCTTGAACTTGGCACATATACAGCAAATGCAGTGCAGTCACCTGGAAAGAGAGAGGTAGCTTCTTCCTATTTCCCTTGGCGATGAGCTTGATAACTTCCATAGCTTTATCCCTTTGCTTTTGAGATATGAGCCACCTGGGAGACTCAGGCAGACACCTGCAATACACATAGGCATGACAGCTACAGGGAAGGAAAATGCATGTTACTGGTACCTGGAAAATGAAAATGGAACTGAGTTACTCAGGCTGGGATCCTATGGTGATTTGAGGATTCCTGGGCAAAACTTAACTCAATGGTAGCTCTGGCTGCCACTTATTTCACTCTTGTGCTCCACTTGAATGGCAAGATAGCCTGCATTTAATTTTTTTTTAAATCTAAACTCAATTTATTATAGTTTGGAAATATTAGTCTGAGATAAATTATCTGGACAAGTTTTAGAAACAGCTAATAGTCTGTGGATATAAAAAAGAACAGCTGTAAACCCAATCCTTAATTTTTGCCACGTTAAAAATAACCTTTCAAAAGAAGGGCAAACAAAAAAACCCTCCCAATTCTCTTGCCTGATCTAGTTATGGCATTTTTTAAGGAGTGTTTTTAATCAATTTTTTTTCCAAAAAAAGGTGTGTTGATTACATTTTAAAAAATTAAAATCAAAACAATTATAATCAAAGATTAGAAAATTCCCTTCTCACAGTAGCTCAAGTACTGGTCAAGAAATAATTCTGCGATGTGTGGCAAGGACTCCAAACACGGAAGCATTACAACATGCTGCAGGCAGCTCCTTGCTCTTAGGTGATTCAGAGTAAACCTTTGGGCAGAGGGAACAGAAAAATGCCAAATCTCATCCAATATCATCTTGGAAATCCTATGTGTAGCACTGCAGCCAATCTCCATGGAGAGACTTCAGCTCTCAGCCACCATCCCCTAATTTTATCAGTGTGGCTTGGCCATACTGGGAGCTGCAAGAGCAGGCACTTACCAATAGCAGAGCAGGAGAAAGAAACTGGGCAGCGTGACCACAAGCTGGAGCCACCTCCAGTGTGGAAGTGCATAAGCCAGGGCAGTGAGAATGAGGAGCCCCAGGGTGAAGGCAAGCTGGTAAATGATGCCTACTGTCCTCCGGTAGTCTGAGCCAACAAATTCTGCAACTAAAAAGACAAGTCATATGAGCAAAACCAGATTGGTTTGGAGAGACAGGGGAACATAATTCCTGCCAGCTGAGAGCATGGGTAGCCCCCGTGCTTAGCTGTGTCCTTGCATCATGGCACATGGGTGTGGGTTTGGATGAAAAAGCAGAGCTATTGTTGGTCCCTAAATCACAGGGCAAGTCCCGACCCTGGTCAGCTTCAGACTGCTCACTTTTCCTTGAGGGTGTCGGGCCCTCAGTCATCAACACAGGGCAAAGGCTAATTTATTCAACCCGCTCCTTCAAGCTAAGAACTAAATGGCAAAATAAAATAGACAAATGTGACTTATTTGCCTATTTGCCTCCCTCTCCCTCTTCCCATATGGCTTGGGAACAGAGCCTCCCTACCCGTCAAGCACATGAAGCAGCACAACAAGAATCATTTTGGCATCAAGGCTGTGAAACACAACTGTTTTCTTTCACACCACTGTTTGCTGCCTTTTCCAGAAAAGTGCTATATATCTTCACAGGATGTTCAATTTGTTTTTGTCTCTACTCCTTGCCCTTCATTTTGGCATGTACTCTCCTAGTTTCCTAGTTTTCAAAGCTGCCTCCTAATTACTCCATTTATGTCTATGAGCTGGTGCAAGCTTGGTTCATAAGCACCTGAATTTATGCAATGAGGTACAGTTTGGCAGTAAATAACACAATGTCACTGTCTGCTCTTTACACACAGCGCTTTGAAAATCAGATGGCACCAGCGAGGGGTCAGCCCTGCCGCTAAGCAAGGGATGCCTGCCCAGAAGGGATAATTGCAAATGCCGTAACTGAGGACGTAGCCTGTGAGCCAGCCCCCCTTGCTGACCAGCCCCTGGATCAGGCGGAACGTCACCGTCCAGGTGTAGCTCGGTGCAAAGGCCATCAGAACCCCTGAAACTGCGTTGATGAGGACTGTGACCAGGAGGCAGAGTTTGCGACCAAACCTGCAGAGGGAAAGAAGAGAAGAAAGAGGCTCAGCTCCTGGGAGGCTAGGGTGGCAAACCAAAGGGTTTCAAGAGGCTGGAGAGGGTCTCTGTTCTTAAATAGGAGTCTATAATCTGCTCTTCCCTTTGCAACATTTTCCATTTCCATGGAAGCTCAGGGAACTTCCCTGTCTTGTGTTTTCAGGTCATTGCTCACTTTTTGTTAATGACTTGGCCAATGAATTCAAGATTGCTCTGATATGTCTTTCAAAGCACTTCTTTTAAAGCTTCAATAGCTTTTTAATGGGGATATTTTTTGTTAACTGTGATCTCTACCTATTTTCTTATCGACCTTGGCTGACTATTGAGCTCCTCTTGAATAGGGTTTTGTAGATCCCTGTTATTTGTTGTTCCCTTTATCACCGTGATTCACTGATAGTCAGAAATAGATGGTTTCCAAAAGAAACAAGCTTACTGGAACACTGGAAAGGCATTTGTTTTGTAGCTGACAGAGATATATATTCAGTTCGACGTGTAAATTATAAAAGCTATTAAATTAGTCAATATCCACTAACAGAAATAGCATGACAAGAAATGCCAGGGAAAATAAGTGTCTTTCGTTCACCACAATAACATCACCAGGTCACATCACTCAAACACCCTCCTCTCACGAGCCTGGCATACAGACATTTTTGACTGGCCTTAAGCTGAGGCCAAGAGAGCCTCATCAGACCACATTTGAGACTTCTGTGTTTCTTTTTACCCTGAGCACAATACATCCTAGTTATGGTTTGTGTTGCTCTTGGGTGCTTGCAGTGCAGGAGCAGCAGCAAACTGGGACAGGGTGGTGTGAGCAGAGTGAAGACCCCTTAACACTCTGACACATACGTGTTTTATCTTAGGAGGAATTACATCCTACTCCCTCGTGTCTTTTCATAGGTTTGCTTCACCATAAGCCTTTGTAAAAAGATCCTTCAGGATTTTGACAGAGAAAGCTATAAATGGATATAAATGGCTATGAGTTTGGAAGCTCCGGTTTCTGCTGGCTCTCACAGTTGTGTAGTGGCAAGAAATGCCCTTACAAGTGAACATGATTGCTTAATCCACCTCTGTGCTGAAGAGGTGATCTGAAGAGTGGTGCTTCCAATGGTCACGGAATCTGCTCACTGCTATTTCATGTCCTGTTATGCCTGGATGAGTGGCTGCTGTGTATCCCCTGCTTTGCTCCCATAAACTGTGCATCACCATCCAAGCCTCAGTTCTGGGAAAAAGGATGTAATTTTTCCAAATTTACTAGATTAGTCAGAAAACAAGAACTTGGATTTCAGAGAAAGGGGGGTGGGGGGTGTGTGACAAATGTTTCTGATTAAAATAAAAAATAAAAGAGAAACAAAGATTTTCCAAAATGCATGTGAAGGAAATCCAAAATTGTCCTAAGTCTGTCCACACTTGTCCTTGAAATCAGCCAGGGGACCTCATCCCAGGACTGAAGTCTGGATGTAGGATATTTGCAGTACTCTTGTAGCCATCTTATATGTTTCACCTGAGATTTTTTTTTGCCAAAGATGTAGCCACACACAAGATGTGGCCCCAAAGAGTTACTTTAATAAATCAGTGTCCCAGCAACGACATAAAAGAAGAGACAGAGACACCTGTTACCAGCCAGGAGGAAAGAGAAGGAAGGAAGGGGGGCAAGACCCGCCTTCTTTATTTTATATACACTTAGAAATCACTATTCATTGGAGGAATGAAGTTCTTCCTCCCTCAATCACAGTGGTCAAAGGAAATGTCCATCAAAGTTCTGTGTCCAGAAGAAAGGAATGTAAATGATAAGATACAGTTACAATAACATGGCTATGTTTACATAGAAGTATGTGAGAAACTAGCTACAAAAGAATGACAACATCCAGAACTGCAAAAGTCAGGGCAACAAATCAGTATCTTCTAATGAAAAATCCATTTAAACAGAAAGCTTATAAAAAAGCTGGTGTGGTTCACTGGCAGTAAGGTAATGGTTTAATAAGGACTGGAAAACAGTCTGTCCAATCTGTGCATAGATGAGCTTTTTCACAAGCAGATTTGTCTGTGTGGAGGGGTAGGTTGTGGTTAGCTACATCTCTGGTGGCCATTTCCCTCACAAAGATGGAGTGCACAGCCTAATGGATGGTGTGTTTACCTGCACTGAAACATGGGAGCAGGGACCAATCAGACAAACACAGCCCCATCCTTCTTTTGTGACACTGCAGAAATACTACAGGGGATAGCTCTGCCCCTTCCCACAGACCTTCCCCCTTGGAACAGTGGGACAGTGAAAAGAAGGGAACAATAGCAATATCTGTGCAATCCTGGTGCCAATCTTGGGAGAAAAAGGATATTGAGAATATGAAATAAAAAAATAAATTCAAGACAGACTGACTCTCCAGAAAGATTGTTCACTCGCTGTTACCTTCACATCTTCGAATTCCAGTCTCAGCCTCTCTTGCCATTTTACTGAAAAAAATTAGTAAAATTGCAGAGGAAGGTCAGCTACAAAACATTAAATTTGCTCAGAGTCTAACCTAAAAAAATCCACTGGGCAGAATGATAATTGTGATGGAAAAGAGGAGATGAGGGGCAATAAGGTCTAGAACCAGCTAAATACAGAGTCAACAGAGAAAAAGAAGAATCAAACAAAATGTAGAAAGAAACAACTACTTCGCTTTCTGTATCTGAGAAAAACTGTCCTACTTTGAAACTGATTTTGGCCATCTGGACACAGTTAAGATTAATGCAAAACAAATTTGTCGCAAAGATGAGCAAATAGTTCTTGGTGCAAGAGTCAAAATTTCATCTTGGACTCTGAGCTTGCATTGACGTTTACACCTGTGAAAGACAACAAAATCTCTTCACTCTTGTGAATTCCTCAGGGCTGTAAAAGTGGAGCAATACCTTGGCATTTCAGTGGATTCTTGAAAGCAGGGCCTTAGAAACCACCATCCACCCTTTTGTAAGTGACACATGGACCTTTTGAACCAGGTTTTGATTTCACTCATTTTCTTTCTGAATCTTGTTCGACAACATCAGAAAGCAGATAAGCAGAGGAAACATTCATCTCCTACCTGTTTACATACTACTTACCTGTCTGCTATGTAGCCAATGCTCATGGAGCCAATAAAAAACCCAGCATTCACACACGACTGGAAGAGGTCCAGCTTCCAGGAGTCCTCACACACCAGATTAAACTGTAAGGGCAAACACAGTTAGAAGCACAGGGACATTCCCCACAAACCATGGCTGTTTGAGGAGGAAGCGAACCAATCGTATCAACCAGAAAACAGACTCTGGGAAAGAAACCCCCTAACCTCTTAAGCTGATATCTGCAATACATCTTGTTTGGATTTTCCCAAACCTTGTGAAAAAGTTACACCCTGGAAACTGATTACATAATGACACATAAGGAGAGTGAGGAGGGAAACTGAATGGACAAATAAAATGTTCAGAAAAATCTCCTCTTCTCATCCCCACCCATCTGCTCGAGTTTTGGAGGACACTGGGAGTATTGTCTCCTTCCCAGATGCCAAGACCTGTCTCAAAACATGTGTTGCCTCGCTGCCTGAAAGCAGCGCCGGCTGTGAGAACAGGAGATGCTGCCATGAGCCCTGCTGGGGTGGAGCCAGGAGATGCCTGTGGCGCACCTCCTTAGCACTGGCAAAAGGCCTAGGTTTCGGCTGGCCTTTCTCTGCAGTGAATGGGTACTTGGGAACTGGCTTTTGATTTACAACTAACAGGTTGCCAGGGCACACCCAGCAAAGGGAGGAGGGCAAACTGGTAATATCTTCTCTGCAGCTGGAAATATTCACTCAAGTGTAACTAAACCTCAGCCCAGAAAGAAGCATGAATGTATTTGGCTGCGTATTTAGTCTTTTTCTAACCCAGACAAGTTTCCCGGGGCCATACCAAACAGTTCAGCTTGGTTTTCCTCATGTGGAGGACAGCTGGAATGCTCTTTTCTGCCCAAGGGACAGCCCATCTGTCCCAAAGGAAAATGAGATGGACTTCTTGGTAACAGTGATGATAGTGAAGCAAGGAAATATGGCACTCTGCCCAAGGAAGCTGTGAAGTATCCAGCAATGCACTTTTTAAACAACAAGTTATAGAAACATCTGCTAGGAGTGGTTTAGGTATAGTTAATAGAGATTTGGGACTGGAGGAGGAGTAGAACTGTACTATTTTGAGGTCCTTCTTACGCTTCTGATCTCTACATGGCTTTTAGACTGTTAGCACTGGTTTGCACAGTTTTTCACATTCTAGATGAACTGGTTTAGATACTGTAAGTTGAGAGAAAGAAACACTGCTGTTGCTAAAGCAATATCTGAGAAATGTAGCCCTGGCCTCTCCTTCTTGTTCATTATAGGTGAGTATCTGGATTATCCCCCAAAGGAGCAGTTCCTCAGTCTGGGCTATGGGGTGCTACCCTCAGTTTGGTGGTGGAAATAAAAATTATGGGAGTAGCCATCGATGACAAGATTACAGTATTCTGCTTCCTGGAAGAGCAATAATTTCCCATTATTTTTGTGTATGAATCTTTGCTCTAAGGGCCTAGCAAATTCTGATGTTCACTATTTATTAGCAGTCAGACTCAGACTGTACACCAAAAGCAAATTTTACTAATCCAGTGTCTTCTAGCTTTAAGCTGTGCAGATGGAATGATTTTTCTGGACAAGCTATGTCTTACCTCAGTCACAAGAGAGCTCCACGAGGAGTCGTAGACCCAGCCGTCCCGGCAGGGACCGAGGGGCACGGTGTTCCCGCTGCCCACGAGGCTGCCGAGGGGGTCGGTGCAGCTGATGCCCGTGGTGTTCCAGTCCACCTCGTACCTCCTGCAGCGGCTGTCGAAGCTGGCCCCATGGCCATCCCACCTGGGAACTGTGTGATTCAGCTGCTCCTCCAGGCTCCAGCCACACCGCTGGCTCAGCTCAGCCACCCCGGGGCTGTGGCAGTGGTGCTCGGGAGTGAATCCCAGGAAAAAAATCCCCACGTAAATGGGAGCAAAAGTAGCAGAAAGCAGGCATAAGACAAAGAGTGCTTTCTTCTGAAAAAAGTCAAATTCTCCAACCTGCTCTAAAAAGTCATCCAGGGTTGGCATTTTTGTGTGTCACAAATGATTAAAATATCTAACTCAGTTGCTTTCCAGGGCTTTGGCCTTCACTACATGCTTAAATAACACCTGAGGTGTTTGCTCTAAACTCACAAATAATTAATTGACTTTGTCAATTTTCAAGCCATGCATCACAACCTTTGTTTTTTAAATGCCGTTTCTCAGCATACTTGGGCTCTTCTTTTTGGCTTCTGTTGTTAATTTGTTTTATACATGACAGACTTGAAATGCAAGATCTGATGTCTTAGATTATGATTATTCCAGTCTGTTACTGAGAGTCTGTCAGTGCACAGTATGGGGCAGGTGGTAATTCCCGTGTCCAGTATTTTCAGAGGCCATGCATACTACAAAGGCAATATACATATACAACTGAAGAACCTTATCCTTAAAATTTAAGTGGACATAGATAGTGGGCATGCAGTTTTGAGAGTATAGAAGAAAACAACACTGTGAAAACACAACAGGATAGATTTCTTTTATGCACTTAATGGCTAAAGAATAGTGTTGTGCCTCAAATAGGAAGCAGACCAGTCACTGCAGTATGAGTTGGGACTTCTGAGTCAGAGGTGACCACACTGAACTTGCAGAAGTTCACTTGCAGCTGCTTCACACTCAGAGAGCTGAGAGTGGCCCTGGGTCACCAGCCCTTGCATGCCCATCCTGGCCTCTGCCTTGTGCCCTGCACCCTGGGGAGGCAGAGGGCAGAGGCTGCTGCAAGCTACAGCCCCATCTCACAAACAAAATGATTTTCTTAGACAATGCTAATGGTAAATGTGTGCTTAAACAATGGAGACATCCTCATCCTCCTTTACTGAGGGGGTGATTCATGTCATGTTCCTATAGCCATGGTTGCATAAGGGCCTTTAATGTTGTTCCCCATTTCCTTCAGTGAGGGAGGACTGGAAGAGGGTCAGTGCAACTGAACATCAAAAGTGTGAGTTTGGAAAAAACACATCTATGGACAATGATTTCTGCCTGAGAATTTCCTGCCATCTTTCTGTCATCTGCAAATCTTTCTAAGCCAGACTAATGAGTCTGTAGCTTGGTTAGTGCTTCTGAAGGGAAGCCCTGAGCAGACCACTGTCCCTGGGTTAATTTTCCCCTGAGGGCACTCAGTGACCTCTCCAAGTTTTATAAAACACAAAACTAAACGATGAGGAAAACAGAGGTGATAAGTAATGTGATATTTTAAAGGGCTATTAAAAACAAACACTCTTGAGTTACAATGACCAGCATTTCTAGGAAATGTCATGAATCACAAACGGGACTGCTGCTTTGCAATAAACATCTTTTGCAGTGAAGAAAAGACCAGACCTTTGGCCGTGTATAACTGAGCAGTTTATGTATCTCTGTTCAGTCTGGTTTACATCAGAAGCAGAGAACATTACCCCTGTTAATGATCAAGGAGCTCACTGCACCAGCAGCTTTTAAATCTTGCATCCATCTGCACACAGAGTACTCAGCACTGCACGTATTTGGTACAGTGGTTAACAGCTAAAGCATCTGTCAGCCAAAACTGAATTAAATGCAACAAGAACTGCATAAAATCTAGAAATCTGTTTTACTCCCTTTCCTGATTCTGCCTACTGGATAGTTCCATGCTAGGGAAAATGAGAAGAAAGACTGCTAGAAGGATGTTGTTCACATGACAGTTATGCTGGCAGAAGGTTGTGTCTCTAATTTTGTAGCAGATTAATGTTATTTCTTCTGGAAAATCTCCACTGTCACTTGAATATTTTCGTTTACTGTCAGGAAGCAAAGTGTTGTCCTACAGTGGGAGTGACCATGAGTATCTTCACATATTGCATGATGTCCAGAGGTTTTTGCTATTGTCATCCAAGCTGCCCTTGAATATGCTGACCAGAGTCTCTCCTGTGTACAGTCTCACCAGGCTTTGGGGAACTGAGCAGTCCATCTCACAAGCATAAAGGCAGGTGACTCTTGTCACCTGGACACACCTGAGTATGGTGTCTTTCAGATGTTTTCAGTATGGTTTTTTTTCCACTTCTCTGGGGACAGAGCAGGGAGTGAGCATGCATGCAGTTCTGCTAGTGGATCTGAGTGCATGTGAAAAGAGGCAGCATGAGAGCTTGCCAGGGTGACACCTGTATTGAAAACCTAAACCTGACCTATGTGTGTGGGCTCAAGCATTGTCACATACCCACAGTGCTTCATCTTTACCACCTTCCCTGGTACTGTTTTGCCTGATTGCTGTTAGCATCTCACAACACCCAGGTAGGTTTGGGAGGTGATGCCAGACTGGCTGTTTCTGGTAGGCAGGAGGGAAAAGATCACCCTGACAGGGGGTGGTGTATACAGATGTGAGCCATTGCCTCCAGCCTACTCGTTTATTAGCACAGATGCAGCACAGCATTAATCAGCATGTAACAGGCAATTCAGCTAGATGTGCAAAGTGAAGAAAGCTGGAGCAACTCTGTTAGCAGAGGACATCTGTGCCCCTGACAGAAGACCCATATTGCTCTGCAGTGGCAGGTTCATGAAACAGGGTCAACTGCGACAGCTTTGCTGGGTATAATCAGTAATCCCTTCAGTCTGCAGTAGTGAAGCATTACTATCACTGTTTTAAAACAGCCTTCAAATGCTGGGGTAAACGTTCCTGTACTCTGACCTTCCTGAGCTTTAGATGTAGGCTCTAAGGGTTGGTGAAATGTGAACAAAGCAAAGTCTACCACACTTCCGTGAAAAAATTACAGATAAAAGGCATACTCATAATGATACTATATATAACTGTTGGCTGCCAAACAATAGCCCCAATTCAAAGATCTGAAAGCATCTTCTAATGAAATCAGTTATGAAGACTGAGAAACCGAGGTAGAGAGATCTAGCTGGCTAGATCCCAGGGAAACTGGTTTTCAGATCTTTGAGAATTTAGGCTAAAATTATTTGTTATAGGTGCCTTTTCCCTCCAGGTGCTTCCTGACATGTTGTTCTACAAACCTTCTTGCTTGAGTAAACATTTCTGCATTGATTTCCTTCTAGCGAATCATTCTTTCATGCTTGCCATTTAGTGATGATTTTGGTTCAGTACTTACCTATGTCTTTGGACCTTATCATAGCTCTGTTTCCTGTGAACTTGTCAAGAAGAGATTTTTGACAAGGAGCTGAACACGGTGCTGTTTGCCATAATCATCTGCTATCAAGTACTTGATCAGGGCATACTAGTTTAGAGGAACGTGATGCCGAATCACTGGAAACATCCATACAAACAAGTCATGTACCCACTGAGGTGCACTGCCTGTGTATTGGGGTGCAGGTATTTCAGCCAGGCTGAACCAGTCTGGTTTCTTGGTGCAAAGGTCCCATCCCTTTTCCTACAGCCTGTTGTGGCACTTGTTGGTCCTGCACGCCATGAATTAAGTCAACTTGCTAAGTAGACAGAGGCCAATCCTATCTGCAGTAATCAGTTGTAGGGGCTCAATGAAGGGATGAGGAAAATCCAGCACAAAGGAAGGCACAGGACCACATGGTTTAAGCTGCTGGGAGAGGGAAGCTGCAAAGGAGAGGGATGGAGCAGAGTGTCCTTGTGGTGACAGAGAGACCAGCTGTCTTGTAGCTTTTGGTGGGGTTTCATCTGGGCTAATGTCACGTGAGCATTTAGGTACCTCTGGATATATATATCCACGTGTGCAGCAGGAGCCTACAGATCTTTGCACCCAGAACTGTTAATAGCAGCTGGAGCATCCCTCAGGATGTGGCTAATCTGGACAAGGTGTTGACACGTGGGGGCATTTCTGAAAAGATTAACCAGGGGCACAAAGTGCTGAGCTCACGGGGCTGACTGCAGGTGGCCAGCCAGAACCCGGTCTCGTGTGAATGCTGCGGGGAGAAGGGTGTCTGCCAAAAAATGTTCAAGCAAATTTGGACTGCTGAAGAGACTGTGACACATCGGTGCTTTGGGTCATGCGATCTCAGCTCTTCGGGTGAGCACTGAGGGCTGGCTATCTAAGAGCTGACTGTAGAGGGAGCCTATGCACCTTGTTTTTAGGCTGCTCAAATTATTTCAAAAAGCTCGTGTTCGCACATGGTATTTGTTTGCACCATGAGAACTTATTTTATAGCTGAGAGAAACAAAGTGTACTTTATGGTTGGCTCATATACTACTAACACATTTGTCTTTGATGATAATCACACTATATTTGACCAAACCCTCTAGTTTAAGATTATTTGCATCTAGATCCAAAAGTCACAGCTTGAGCTAATTTCTTCCTTGAACACTAATTGCCACTTAGCATTGTGTAACCTAGGAATATCTCCCTTGGTGACCAAGACAGCTCAGTGCGTACTCCTTACTCCACATGTTTTGCCATGGCACAGAGCAAGACATGTTTCTGGAGTCTGTCCTCCTAAGGTTTCCCTTCTGCAGTCATGAGGTGGCATGGCTTTTGGCAAGAGCAGGAGCACTGCTGAGCTGCTTACCACTGCCATTTGGCTCCGTGGGCTGCTAGAGCCCTGTGTGAGCAGATGTCTGGGCCAGGATGAGGGATGCTTGCACGGCCCAGGGAAGGGGAATTGGCCCTGGGGCAGCTTGGCTTGTTGTGAACCTGTACCATGGTCCCTAGGGTCTTGTTGCTTTGTTTTTCTGACTTCCCAAGGAGACGACAAGGTCGCCCCACAGTGTGCTTGGGGTTTGTACAGCCACTCTTATCAAAAAGTGCAGTGATAAAAAGGTACCAAAGTGAGCAAAGAAGTCCAGGCAGCTCGGTAACTACTGGCACAGAGCCTGGAGGGTGTGCTAGGCACTTCAGGAAAAACACACAGGGTTTTTTAAATGGTGATCAGAGAATTTTCCGAAGCCCATGCACCCATCCGCTTCACAGAACTTCTCCAAGAGCTGTCTGGAAGGGATAACTACATTGATCAGCAGAACCAAGGTTGGGTCTAGCCAGACCAACCTTCCCACTTCTGGGATGCACAGTACAGGTACAGCACAGATACTCCACAATTATCCCTGTGCCTCATCCCAGCCTGATACCACAGCCACCTGTGGGAATGCATGGTTCCCAGGGCTTCAGATTCCTGTTGAGCTACTTTGTGTGACCTCAAAGAACAAGCCCCATCCCCAAAGGGCCTGAAGTCTTAGGTTTGTTATTTCTTTTACATAGTTGAACTGCTGGTACATGCTCTAAAAGTAGCAGGACCAACATGAGACAAGCAGTGCAAACAGTATGGGTATTACAAGGCTGGATCCTACTCAGAGGACTTGATAAACAACCAAAGATGGAGTGAACTGGGGACTGAGGCTGCATCATAACATTCATAACATGCTGGTGGTGAAGGTAGGTTTTTCTGCCACGACATACTGGGTAACTGCACCCAAAGCTACCTGTGAAGGGCTGAGCTGGTATCAATTTCACTGTTCTCAGCCTGGGCATGGTCACTCCTGGGTTGGTTTAAACACATTGACTCCTTCTGTCCCACATATAGATACTTCTTTTGGACCAGCAGCTCTTCAGGAGTGGGAGCTGCTTCATGCCTTGGATAAGAAGGATGAGGCAAATTAAGTAGGTTTCATGCGAAACACAGCTTGAAGAAAGCTTATGAATCAGAAAGGGAAGTAAGAAAAACACATAGGAGGAGAAAGCAAACTGGCAAGTAGCAAGCAGGTTTGCAATTTGGAACTGGCCCTGTTCAGCAAGACTTTGATATGTAGTTAATGACAAGCATTTAATTTTGCAGTAAGGTCTTGGGAGTGCTTGGGATTGCTTAATAACTTCCTAGATTGCACATATCAATCCTTTACTTACTGCTGTGTTCAGACAGGGTATCACAGCTACACAGCATGATGTGAGGCATGGGCCTATCCCTGGCACCTCACCCTGGCTCACAGCAGGAGCAAAATTTCTAGCAGGGATTGAGGCTGTCCTGCTTACAGGGATCAGAACAGGGGTGTTCCCTTCCCACCTCTGCAGGTCTCTGCTGCTCTGAGCAGCCTGAGAGGAGAGTGAAGGTGACAAAGGACCAGTACATCCCATCACCATTTCCAGCATCAGGGGGCCCCAGATCCCGGCTTTCTAGAGCTCTGTCCTAGCCCACGCTTTTCTCCACCTCCATAGTAGGGACAGCAGCTACCCAGAAGTGTCCCACTGGGAGGGGGAGAAAGGGGTGCTTCTCTGAGGGATGGGTTGCTGTGTGAAGAAGATGGTGACCCTCTGTCTTGTCAGACAAGACTGCACTGGGGCAAAGTGTCATGGCTATGGGAAGATGGACAGGAACAGGAAGGAGGGCATGAGGAGAGACAGTTCATGTCCTTCAAAACCAATTGGTACTCTTCAAAGTCCTCTAACTCACGTCTCTGCCCTGCCTCAAACTGTGGCAGACCCCCTCTGACTCCTGCTGCCCCTGTTTTTGGCCTAACCCCTTCTGAAATTCCATTTGATCCTCGAGGCAACAAAATACCATTACCCATAGCAATGGGTTGTCTAAACCCAGCACTAACAGAATAAAAAGTGTTATAACATTATGAGAATTTATTTTACTGGATTTCTGACAGCCCTGCTCCTTGTATATCACCATGCAGATGTTAGGATCACTGGTGCAAATTTGGTCTCATGAGAGACAGGCAATTACAGAATTCCCCCAACTACACCATCCCAGAAACTTCAACTTCAGTGTCATTACGCACAGTATTACTGGATTTTTCATATGGTCCTCAGATGAAGCATCTTTCTATCACACCCATCTCTCCTGGCATCATAAATTGCTTTCTAAATGACATAAAGCTTGGAATCAAACACCCAACACTTATTAAAAAGAGCAATTAAGCTGCTAATACTCATCTAGAAAAATGGTAGTTTGGGATCAACCATTGCTACAGATTTAAGGAAAGACTTCTTGCCTTGGAGTTTGAATATTTTTTTCCAGATGCAAAAGGAGTTCAAGTATATTTCGCAAGCTTGAATCTTTGGGGAGTTAAATATCATAAGCACACAGTTGTGATGCAGTTTGTCAGTATTTGTTTACACAATTGTTATTAGTCTGGACATTCATGCTTCTAAAAGAGCTTTCTGCTCAGCAGTAAATGAGGCTATTGGTACTGTTCAAATTGCGTTAGAAACCAGCCCTTTTGTAGCAGAGGAATGGCACATTGGTCTATGAGATTTTGTGTTCAGGTCTGCTGCCTCTGACACTGTATAGGTACAAGTGATATGTTGCCCTAGTAAAGGAGGGAATATCCAACACTACTTGGCAGGCATTCTAAAATCTTCCCTTCCGGACAAGCTAAGAGCTCCTGCTCTTAAGTTTTATTTCCATTTCTTAGCTTGGATTGCAAATGTTTGGGTTTTGATATCTTGTAATTTGGTTTTGTGAACATTTGGGCATCTGTCTACGCTTCTGAGAGATAATGAAGTATACTAATGACACAAATCCAGTTACAGCTGAAAATGAGATAATAAAAACACAATAAACACAGTTTCTCTGGGTCTGCAAGGATAAAGAAAACCATCAGGAGCAATGGCAAGAAGGCATCAGCAGTTTAAGTCCAAAGCAAACATACAGACTCAACATTCATAGACAAGCAGTCAGCCTTTGGTAGAGAATTCGGACTGAACTCTACTGATCCATCATGAATGCAAACAGCCTTGCTTCACTTTAGCTCCAGGGCTGCTGAAATTTCAGTGGGACCCACTAGAAGTAGACTAAAGGAGGCTGGTCAGAGAAGTAACAGGAGTCAAGGATAAGGAAACTAACTAGCAGGCAAGGTTGAAGCCAAATGCATATAATGTGAAATAGGAAATAGAGAGCAATGTTTTCGGTTGAATCGTCCCACGCAGTGGCTAATTGTCCAACTGTGTTGCCCAGTGGGCTTCGGTGCTCCTCTCCCTGCTGCAGTAAGTGCTTTCATAACTGGCTTCGGTGTAAGAAATGAGGCCGTGGGTGGACATGGGTGGTGGAAGAAGCAACGAGACAGTGACAGTCACCATTAGATATCTTATTTGGGCCAATGGTAGGTGAAAAGAAGCTGCCCACGTGCTTCAGTGAGATCATGATGTGACCTTTGAGCATTGCCACGATGGCATTGGTCAGCTCCTCAATCAGCACCTTTTGAAGCGAAATATCCATGAGAAAGTGTAGCCACTTTACAGCTAAGGAGTGGGTGGAACTAAATCATTGAACTTGGCACTTTGTACAGATGAATGATAAACCCAATGTGGGGACACTGCTGAGCCAGAGCAAGTCCATTCTTGATTCAGGAGGAACTGGCTAAGTGAGGGCAGGGGAGCTCCTCCCAGAAGAGACATTCTCAGTGGACTGAAACTAAGTCATGGAGTCAAGTGTGTTAATTACCAGGCTGCTGAAGCTCAGCCTCTAAGTCAAATAAAGATAAAACCAATGATACAGTGTAGGAAGCATTCACAGACGGAGCCACAAATTCAAACAGTGGAACAGCAACATGTCCCTCTGTGTGTGTGCATGGGGGCAGTGTGTGTGCAGGGAGGGTCTTGCATTGCTCAGCAAGTGATGGCCAAACAGACTCCTCATGACCTGCACAGCAGCCATGCAAACAGCACTGCTCCCACTCTGGCTTCCTGAGTCTGAGACGGCAGAGCTGGCAGCACAGGCAGTTTTACAATGCACAGGCTGTTCTCAAGGGAGGTATTTTGGACTGAGTGACCTTGTAAAACGCATGTCCTGACTCCCCTATGGAGTATGCTGCCCATTCAGTACAAGAGATTACCAATAACTTCTGAATTATTGGGCTGCTCCCATAAATACAAGAGTAAGTGGACTATGAGTGTACCAGGAAATCATGAGCCTAAATTGTCATTAAATTATGTCTCTGAGTCCCTCAGGTTGGAAGTGGGTGGGCAGAGTGGTTAGTCCTATCTGTGGAGACCACCTGGGTGAGTGGCTATTCTTAGTCACACATGCAATAAAGTATGTAACACATAACGTATGTAATACATTTACATAACACATAATGTATGCCATATTGTTGGGCCAGACCATAGCTATATCACAGCAACATTAACATTTAACTCCATCTGCCCTTTGATTAGAGCAGAAGATACTGTGATCTCAACTTTCCCTCCTAATTTCAGGGTGTGCTTCTCCTGCAACCTGCAGCAGAGTTGTCACATGCCAGTAGCACCAATGCTGGTTCCTGGTTCAAACAGCATTCAAAACTGGCCTGGAGCCCAACACATGGTTCTCATGTCAAATGAGTGCACATGACATAGGTTCTATGCCAACTCTGCTTTTACATCCATTTCAAGGCCAGCCCCAGTATGACAGGTCATATCCAATCCACAGATAAGGAAGGGACCTCAGCCAGCACAGATACTGTTAGGTCTCTTCAATAGTTTCTGGATAAACCATAATCAGCTGAGCACGTTTATGCATATTTTTTACCCAGCACTAGGAGCCTTACAGCCATGCTGACCGGAGCCTGTGTGCCTGATATTCCTCCTGGTAGTGCATCACTTCTGGTGCCTGGGATTGTGTGGCTTCACATATTGTTTTCTGGAACACCACAGGCACAGAAAGAATAGCAGCTAGAAATACAGCTCTCAGGGACAATACCCAGCAGGAGTTTCAGTGAGTTTGGGCAGGTCTAGCTGGGAACATAGGCTTCAAAACAGATTCCTTTCCCAGGGCAGATGTACTTTGTGGTGGTTCACATACAGGTGCTCTGCCAGGCTGCTCCATGCTGCCAACAGACAGCAAAGCCACGCCCAATGCAAAATAAATCTGACAGGTACAGAGCAGGGAGAAATATACTGCAGACTCCCAAACTCTGACCTTATCAAGAACATCCTGTAACACCTCTGTGTGTTCTGAGATAATTACAGGTGGCAATGGTTAGGAGGAAAGCTTTTAAGTAAGTCATATGATAGCACACAAGAACTTTATTTAAACTTCTCTCTGCACTATGGTTTTCTTGGAGGCACCAGGAGTGATTGGAGACATAGGCTGAATGAGAGGGTGCCATGTCCCCATGAATGCCATATGGAGGTGCTGGCAGTATTAGTTCTGGTTTAACAGTCAACAATGTTGAGTTTCAGCATTATTTTTCTGTCTCTGAAAGTGACAGCCACTGGATGAGCAGTTGTGCTTCCTCTCACCTCTGGGACCTCTTTAGTTCCCTCCTGGGGATGAGACTTCCCAAGGCATGGCAGCTGGACAGGAACCTGTGCTCAAGTGGTACCCACCACACCACTGTGACACCTGGTGATGCAAACCCCTGCTCTGACCCTCCCAGCTCCTTGTGAGTTCAGTGTGATGTGGTAAAGGTTTTGCTGTTAGAAAGACCTGACTCTGTGCTGATGCCTGTGTGCACATGAACTCTCACAGGGGTTTCTGTCCATCCCTGCATGTCCTTGTTTTGCTCCTTGATCCCAGGGTCACACTGCCCATTAAAGCTCATGGCATTCCTTCTTCTTCTGCTAACACTCCTCAAGATAGAATTTTTCAACCCAGGGGCCTTTGCTTCACACCTTGTGTTGCATCAGGTGTCCTCACACAAACCATCACCCTGGCGGCTCTTGGGAGCTGACTCTGCCACTTTGTCACTATCTGCTGCCACTGCCAGACAACAGTGTGACACCACTGAAGCTTGAGGAGCCTCAGCCAAAGGCAGGCACACACACACCTGTATGCGTGCATAAAGTGTTTGTTCTTACCTTTGAGAAAAATGAGTGATAATGGGAACCCCACTTCCACCAGGACAGCATCAGCTGCATGCCTGACCTCAGCCACTGTCATGGGCAGCACAGCAGCAGATGTGGTGTAAGTAGGATGTTGGTACAGAATCTTTCCTGTCATGCCTCTGGCATAATGTTTTCCAGCACAGGAGACCAACTTCTGAAATATGGCCTGCAGGGACAGTGCTGCAGAGACCTCATGGACACTCATGGCTTTTGTGAAAACAGATTCTTTCTACTCTGGGGTCATGGCTTTGCATCACGACGCTGACAGTCAGAGCTGCCTGCTGAGCTGTTCACAGGGAGGACCAAGGGACAAAGACACCTCCTTAGCCCACCAGGAAGCTGTTCCTCTCTCACGCTCTTTGGTGAGGCTCTCCTTCTGCTGGGAGCCTTCAGAGGTGGCTCCAAACCTCACTCAGCTTCTCTCTATGTACTCTGTGGCTGCAAAGCATGGGAGGAGTTGAAGGCTGCAGCAGCAGGGAAAAGGATGCCTGGAAGCCCATGTGAGTGATGTTGGTGAGGATGGAGCTGTCTGGCTGCCAAGGTTCTGGGAAAGGTGGCACAGTGGTGCCTGTGTCCTCAGGCAAAGGCGGAAGTGACCGATGCAGAGCCAAGCATGATCAGCAGTCCACAGTGACTACCACTTTCTCCTCTGCCCCCTGACTGGTCCCAGCTCTTCCATGTCTCCTAGGGGCTGCAGAGCTGTGGAGCCACCAGAGGAGCTTAGCAGGTCTCCCATGGGACCTCTCCCATTGTCATTGTGCCAGCTAATCTGTTCCCTCTTCTTCCCCTCTGGACCAGCTGCCTGCTTTGCACATCTTTCCCTTTGCCCAGCTCACATGGGTGCACAGTGTTTTAGGCAGGTCTTTGCTCCACAAGCTGCTCTTTCCTCTCAGCAAAGCCAAACCCACCTGTAGGAAGGGAAGGAGGCAGAGGCAGCAGCAAATACCAGCCTGGGACAAGAAGAAACCAAGGCAACTTGGTGAGAGTGACCAGAGCCAGCCAGCCACCCTGCAGCAGAGCAAACCAGCAGCAGGCAACACTATGTCCCCCCACGTCCTTCTCCTTAACCATCTCCATCCCCTCCCAAACAGACTGGGTTGTTTGCTCTTAAGCCCTGGGCCCCAGTTTGCTGGTGTTACAATGGTGTATGCAGTATGACAGCATAGAGTGCAGCTTCTGCACTTTACATCTGGGTCATCAGTTCCTTTAAACTACTGCTTCCCTTTCACCAGATACTCAGTCCTTCTCTTTTCTGCCATTTCTCATGTTGCTACTTCACAATTTCTTGTGCAGTTATTTTGTTTATGTAGGTGCAGGTCAGAGTCAGTCCTTTACCAGTGTGTCCCAACAGAGCAAAGCTGTGTTGGACTAGCAAGGCCAGGCAGGATAGGGCTTTGAGCAACCCAGTCTGGTGGGTGACAACCCCACCCATGGCAGGGAGGCAGGAAGTAGACGATCCTTAGGGTCACTTCCAACCCTAATCCAATCCAATTCAATTCTATGAATCTCTGATTCTGTGACAGCCTGGAGGTGAGTGTGGGTTAGTCAGTCTCAGGCATGAGCGTGACAATCTTTGTGGGCATTGTGGGGTTTTGCCCAATTCCTGGTGAACAAAACTGGTGTGGCACCACCACAGCATGCAACCAACAGGAATAATTTTGCTATTTGGCTTCGCTGTGGGGTTCCAATGCTGATTAACATCTGTGTTCTGTGGCCTTCCTGGAATGAGTGTCCTGCAGGGAACAGCTCTTCCAGGAACACTGGCAATGCCGCTAAGTGACCAGTGATTTCAGCAAGAATAGCAATATTTCAGCTGTAAGTGATTTCAGCTCTTGTGGTTTCAGCTCTTATAATGACACTCTTGTAAAATCACCCAAAAGGTGGACTCGGAAATGAAGAGAGAGAGAGGTGTCTCGTATAGCAGTTCCACAGGTAGCCTTTATTGTTAGCTATCCTGCAAAAGGCGGGTAGGAACGAGACCACCTGGCTGTGCTGGCACAAACAGTGGCTTTTTATGGGGAAGGTAAGGGCTGGGGTGGAAATCCTTTGGCCAATAGGGTAAGGGCTACTACCATAAAGAAACAAGGCATGTTGGGACTGCCTCTGAACTCACCCTGAGTGTGAGGAAGGTTTCTTTACGCCTGGGGAGATTCTTTTGGCCTTCAGACCTCACTCCTCCAGGGGCGTGTAGAGAGTTCCTGTGCCAGGGGCTCACAGCCCTCCACAATTTGGCACTCCTTAACTTTTTTTTTGCATACACATGGTATTTTCTGACAAAAGCATAAGAAAGCAGAGGTGAAGTCAGACAAACCTGATTTGCCTTTTCAGGGGAATGGCTTAGCTAAGGAAACACAGGCTGCTGTTGCTTGGAGCTTTGCAGGGGAAAAGAAACACAGAATCATCACGGATTGGTTGAGGTTGAAAGGCACCTCTGAAAATCACCTGCTCAAACCCCACCCTGCTCAAGCAGAGTCACCTAGAACAGGTTGCCCAGGATCACTCCCAAATGGCTTTTGAGTATCTCCAAGGATGGAGACTCCAATACCTCTCTGGGCAATTGTTCCGGTGCTCAGTCACCCTCACCGTAGGAAAATGAATCCTGATGTTCAGAGGGAACATCCTGTGGTTCAGCTTGTGCCCATTGCCTCCTAAAACACACTTCATAAGAATGTGCTTTAATCCCCTCCTGGCAAAAATTCTGCAGTCTCTGTACTCAGAAGTCTGGACATGGCCTGAGTCAATGAATCTCTAGAAAATCCTGGCACAGTGTGAACTAACAGGGTTCACAGCTGGGACTGTGGTTGCAGGGCCTGAGGCCTCCTTATTTTGATCACAAAACTGGTGTTTCCTCCTGGACTGCTGGCTTTATGGAACAGAAGAGCAATGGGAGGAGGGATTTCTCATATTGTACATAGGGGTTTTCAAGTTTCTGGTTTTGTCCAGGAGAAAACTGGACTTTCCTGAAAGGTTCATTTGCAGAGTAGGGAAAATTGAAGTGGAGCAGAATAAAATAAGAACAAAGGATTATGTGATGGGAATGCCAAGAGAGAAACTTCCCTGAATATACAAAAAACAGTGAAGGATTAGTTTGGAAGACCTTAGACTTCCAGAAGATAAACAAGGAGCTTCCTTGTTGAAAGCTGACACACTGCTTAGCTAGTGCCACCTGTCTGAGCAAAAGCTGTTACCAGGAAAAATGTGAATGAGGCATTCCTGGTACTTGAGTATAAACTGCCATTTTAATCATGCTGCTGAAGGGAAGGAAGAAGAATAATTTTGAAGCAAAAGGATGTCAATGAAGTTGCCTTTAAACTTCCCCCAAGCTGGGTTGAAGTCTGGGAGAGTGACATCCAGGACCTGCTAAACGTGAGGTGTCTGACAGCCTTCCTTGGCTGCACAAACTGCTCCAACATGTGCATCACTTGCTCTGCCAGCCTGCACTGGATGGACAGTGAGTCTGGGATAGGCTGTGCTCCCCTCACCCCATGGGAAGGTGGTGAGGTCCACAGTCCTACTGCAGATGAGGAGAGGATGAGGTCCATGCTTGTGCCTGCTTGCTATGCAGGAACATAAACCTCTCCTTGTCTCCCCTGGCCCAGGAGCAGTTTGCTGTTGTACACAGGACTGGAGAAGGATGGTAATTTGAGGGATCAGGATGGTGCCAGCAGCTGTACTGATGCATATATGGAAATTATATGGTAATGTTGCTGTTTTCATTTATTAAACCCAAAGTAAATTCTTTTTGCTTTTCTTCAGCTATCGTTTTGCTAAAAATACCATATGAACTAATCCTCCAAATAATCTTGTCATAAAGTTTGTCTCTGAATAAGTCTCCTAAATCAAAGTTTCAAGGAGCTGGCAGTTAGTCCAAGAACTTCTTGTTTACTGAAATAGGTTCGTTCCCCATCTCCTCAACTTGATGCAGAAGAGGAGATATGTGCGATTGAAAATACTGTCTTTCCTGAAGGATGGATGATGGGCCTGCACCCAAGGAATGCTATCCATGCTGGCAGCAAATGGCACCATCCCAGACTTTACAAGACCACCCAAATTCCCCATTCCACTGCAGCTGGCCAGCATCGAGCTGGGAGAGCAGTGGTGCTATCCCTTTTCTGTGGTTGGTAATGTACCTTCATCATCCAGTAGCCCCAGCTCTTGGCTACTGCATGGCTGCAAGGGCTGAGTCAAGGGTTGCACACCTTCTGCTGGGTGGGACCAGGTGCCAGTGGGAGTAACCTTGCAGTAGGAAGAACAGCCTTTTGCAGACTATGCCTTCCAGTTCCCAGTTCCCAAAGCCCAGGGCTTTCCACCTGCTGCATAGTGGTGACACTGCCAGGGACCACCTCTCCAAGTTTCCTGATCACTGTACTCCCCTTACACAGGGTCCTCTGTTAAGGTCTGGGCTTGGTGACTGAAAGCTCAGCCTAGAAATACAGAAATCATCTCAGGGTGTTTCTCTGCCACCTACATTATTTTACCTGGTCCAGCTCCCCATGATGCAGGTGTTATGTTTTCCATCCAGCCACTGCAGAATTGTTTCATGGGAAAATGGATACAACTGCTGCACCCTTTTCAGACACACTCAGCTTGAACAGCCTTTGTTTCAGTTCATCTAGTTGCTCAGGATTTTGGGATCTTAGACCAACATAAATAATTCCTTTATTTTTGAATGTTTGTTGAATCATTTTTGCTTTGCGCCTCTACATGAGATATTTACATCTTTGTATTTATTTCTTAAATACTTTCAGGAACATTCACTAGGGAAAGGAAAATATAATAAATCCCGTGTAATAAGTATACTGACATTTAAAATCAAATAAATGTTAAAACAACTGAGTAACTGAAGTACCCTCTGGTAGGGCCACATATCCAAAAATGCCCATTTTAAGTAGTATGCTGAGAGCTGGATCGTGAACAGAGAGCAAAGAGTAAGTGAGCCCCAACTTAAGTGGCCTGATGAGAGTGGTCTGGCCCCTCTTCCTAATAATAAAGCATGCTAATAAAGCAGGAGATGAGAACCCAGCTGTAAAGAATTCCTTTGGGTTGGTATTATGCATTTGGGACAAAGGACACAATGTTATAGCAGAGATAACCTACAAAAACAGAGTGAACTATAAATAGATTGTTACCACTAAGGGTTTCCGAAAACAACTGCAGAAGATTAGAGAAAGATGCTGAGGAATTACTAGTTCCCATCCATCCTTCCAGGATGACTCAAACTTTCAGTGGTGCATTTGGACTGTGCTGGGTCTCTGCTGCTGCTCTGAATTTACCCTGCTCCTGCAGCTTTTTTTAGTTTCTGCAGGGCTGTTTCTCAGTTCTTTTTCAGTGGTGTAAAAGATAATTTGCTATTGTCTTGGAAAGACAGAAACAGGAAATCTGCTGAGATTAAATAATTTTTCACGTAAATATGAAATATATATTAATTCTCCCACATGGAGTTTAATCAACTAAATATTAAGGCTCATGGGGTATTTTGAACCTGAATTGTCTTCTATATCAGATCGTGCTGCTTCCACCCAAAGCTACCCATAAGATGGACAGTAGTGGTCTAGGGGAATTTCTCTGTTACCTTCTTCTCATATGTATGAATGCTGGCATTTTTGTTACACTGACCACCTTAGTGGTCTTTACATTCCTGAGAGTTCTCAGCAAAAAAATGCAATAAAAAAGGCCATTAAAAAGGCTTGTTGGGAATATGGGATATAAAAAATTGAGAAATGGTATGAAACTAGATAATAGAGTCTAATGTTAAAAACTCTGCAAAGGGTTTCATGTGCGGTTTTTTTTTTCCTTTTTTTTTTTTTTTAATTGAAATCCCCCTTCAGAAATAGCTAGGGAAGTCTATGGATAGAGAGAGGTACTCTCGGAAGTCTTCATTGCACTGACACCATCCTTGATAAGATTTAAAAGTTTCATCTTTATTCTTGTAAAATGGATCTAGAAAATTTAATGCAAAGTCCTTTTCTTAGTATTTAGAAAT
Source organism: Climacteris rufus (assembly GCA_013398175.1). Taxonomy (NCBI): domain Eukaryota; kingdom Metazoa; phylum Chordata; class Aves; order Passeriformes; family Climacteridae; genus Climacteris; species Climacteris rufus. The sequence continues at coordinate 1,202,121 of VZRZ01000996.1, forward strand.
GTTGACTTCCAAGCTTAATGGAAATTGAGTCATAGGGGAGGGCTGTCTGCAACAATGAGGAATCACAAACAAAACCAATGTGATTTTTGCTGACCTTCCAGGCAGGACTTGAGGCACATGTAGCTGAGAGAGGAAGCAACTTTGTGATGTACACCTGTCTGATAACATGAGAGGGAACATTTTCATTTTATTAGGCATTTACAACCATCTCTGGAAACATACCTCGTTTGTTCCATTGTGTAAAATACCCTCTGGTGAACTTGGCTTGTCTTATCTTACGGCTGAAACACTTGGTTATTCTGAGTCATTAGCAAGGATCCTGATAAACATGCTGTGGGATTACAGTGTGTTTATTTGAACAGGAAGGTAGAGCCTGGTGTAACCTTTTCACTGGCCTCCAGAGTGATTGGATGAAGAGGAAAAGGATGAGGGAAGCCTCCTACAGATTATGAAAATCTGTGTGTAGGAACCCCTTTTCCTCTGGCTGCCCTTTCTTCAGCTGGCCTTGAAGAAGCTGATGAGCCCTTTTGGTTCCTCAGCCTGTCTCAGATCCTGAGCTGAAATTCTGACAAGCTGGTGCTCCCAGATGTGCATGGAGAGACAAGTGTTTCTGCTGCTTTCCCTCAGTAGATTGAAAGTTGGTGAGGAAGGCTATCATCTGCAAGCACCCAAATGTGTGATACCTGATCTTCTCCAACAGGCAAAAATGAGCAGTATGCAAGCACTGCAGTGGTGAAACAGCACTGGGTTTGGGCGGCCCAGCAGGATCCCATTTGACTTGAGCAGAGACTGTTTCACCCCAAGAAAGAGCTTGTGCAAGGAAAGGTGTGGGGTGGCAGGAAGGGAGACCTGGTGGCTGCAGAGGGGATGAGCTTGGGGAAGCCCCAGGGGCTGTGGGCATTTAAACCCCATGTGCCCCCCACCCTCTGCACCGTGGCAGCAAGAGGAAAAGCTGAGGGTGTGACAATGGGCAGAGCTGCAGATTTAACATGGCTTCCTCTCCTCCTGTAGGATTTTTATTTACATCTGCTCAAAGTGACAGATATAGGCTGTCTTCAATGTGGTCGCTACTGGTCTGAGTTCTCCTATCCTGTGAGGAGAGAAACAGCAGCCTCTTTGCTCTTGTTTTTGTTTTCCTTTCACTCTCCACAGTTTTTTGCACTCATTGTGATTTTCTCTCCTCTCCCCATGTCTCCCTTTTCCTCTGCTGTTTCAGCTGCTATCTTAGCAATGAACACAGAACCTCTTGGTTGTTGTACTCTACAGTTCCAAGTGCTACATTTATTTATATCTGTTCTTGGGACCAAGATGGTAAATATAGCTGAAAGTCCATGGAAATAGCGAGGGAGGGGAGTATAATGCATTGTGCATTGCTTTAAAGGATTGCCAAAAGGCAGAAACCCTGTTGATTGGAATTGACTTTTCCCATGTCTCAAAGTCAGCCTACAGCTCTCTAAGTTGATCTGGAGGCCTGGGAAAGGACATATTTCTTTGAGTATATTTGCCACCTTTTTGAAAGAAAAAGAGGAAATCTAGAAGAAGAGGAAGGGGGAGATAAAAGAAGAAGATGAAAGTGGGCGTGGGAGGAAGAAGAAAGATTAATAAAGTGAAGGGAAAAAAAGCCAACAGCAACAAAAGCCAAAATGCAGGAACTGACAGAGAAAAAGTTACACGTAATTTAGTGTCCTGACCTGGACTGTAATTGTACCATGTGTGGGAGAGGGGAGCCTCAACCTCTCTAATTGCCCCATAAAGAGGTCTCACTCTGATCTTGAAAATCCACTATTTATTTCATCTCCAAAACTGAGCTCCTATATTCTTTCTAATTCCTGCCATCTTCAGCTGTAAACTAAGCCTTGCCACTAACACCTGTGCAATGTAGTCTGAGCTGCTGCTGCCTGGTTCCTTAGAGCAGTCTCTGCTGTGCAGTCACCAGCTAGCAGAAGCTCAGATAGTCCCCAAATGCAGGGCTGTGGAGATCCCCACCCTTTCTGCTGACATGGAGAGTGGAAGCAAAGGCTGGTGTGGGCAGTCTCCTGGCCCTAGGTGGGAAGCTGGCTGGTGTGCACCCCTGCTGCTTAGGACTTTCTAGTCTTATCAGTTTTGCCTGGGGGACAAATATTTGGTACAATATGAGGCTGTATCAAGCAGTGAGAAAACAGGCAAGGTGGATGCTTATTGCCCAAGCTTGTTCACAGGCCCTCTTTTATTTAGCAAGAGGCATGTGTCTCTTGTGATCATAAACCTTGCATAACTTTATCAGGGAACCGCATAACTTTATCAGTGCTGTTACATAGGATGGTGCCCTCAGGTGCCTGCCAACTGGGTGATGTCACTGCCCCATTGCTTACAGTGTTCCAAAGAGGACTTTGAGATTTTTAAGTGATTATCTGATGCATTGGCAAAGGTTATCCAGGGTGTTGCAGTAAAGTTTTAACTTTCCAGGATTCAGTCAGAGTCGGTATTGATCCAAGGGTCTCATGCTGTCATCCAGGCATGTATAAATGGTAGTCTAGTGCCACGTGTGTACAGGGAGTGTATGTGCCTCCCTCTCTAGACTACATAGTTTTCATTCCGCACCCAAAATAGCTGTGACATTTGGACTGCTAAACAGAGATCCAAGTGAAGATGCTCATGATTGTAATTTAGTTGTACTTCTGTATCTCTTTCTCCTTTGCTCCCCTTTCACCATCACTTCTGCATCTGCTCTCTCCCTGGCTTGCTATCTTTACACTCTTCCCACTCCTTCTTTCTGTTCTCCCCATCTGCCGTGCAGCACCTATTTTTATTGCTTCTGCCTTTTTCGTCAGTCAATATCTTCCTTGACTTATTTCCCAGTATCAAAGAGCATCATTTCTTATTGTATGCATAGGATAACATGTTTAAAATGATGGTTTGACCCAGAGATCTGTTCTTAAAGATTCAAAGGCATTTTTTCATGAGGTTGCAGTTACAGATGGTTTTGTGTACAAAACCATCATTTTCCTGTCCTCAGATGCGTTCAGCTCTCTCAGCATGTGAAGCTAAAGTTCCAGGAAAACCACGTGGAAACTAGGAATTGCTTGCTGTAGAATAAATGTACTAATGCACACTCTTCGACTTCTTTTGGAGTCTTGCAGTATACTGATATGGTGGCAAATATTGATAAGCTGGTTTTGGACAGAGAATTTAAAGCATGGGTTAACACTGAGGAACCAAAGTTGCTTTGACACCATGTATGCCAGACAACGGAAATGATTTTGCTGAATGAATCTTTGCCTGTATGACCAGCAGTGCAGTGGTGGGGAATGTTAGGGAGGCTCCCAGATATTCTCTGCCATGACCTTGGCACTGGTATCTCTCTGGCTTTCTGGCTTCTTGTCTGACAGGCTGTGATGCACGTGCAGTGCACAACAAGAGCATAATGGATGAGGATCTGTGAAATTCTGATAATAGGCTACTAGACCATGCTTTCTTTTGGGAAAGAAAGTAGCTCCAGAAGCAATGTTACAAGAGTGGACTGAATTCTCCCTCAACTGAATCTAGTCTAGCTCCACTGATTGGCAAAGAGGCGGCTGCAATAATTACACCAATGGATTTCTGAAACAGGTGGAATGCTGGGCACAACTAACAGGGGACTAAACCTCATGATTAAGAATTGAGTTAATATTCTTTAGTGTAACCGTCAAAGGTGTCCCAGCCCATGGCAAGGAATTGGAACTAGATGATCTCCAAGGTCCCTTCCAACCCAAACCATTCTGTGAATCGATGGCAGTATTCAACCCAATATTTTTTTTATCAGACTAAGGCTTGAAGAGCAGTGATTGTTTAATACATCCTTGAGCAGAGCTGTGAGAGCAGTACACAGCCTGATTATCAGGCTCTGTCCCCATTTGTCTCTTTGTGGTGTTCTCTACAGAGACAATCTCCTTCCAGTCACTGGAAGCTGTTGGAACAAGCCATATCACCTTCGATATCTCAGCATGATTGACTTCATAGTTGGCCCTGTTGTGATAAAATAACTTTTCTTGTTTGAAACCAGCCATTAGAGAGTTCCCCATCTCCACAGTCACAGACCTGGACCCAAAGGTGATGGGTCATGGCCTCTAAGCTTTATTACTACAAAATAGCATAACCAGACATCAAATAAAATTCCCTCAAAAGCATGTTCTAATGCAATTACAGGAGTGCACCCACTTAGAAATCTACATCTTTGCTGAACTCACACCACAGTGTCAATTTTCATGCCTGATAGCTTGTATAGTAATCAAAGCCTTCCTTGGTCTGAATCTGTTTTAAAAACTGTACTTTGTTTCAAAACTGTAGACAGCCATGGTCAAAGCTGTAAGTAACCAAAGAAAATGATTGCAGGAGACATCTTTGATAGCTGCCATCCCTCTGCTCCTTCTCAGAAGAGAATATGGTGGCCATGGACCTCATGATCCTGAACAAAGTTCAAAAATCCCCACTGTTGCATATCGAATTTAATTCACCGTGTTCTGCACGAGATGTGCACACATGCACACGAAATGCACCCTGGTCCTGGCTCCCTCTTTCCTTCTCTCCCCTCCTCAAACAGTTGAGTACGAAAGTGAGATAACTTGTTTTCCATTCATTTTTGAGAAAGAAACACTGTCATTTAACTTATAAATATTTTAATATTTTAAAATATTAATTTAATATTTAATATTTTAAATATTAAATTTTTAAAAGTCATATGAAA
>VZRZ01000996.1:1206857-1267925 GCA_013398175.1 Climacteris rufus
AAGCCATATGAAAGCCTTCTTGAACAGGCAGATCAAACTAAAAAAAAAAAAAATCTTGGATTTTGGACTGTTACAGTTTGTGACCCTTCCTTTATTTACACTATGGAAGGAAAAGGCTCCTGCGAATTAAGTCTGTACAGATGCTGAAGTAGTACTTTGAAAAAGTAATTAAACTTCGCCGCAGTATTCATTTCTATTTGCCGAAGGAAAGACTACAGGTCTTCTGAAACAACTTTCTTCTTGCCCGCCATCCTGTAGAGAGCTTGCATCATTCACTGCCGCTTTCTGCAACAGCTTCTGTGCCCTGTCCCATTTAACTCTCTGCTTTATCCTTGCACCTATTAATTTATCGCAGTCGCAGCGGGAGCCGGCATTTGCAGCTCGCCCGCCTCGAAGGAGTTAACTGAGTTTATTACACAATCTGTTTAACATTCGGGATGAATAGGAAATGCACGCCCCCTCCTCTCCTACGATACGTGTGTGCGCCTTGGCTCGCACTCCTGCCCGGCCGTGTGAGCCCGGTGCCACTGGCCATGCCCTGAGTGTCGCCGCGTGTGCCCGGGCTGCGCCCGCAGGTGTCCCCGCAGGTGTCCCCGCAGGTGTCCCCGCAGGTGTCCTCGCAGGGTGCCGGTGTCCCCGCAGGGTGACCGTGTGCTCCCAGCCGTGCCCCGCTGCGGCTCTGCTCATGCAGCGTCTCCCCGTCCGTCCGTCCGTCCGTGTCCGTGTGTCCGTGTGCGCACGTGAGGAGAGCGGAGCGAGGGGAGGCGAGCCCGCCGCGTTCATAGGAAGCGCCAGCAGCCGATGCGAAGCGTGAAAGAAAACTCTGCCGTCTGTCGGGCTGCTGCAAGCGGACGGACCACCCCACATAATGCCATCTTTCGATGAGGTTTTGAAGGAGGCTGGGGAATTTGGAAGATTTCAAAAGAGGGTCTTTTTCCTCGTTAGCCAGACAGGCATAACTTTTTCTTCCCTGTTTGCCAGCGTGGTTTTCCTTGGGCGGGCACCAGGCAACTTCTGGTGCAGGATCCCTGGGGCAGCTGAATTAAGTGAACGATGCGGCTGGACGCTGGAAGAGGAACGAAACTTCACAGTCCTGCCCCTGCAGCTGGGGAATGAGTCCTTCAGTGGGGAGTGTGAGAGGCTGGATGTCACTTGGAACACCTCTGTCAGCTGCAGCAGCCCGCTCTCTCGCTATGGCAATCTCAGCACGGGCAACCTGCCACTCGCCATTTGCCACGATAACTGGGTGTATGAACAGCCCCACTCATCCATCACCAGCGAGGTAAGGAAACCCCCCATCCTCTAATCAGTGCCTTCTGTCCCGGTGTGGGATTGCAGCAGTAAAATGGGATTGCCAATGCAAGGGTCGTGGCTTTGCTGGCTGGTTTTCTTTTCCAGATTTATTTCATTTTGAATCACAAGCAAATCGGGACAATGAGTGTGATAAAGTGCTGGCATCAAGCTTTAGGGAAATGTGAGCTGATATGAATGGTGACTGTCCAAAGCCAAGTGCCCATGCAAAGTCAAATACCCTGCACAGATATTGCTCTGTTTGTAGAGGAATGTCAGATTAAAATAAAGAGTGAAGTCCTTGCAGCTGTGGCTTCTGGTACTCAGTTTTGGGCCAGCAACTTTGGTGATGTAAACTCCAAGTGCACTCTATGACCTGTATCGATGTACATTATCTATTCTCTGTATTTCCAATATTGAATATCTAAGTCTGTAGGCAATAAAAAACAACAGGTGGCAGACTGCCTATCTGTGATCAGGAAGGAGTCAGCAGTAGTGATTGTGCCTACTAAAGCAAAAATCAAACAAACGCATGTTTTTGCCTGAAGTTAACAAGCAGTTTTTGCTGAATATCAGTGTCAGAGAACAACAGGCTATTATCACTAGTAAGCACTGGCAAATGTAGTGACTTTTTAATGAGGCTGCAAAAGGCCAAAAGATGCTTTCCTTGGAGATTCTCTGTGTAAGTTGTAATTGTGCCATGGATGTTCTGTGGTCTGGCTCCAAAACTCAGTCTGCACACTAGGACTGTGCATTTTAGGGTAATTCTGAAAGCAATTGTCACTCATGCAGTGATGAAAAATACAAAGTGTGCTTAGAGGGATTGGCTCAGAAGTCATCAAGGTGCACTGCGAAATATGCCAGCACAGCTGAGGGCTCTGGTTCTTCTATGTCTCATGAGCCTCCTGCTGTGGTTCTTAACTGGGTGCTTGCACTGGAGCTGTGTCCTCTGAAACACGGAGCAGGGCACGGCAGGCAAAGCCCTGAGCAATCACTGAATGGAAAAGAGATGCCTATCCCATCCTTACAATTCACCATCCTTCTCCCATCCATCACCATTCACCATCCATCCACCATCACCATTCTCCCATCCTTCTCCAGTTGGGACTGCTGTATCCACTCACTGGCCTCACGCTCTCCAGAGCAGTGGCTTTGTTCCCTGAGCACTGCATGCAACCTGAGCACCTTTAGCCAGGGTCTGTGCTCAGGAGAAGAGAAATCAGAGCACCTGACTGGCCCTCTGGCAAAGGTTCAGAACTGGCTTTTGGGTGTGATTGGTGAAATCACAGCTGCAAATGACACGGAGGGAGCTGGTATCAAACTTTGGTCCCTAATAATGACGTATCTCTGCCCATGTTGGCAGTGGAAGGCAGAGCTGAGTGGGCAGGAGAACAAATGGTGCCTGGGAGAGCTGCAGCCTGTCTCTGGAGCAATCCACGGGATGAGGTTGTGGTGAGACGTTTATACTGCTACCTCCAAGGTACCTCTGGAAGAAGAGTGCGAGGAGTTAGACCATAAAAATATAGATTCCTCTTCTGTTGTTGGCCCTTTTTTCCCCCCTTCAGCCTTGCTATATGTGGAAGCATGTAGGTTGTGTCCATAACTACTGCTGTTTATGGCAGCAGTTTGTGTATCTAACAAAGCCACCGTGATTTTCCAGCAGCAATGAGCCACTGGGTACAGCTATGGGAAAAGGAAACCAGTATTTGTGTTGCAGCAATAAATGGGAGTGAAAGGTTCAACGTTCTTGGGCAAATACGCTGTACATCTGCACTTTCTTCCTTTTCCCTGCTGGGGAGACCCTTCAGGGCCAGAAAAGGGAGGAAGGATGAAGGGATGCTTGGGGAAGCACTCCCCACCTGTGCTCCCAAAGGTAAATATTGGGAAAACCATGGAGTAACAGTCTGCAAGGAATGACAGGCCAGGACTGTCTCTCCCCTGTGCCAGGGCAGCAGGTCCCACCTTCCGTGTTGCTGTGACTCCTTGAGGCACCCTCGCAGGCCAGGTCTGCCTCGGATGGAGGCTGCTGGGCTGTGACCTGTGGCACTTGCAACCTCTTCCCAGTTTTGCAACATTTGCTGGATAAATCACATCCCACAAGGCTTGATTTCTTCATCTAAAAAGGAAGCTTGTGGCATGCACGTCCTGACTCCATTGCTTTGAGATCAGCTGCTAAAAGGACCCTGATATCTTATTAATGAGTTATGCATCCAGCAAAGACAATTTAAATCCCAGGTTTAATTTAATCTCTTTTCACCCTGCTGAGTCTCTAACAAACCATGACTCAATTTAGGCCCATTTTTGCTCTGTTTAATTAGCTCACAAGAGACTTCTTTTCTCATCCATCTACTTGTAAATGCTTCATTTTGTCCATGTGTGTAGAAATGTTTCTGTTTCTTTCAACTAAAGATTTCTGGCATTTTATGTCTGGTTGAATCAACAGTGGAAGTGACCAGTGAGACAAAGTTAAAAGAATGAGTCACATAACTCATCCCAGGATGGATGTTCAGGGAGAAAAGGGGGGTGGGGGTGTTGGGGGGGCTGTGAGGGAAGTTGGAGTGCTGAAGGAGTTCTTCCAGGTCTATGGCACGCACAGATCCAGTGTGGATTTGCAGTGTGACAGGGAATGCAGAGGGCAAAAGCAGGCACATAAAGCCTTCTTTTGGAAAAGCAGTCGTATCACACAGTAGGCCTGGCAGTCAAACCACAGGCTTTTGCAGTGAGTTCTGAGCACTCTTCAGAAGTTAAATAATGTAGCTGGATGGACTGATTTATGAGGAGTTGTGAAATGAATGGCATTGCAGTACCTGACTTCGCTGCTCATGTTGCTCACTGGCCATTCTCTCACCTTAGACAGTTGTCTTCTGCAAAGGTGTTCACAGTAGCATCAGCAGAAGGAAGCAGATGAAAAAAGGGGGGTGTGGACTGATAAAAAGCAGACATTTCTTTGTAAGTAGTACCTGGGGTGCCTACTGCATCACCTGCTGCTGCAGGACTCCTGAGTCTCAGTGTTGGGGTATAGTGAGGTTCTGAGAGAACATAGCAGGACTTTCCTCCTTCAGCATCTGAGGGGAAGAGCAAATTGTATTAAGAAATCATCACAGGAGCAACATTTGGCAAAGCCAGTTACCTTGTTCTAGTGATGGGCAACACAACATTGCTAAAGATGCCCTCTTAAAATCTTCTTTTGATGTCCAACAGGTCCCTACTTCTGCAGTGACATGGCCAAGGCTCCATTGCTTTAGGTCAGGCTCTTCTGTGAGGGCAATCCAGACTCGAGAAAGTTGTCACTGGTGCTGCACACACAGACCAGCACCATGTTAGAGTTGAGTAAACCGGACCTGGGTTGACATAAAGGTTTCAAGACATCACTGTGAGACCCAGCTGTGTCTCAGGTAGTGGATCTGTGCAGAGGACGTTGGCCCAGTGCAATCTGCTCCAGTTTAATTGAGCAGGTCTTGCACATCTCCCTATGAAACTGAAAGATGTGGCTGCGTGCGTCAGCAGCAGAGTGGGAATACCGTGGCTTCTCAGATTTTGCTTGGACAGGGAAGCTGAGGCGGTAAATTATCATGCCACCTGGTGCCATCTGAAATGATGCTGGTTGCAGCAGGTGCCTGGCACTGCTCAGGAGGGAAAGCTGGTGACAGCAGCAACACTTACAGAGGGAGGAGAGAAGGAAAGAGCTGTGTTTCTGTGCAGCAGATGGAGATGGAGAGACAGCAGGCGTACTGGGAGGCTGCAGTGGACTGGGGGTCACAATCTCATGCTTTAGCCCCCATACTCTGGAGGGGAGCCCAGGTCACCCCCTGAGCTCTGTAGCACTTGAAACTGAAAGTGTGTTGCCTGCCAAGTCCTGCTGGGTGACCCTTGTGAAGGACCCATGTATCCAAGACATTGAAGTCAACAAACCGAAGTTTTCCAGGAAAGTGTGCTGAAGATGGGGTCACTGGTCTTTAACACTGCTGGGTATTGGCACTATGTACTTTTATCCCAGTGGAGACAAATCTGGCACTTTGAGACAAGGCAACTGCAAATAGTGTGCAAAGGGATAGCCATTTCAATCAGACGTTTTTGTCATTGATGACTCCTCAAAGCACGGGCATGAGTTACAATTGTGACTGCCAGTAGAATGGCCTGAGGTGGTGGATGAAAGGAAGAGGGAGGTCTATGTGGTCATCAGCAGCTACAGCACAGCTGGGCATATTTTAGGCAGCATTTATTTCAGCCTTTGTTGGCAGAAGTTCAGCAGAAGGGAAAGATTCCAGTATGTCCTGTCTGCAGCAAGTTGTCACACTGTAGATTATGTCATTTTGAGACCTAGCAATAATTTGTTGCCAAAATGTGAGGTCTGAGGTGGACAAATGATCATCTGAACATAGTCTGTTGCACCTGCTGGAAATCAATCTTGTTACTCCTCTGCTTGCCAGCCATCTCAAAAAATACCAGTCAGCATATGCAGAGAAACCTGTAAGGAAACAAATAATGATTGTCTCATAGTTTTTACAATCCCTCAGAGGAGGAGATAACATGTCAGTCAAACTCAGGGTGGAGAAAGCACAGCTGGTCTTTCTGCTATCCTCCTCCAAGGGAATAAACAACACAATTCACCCTCAAATTGTTGATGTAGTGTGACTGTTGTTATTGGCATGGCAGTATCCTGGCTTATTTTCACTGTCATGGTGGGATTAATATTAATTGGTGGAGGGAAAGAGGAAAAGGGCACACAGAGAGCAGAGGGAGGAGCAGCAATTGCTGAATTTCTTATGAAACTCTCACTAAGATTTCGCTCTATGAGAGGGGCTGGAGCAGTTGCTTGCAGGAGCTAGGCTAGTGGGGTTGTGTTTCTTTCACTGCCATCGAGCCCACTGGTACTAGCTGAGTGCTCAATTTTTTCTTATTGTTTTGAGAACAGCTGCTGCTTCTTGCCCTTCAGGAGATAGTGAGTTTCTCTGCCTCCCTCTTCCTTTGGCCCTGAAGAGACATAAGAAAAAAGAGGACAGAACAGGTCTTCTGTCTTAGGAGACTCAGTGAATGAGGTGATCTGAGTGGCAGGGACACAAAGATACTGGCTGGGCCTTGGGTCATGCACAGGAGAGAAACCTCCAAAACTTTCAAAGCTAACCTGTCCCTCAGGCCTTGAGCCCCAGTGCCCTGGCAGCATGATAGAGACTGACTCAACTTGTCCTGTTAAGTGCTCAGCTTGAAACAAGACACAGAGAAGGACAGTTGCTTCATCCCTTAGCACTCTGACAGAAACTTTAACAGAAAGAGGAAAAGAAGGTAATTTCTCCCTTTCAACTGCATACTTTTGCAGAGGGGTTTGTTGCAGTAAGGATGTGGGAAATACAGCAGTTTGAAAGGCCGATGAACAAGAGAAGTGGAGAATTGCTCAGCAACAAATAAGGAATATGCAGCAACATTCAGCATCTCCCCTGGTTTCCTTAAACAATGAGTATTTCACTGAACCATTTGTCACTGGGACTGAAAGAGTAAACCAAACTCTGTTTGGTCACTTGTATAAATGCCATTTTAAATGTGTGTGTGGGCTCTCGACATGCTGCTGCAATTGGGCTGGGGAATCACTGTAGAACTCTTTATTGACCATAGAGTTTAATCCATTATTTTGTAATTGAATTATAACAGGCAGTAATGCACTTCAAAACTCCTACTCAAGGTTGGTACATTTTGAGGAGCTTTTAATGGCATGTTGTGATTGAAAGCAATATTTTTCTACAGATACAGGTGTGCTGAAGTGAATAAAGGTCTCTCAAGTACCAGGAATTACAAGTTTGTGGTTAGTCTGTACGTCAAACTAAAATGGAAAACATTTGCCTTTTGCCAAAGCTATGAAGAAACAAGAAGTTGCCACAGCCCCATATGTCCCAGTCATTAGTCATGTACAATCTCAGCCTATTGCCACTCCTTCCTACAGAGATTACACCACCAATGAGCTACAGGGAGCAGTGCAAAACCTCTTCCTTCTCCCAGAGAGACCTCACTCAGGTGGTTTGCTGCTGCTTAGAGATCAGTGAAGCACCCCAGCACTGTTCTTTTGTCACAGCACTGCTGCTGTAAATCTGAACATCTCATTGGTGTCCAAGCCTCAGCAGGTGCACAAACATCATCACAGGGATGTATTTCTGACAACCAGTGGATGGCTGCATGGACTGCAAGGCTGGCAGGGTGCACAGAACTGTTTTTACCATCTGTTAAGGGCACTATAGAGGAATGTCATGAAGGAGCTGGCTCCTGCTGCCTGTCTCTGCCTCATTTCTGCTTACAATGGCAGCTCATTGTCAAGGTTAAGAGAAAAGGAGTGAAGAAGTGGATTGTTTATCAGTTTGGGAAGTTTTTTAGTCAAAATGGGAAGGGCCTGTGTTCAGGTACACAATGGTTTGTGTCATACAGTGGATAGAAATCATACAGGCTAGGGCAGGACTGAATGCAGAAGTGAGTTGCAGGGCTGTGCTGGGTGCCTGCACTTGGGCAGTGAGGGGCTTGGCTGGGAGCAGGGCAGTGCCAGGAAGAGGATGTGCCTTTAGCTGGAGCTGGCCTGCTGAGCTAGGTTACCTTCTTAGGGATTACAGTGAGGAGCTGGCTAGCTGGCTTCTAATGGGGTTTGGGTGTACGCAGTGCTGCACAGATCAACAAAATAGCTTAAGACCAGGGGAAGAAAAACCTAAGGCTTTACTTTACTTTTCCTACCCGCACCCATCCTACCCCCTTGCCCCCCACCCAGCACTGCAATAAATGTTTTTGGGTTTTTAGAAGTGTAGACATCAGCCCTTGCATGGATGGGCATACGAACATTCAGAAACAGAGAGAAGGCACAATGCCACTACCTCTTGTGGAGGCTGCTAGCAAGGAACTTGAGAGGTGTTTGGGAGGAGTGTCGTACAGGACGACTACAGACTAACTGGAGGCAGTCTCAAAACTGTGGGTAAACTGTTGCAGATGATTTTCCTCCAAGGGATGCACACAGGGATAACTTTCAGGCACAACCAAATGAGGTCACAGCTGAAGCAGTGAAGTGGGTCTGACAGGCAGCTTGGCTAAAGAAAAGATCTCTGTGGGGTGTTCAATTCTCTTTTAAAGGTTACATTCCCCTCTAAAGGTTATGTTTGCAAATGAAAAACAAGACATTAGTAGGGTGATGCCTTAAATGCTAGGTGCTACGTCAAGCAAAGAGAAATGCTTATTTGTACCAGAAGTTATTTAAATGCTTAAAAAATGACAGAGTGCAGGACTAACTTAGGAGAATACAGTCAGTGTATTGCAAATAAGTTTCAGAAAGAGCCCATAGCTCCTTAGAAGTTTTCTGTGTGTTCCTGTTTCCCAGAATACATACAATATTTGTCTATACTGTTAGAGATAGTTTCAGCTGCAGCATAAATAATAGGAAATTGCTGTACAGATGAAAGAATCCTCTCCATTAAAGACACTTTCCCCTTTCTTTCTGGCATGCATTTGTTCTCCTGCCTTCTTTCATGATGGTTTATTCTTTGCCTGTTTACAGTAAAGAAAGTTCAAATCATTTTTAAAAATTACCCTTTTTGAAAAGGGGTCAAGGAGAGTCCCAACCTCTGGCATCAGCCTAGGCATTGTGTTCTAAAACTCTTCTTTTAATGGTCGTTCTCATAAATCCCCACTGTTTTCCAAAGATATGTCTTTTGATGCTATTTGGTTTGTCATAGCTTCAAAAAGCCAGAGGTTAAGCAGCATTTGAAATCTGAAAATGCTGCTCCATGTTCAGGCTGTTTAAGGGAAACATTGCAATAGCCCTTGCTGAGAGCAGGTTTTATTTCTCTCAGAGGTTTCTGCAGCTCTTGCACAAGGTTTACAGAAGTGGAAGCCAGGTGCTGATAGCTTGACTTGGCTGAAAGGTGGCCAGTCAGGCTCCCTGGAGTAACAGGGGGAGCTGTTGACATCAAACCATGGCTTTGTTTGAAGTCAGTGGAGGTGGGATATCTGTTTGGAGACCTGTGAGGTGCCCCTTGTTTGTCCTGTGTAGGCACCTCCAAGATCTCAGGCCCAATTATTACTCTCTGGGCATTACAGCATGAAATGGGCTGAGATGGAGTTCAGGCTCATGGCACTGCATTTCAGTCTGGAGAACTGTGAATGGCAGAAGACACTGTTTTCTCTCTAGCTCACCCCATGACCACTCCATTCAAGCACATTGTACATGTGCTGGTGAGCACAGATATGGCACACTGAGTGTGCTTCAGCAACCAGCACCTTGTTGACAATGAAAACATTTCTTATAGCTCACATCCAAAAGCAAAAGGGTCTCTGTAGAGTGAATGGTAGCAGCTCCTGTTGTCTGTGGCTTCCTTTGGTCCTGAGGCCTTGTTGTTCCAAAGATTACCCCAGGTATGGATCAAAACCTCCCAAATTCCATATGGTCTGCAGTGCTTAGTATTTCTTTATTCTCCAAGAACCTCTGAAATAATTTCCAATGCCATGCTGTCTATAGAACTACATTTTTAGCTTTGTTCTAGTTTTAGTTCCTAGTCCCTTCCTTCCCCTCATCCCTCCCCCCTTCCCTTTGCCTCCATACATCACTATACCCATCCCTGTTAAAGTGCTAGGGAGCTATGGGTGCTGCAGTATAAGGAAAGCTACACCAAGAAAATACTTATTCATTGTGTCTGAAATTGACTTGAGATCTGTTTTCAGTTTCTTCAGAGACTACATGTTTTTGCTTTTATCTAGAAGGCACAAAGAAAAACAACTAAACCATTTCTATAAGATCATGTTTTCACTGGCAATAGCTGTGGACCCTTATTCTGCACTAAACAAAGTCATGACTCCATCTCGGCAACATATTTAACAGTGTTGTTTGCAGAAGAGTGATTTGCTTTCCAAATCTGGACAACTGATTCAAGACAGAATCCTTTTGGCAAGGAGGAGCTCTTCCTCTATCTTCATGACCACTGGAAGAGTGCTTGCTATGGGCCCACTGGTGCTTGTTAAGGAGCAAGCATATCTGAACTTCCCCTCCGCTTCCTCTTCCCCCTCTCCTTCCCCTTTCCCTTTCCCTTCCCCTTCCCCTTCCCCTTCCCCTTCCCCTTTCTCTGGGGGACCTATGCAGTTCTATACTGTTTTGTCCTGAGGGTGACAAATGACCCACTGGGGTGTTTATGCCTCTCCCTTGTTCCCACAGTATAATCTTGTGTGTGACAATGCCTGGATGCTGGATCTCTCACAGGCCATCCTCAATCTGGGCTTTCTGACTGGTGCATTCATCCTGGGCTATGCTGCAGACAGGTACAGTATAAGCTCTGCTGTCCTTTGGTTTGTTGGGGGGTGAAATCACTTCCAGTATCATTGGCAACAGGCATGTGTCAACATTTTGCAGGTTTTATTCACTTTGGATAAACATCCCCAAGCTGTGTTAACAAAACCCAGGCGATGTAATCCTTACTTTTATTTGGGCTGAAAACTTTATGCGATCATACTTACTGGTCCTGTTTGGACCTTAAAATGCTATGAAATGAGTTTTTCTTGTGGTTTCCAATGTTCCCTGTGCACATGTGGGCTCAGGAAGGGCAGAAGGACAAAGAAAAAAAAAAGGAAGCAGTCAGAGGAGTTTCCAGGACTGATGTTTACTGAAGGATGTTTAATAGACACCACTGATGAAGAAAACAGCTACTTGAGGAAAGAAGAAAGGAGCTCAGTGTGGTAACTCTCTCCAGGCTGGACTCATATGCTTACCTCTGAAGTCTCAGCTCCTGCCAGCCAGTCCTCAGCTCTGTGAGAGCTTGATGAAACCAAGGAAAAGTCCCTCTCAACCATACCCATTCTGTGATTCTGTGAAAAGATGTGGGTGATATTTAGGCTTGCTGCAGAGCGGAGAGCTCCCATGAGCTCTACTTTGCTCTGAGAGTAAAGAAGGGAGCCTGGTTTGTGCTTTGTGCTGCTATTTAACCATAGTCAACCTGCGCATTGTCTGAGAGCACCACAGATTATTTCAATGACAGAGCATTTTTCTTCGGTTTATAAAATACTTTCTGCCTGGTTTATTTTTTCTTTGGTATCTGTAGTAATAATAATAACAATTTACAGTATGATTTCTTCATAAGCAGAAATATTTACAGACTTACCTTTAATGTCATCTCAGACAGTGAACTACCAAACAGAAGTACTTTCAAGGAGAACCTCATATATAGGGATATAGTAATAAGGGGAAAAGCAAGACAAAAAAGATGCCATAGCACTGAATAACTTAAGATATCTCTGCTCAGTATCTGGCTGGGCAATTGTGGTCCTAGAAACTTAAAACTCTGAAAGAGCAGAGACATTAAAGCCAATTATTAAAATAAAATAATAAATCTGGGAGTACTTGTGTATTAAGCATAATGCAACTACTGTACAGCTGTGAATGTTGTACATTGACACCAGTGGGGGAATGTGCTCCAGCTGATCATTTGATTCTTTTCTTCTTGACAGCACTCAAAAGAATGGATCTGGTTGAAAATTGCCTGGTTTTTGTCCTGTATTAATTCTTCTCAGGAAACCTTTTGAACAAAATGAACAAACAAATACTGTTGAAAATAGTAGTATAATCAGCTACATAATTTTTTACAGTTTCTTCTTCTTAAAACAACAACAATTGAAAAAAAATCTGGTTGTGTTCCAAGGGCAGAGTTCCATGAAACTACAGACAGATTTTATTTTTTTTTAAATTTTGGTTTACCTTGGGCACAAAACTGTGCTTCTTTCTGAAAAAGGAGATTCACGAATACATTAGGCAGATTTTGAAAGGAAGTGGTCCAAACCTAAATCAAAGCTAGAAAATCACACAGAGTGGTTTAAAAAAGAAATTACTTTCACAGAACTGACTGTAATTACTACTAGAAGACTAATTTATGAAAACAGAAATTCCCAACAAAAATTGCACTTATCACAAACCTGATCAGATCAAACTTGATCTAAAACCTGAACTGGAACATATGGGCCATAGTTTAGGTACAGAAAGGCAAAGAGTTTTCTAAAACAAAATGGGGAAGGGTGAGGACATCACCAGTTTTGAAATTAGTGATTGTCTTGGGTTACATGGAAGGTGGAACCAAAGGTCTTCCATGTAACCTAAGACAGTGATGTAAAGACAGTGATAGCTACCACAGGGAAAAAAGCTCCATATCCCAAGGGCCAACCCCACAAAATTTAGGAAAGCCACCCTTTGGAAAAAGGCTGATCTCACAAAGGCGCTTTCAGATCTAGCATTAAAATGAAATGTTGGGGGAAGAAAAAAACCAGCTTTGTGTCTTTTGTCGATTTTTCCTTTCTTTTCTTTTTTCAACAGATATGGCAGAATCCTCATCTACCTGCTCTCCTGCCTTGGGGTTGGGATATGTGGCACCATAGTGGCATTTGCACCAAATTTTACTGTATTTTTGATCTTCCGTTTTCTCCAAGGCATGTTTGGCAAGGGAACCTGGATGACAGGTTACGTGATTGGTGAGAGCTGTTACCTTCTTTTTTCTTGGTTAGGAAAGTGAGGGATTTTGGGAGGACAAAGACTTTGGCTACATCTGCACTTCATAATATTTCTTCTTGGGAACAAAGTACTGGCCATGAAGTCAGCAGTCAAAGAGTAACCCAAGTCCATCCTAGTTAATGAATTTGTCCTCCAATGATTAAGAGGTGAGGGAGTGGATTAGGCATATATAAAGGTTTTCTTACTACATAAAAGTCCACATAGATGATAAAAATCTACAGAGCAAGCCCCAAATAAACCGGATACATGAACAGGGACATGGTTTATTTTGGCAGAGTCTGAACATCTTCCACAGATGCCCAGAGGAGATAGCTGCTTCTCACTGGCAGGACAGGTTGGCTAGCTGCTTTCATTCTTTAGCTGGGAGACTTGTCTTAGTGGCAGGTTGGACACCAAGGTCCATATTAGGATTATTATTTCCTGAAAAGGGAAAAGGAGGGGAAGCTTTGTTATGAATAGCATCAAAAAAACAGGGATACAGAATGTTTTGTAGATTATAGTTTATCAGCCTATAGTCTATAGCAATGAAGATCCTTGCATAGCTATCTTTCTTTTGACAAGAAAAGGAGATTGTTGTGGCATCTTGAATGACTGCCAGGTTCAGTAAGGCAGTCATAGAGCAAGAAAGAGCAAGACATTGAGAAAAGCATCCTACTAGGCATGGGATGTCAGATTTACTTAAAAAGAAAATCAGCCAGTTGGTAATCTACTGTTATAAACAAAAACATCATTATATAGGGCAAAAACTTGTACCATTGCTGTTGTCTTTGAGGCCTACGACAACTTTAAAAAATTCCTAGTGGAATTTAGATGAATGAGAGCAGAACTGCAAACAGGCATAAACACTTAGAGTGGGAGCTGAGAGCACTGTGGTGATGTATGTGCAAACATACCAGTCTAGCCCTCTCAGCATCTAAAGCCCAGAAGAACCTTGTTTTTCTGGCCAAAGTTACACTCTGAGCAGCTCATGTTCAAGATCCACTGCAAAGACCAGAAGCTGCTTTTACTCTTACTTCCATGCACTTGGCTTTATTTTAAACAGAGGTCTTATCCTGAAACTTTGGCAAGTGCTCTAACCAGCAATATGTTTTACAACAGACACATGGCTTCCTTAAAATGGCCATTTTTAACAGAAAGGAATATTTTTGAATGCTCAGATCAGACTGTCTGACTTCAGGGGAAGAGTCAGAGATTCTGAGGGACAGTGTATTACTGCAGAACTAAGCAAGGTGCCTAACTCTTGGATAGAGTGATTCCTTCTAAATCCCTTCAAGGATCAACTCATATCTCCTGCAATCACCTAGAGTATTTACCAACCTAACATCTTCTAAGAAACATATACAGATCATAGGTGTGGTTGCTATTAATAAATTCCCAAAGCTCTTGATCTGTGCTTCAGGCTGCCCCAATAACCTCTCCTTGCTTTTACATACATCCCAGCTCTTTTGTGGGCAGTGCTAAGCAGCTACCTTTAGGCAACAGAGTTGCCCTTAGCTATGCAGACGTGATGAATAGTCAATAAAAATGGTCATGGTGTCACGACTCTGCATTGCCAGCCGAAACAAATCATTGTTACTTCTAAAATTGTCTGTCCTTTAGTAAATTTAATGAATAAATTAATTTAAAAGGAAATGTTTTCTGTGTATTTTAAATGGAGGTAAAACCTCTGCTTTAACTCTGAAGGCTATGTGGTGACAGTTTTGGAATAAACAGGAAACACTTCTTCATGCATTGCTCACCTCAACTATGGAAGCCATGGGATATTGTCTGAAAATTTGGTTTACATAGGTTTCAGAGCTATTAGACACATCCAAAAAAAAAAAAAATCCACCAAATGATTAAAAAAAACCCCAAACATCAAAAGCTATAATTGTTCTAGTAAATAAACCAAACTGGATCATATCTGAGCCCTGAGAGCAACCAGCATGGTGTGGTTAAACTCTCTTCTCTATAGAATGCCTTGTCCATGTTATCTGCCGGGAGCAGCCCCTGCCTGAAGGGTACTCATGTCTGGGGTACATGCCAAAACTGCACCAGGGAGAGCGTTAAGAATTTCCCACTAAGCATGATCATGATGCAGTCTCAAACCCCTGTTTTGACCCTATGTAATTTGGTAGTAAACATGCACTCAGAAGCCCCTCTGGCAGAAGAATGGTGGGTGAGCTGATGAGGAGGTGCCACCTGTGCCCTGGGCAGCCTCAGTGACATGTTGACACTGCTGAAGATGAGCTGCTGGGCTAGACAGACCTGTGACCTGACACAGCATATCCTTCCTTATGTTCCATCTCTAATATTCTTCTTTCAAATTAGGTTTGTTTCTGTGTTATTTATTTTGGCTTTCTCTCTGCTCAGTGACAGAGATTGTTGGTTCTGATCAGCGGATTGTTGGAATCGTGATTCAGATGTTCTTTACCCTGGGAATTATAATTCTCCCTGGAATTGCATACTTGATTCCCACCTGGCAGGGGATCCAGCTGGCTATTTCACTACCCAACTTCCTCTTCCTGCTCTATTACTGGTAATGTTG
Source organism: Climacteris rufus (assembly GCA_013398175.1). Lineage (NCBI taxonomy): Eukaryota > Metazoa > Chordata > Aves > Passeriformes > Climacteridae > Climacteris > Climacteris rufus. The sequence continues at coordinate 1,222,181 of VZRZ01000996.1, forward strand.
CAGTCCTTGCTCTTGTCATTTTTGCTATTGCTATTTAAGCACCTTGAGATTCCTGTTGTGCTCCCAGGTCTGCAGAGTGGAAGATGCTGTAGGTTAGGACGAGATATTTGCATATTGTTGGTTTTGTCATTCATAATTCCTTTTTAGTGAATTGCAGACATACATTACTTCCATTTCTCTGCCCAGAGATTGCCTTTGTGAGCAGCCACAGCTGGCCCTTCATAGAACCCTGCTCTGTTACTTGACCAAAGTCTGGTTTGCCCATCAGCCATGAGACCCCACTTTTACCTCTCATTATCTACTCAGTTGAAGCCTGAACTTGCCCTATAGGTTCCATGAGCTGGGCAGTACAGCTGATGAGAAAGCAGAGTGCTATGCTGTGGTAAACACTTGTCAGTGGGGCCATCCTCTGGGATGGATCCAAAGAGACTAACCCATGGAGCCTCTCCTTGCACATTGTTTCCTTAAACATCACCTGCCGTGAACTTTTAAATTGTGAATAATCTTAACCCTAGGCTAGCAGAAACTGAAACACCCATCAGTAGTATTGCTTTGTGTTCAGCTTATATGTATACATTTGTGTGTTTTTCTGTTTTATAGTGATACAGCCAGAAGTTTCCTGATCTGCCTGTACGTGTTGCTACATGTGTTTAGTGTTGGCTTTCACTGTTCATTGTTGTTCTACAAGAACCTTCTTTGCTCGTTGATTGTAGTTTTGACAACCATTGTGCAAATACTGTAGTTAGATTTTTATTTTTCAGCTTTTCATAGTATTGATATAGTTTATTTTCTTCTTTCTTGCCCACTAGGATCAAATATTTTACAGGAGACTGACTGGAAAAGCAGTCCTCAAAAGAATTCCTGTATCCCGAAGACTGAAAAATCAGTGCATTTTGTGTTAAAAACACAGGGTAAAAGAGAAGACTTTGGCTTGCCTATGATGTTACAGGGTAAAAGCTTTATTTATGACTTTTGTTCTTACAGGGTGGTTCCTGAATCTCCACGTTGGCTCCTGACACGGAAAAAAGGAGAGAAGGCATTAAAAATCATGCGCAACATTGCAAAACACAATGGGAAATTTCTCTCACCACATTACTCAGAGGTACTGTCATATGTTTGAGCTAGAGATTTTTTCTAAGCTTTCTTAAACTTTGGAAGTTCAGTGGTGTTAAAATTCATTCTCTTTAAGGTTTGGATAACACTCTTGAAGGGTCACACCAGAACAAGATTGTCAGTCCCATACCTACTTTGCTAATTACAAGATAGTAAAAGTGTACTGGCTGGAAATATATGGGCTGAAAAAAAAAGTTTATAAAATAAAGAATCAGGTCTTTCTTTTGTGACACTCCTACTTTAAAAACTTGTGGGAAATATCAGAAACTAACCTGAGGGGCAACGGTATTTCACAACAGTTGCCATTTTAGCTGACAGAGTGTGTGGAGATAGCAGGATCAACTTTCCTGGCTCCTTTTCTAGAACTTCCTTTACAACTCAAAGAGAAGATGAAATTAGAATTTAAGTATAAATTTGCTTCCATCCCAATAGGGGGAAATATGCTGCAAAATTCACAACTGGGGAAGCACTGTCTGAGATTACTATTTACAATATAGGACAATATACATTAGAGTTACAGTCCTTTGGCAAGTGGTTGTGGCAGAACTTGAAAGGACCGATGCATTTCAAAGAACACTATTGTGTCATTGAAGCATGTGGCTTGTTCTGTTTTGGGTAGCAGCGTCTGGCTCTCAGACCACAGTTACTGCAGCACTGACCTTATGGTTCAGTGACAACAGCTATGGACAACTAGAATGATCATTAAGATCCCTTTCAACCCAAACCATTCTATGATTCCTGTGCTGGGGGCCCCAGAGCTGGATGCAGCACTCTGGGGTCTCACTAGAGCAGAGCAGAGGGGCAGAATTCCTTCCCTTGCCCTGCTGGCCACTTTTGATGCAACTCAGGACACAACTGGCTCTCTGGGCTGTGAGCATGCCTTGCCAGATCATGTCCAGCCTCTCATCCATCAGCAGCTCCAAGTCCTTCTTGGCAGGGCTGCTCTTGATCTGTTCATCCCCCAGCCTGTACCGATACTGGGAGTTGCCCCAACCCAGGTGCCACACCCTGCACTTGGAATTGTTAAACCACATGAGTTTATGAAAGGACATAGTCCTGTTCAAGTAAGTTCAGAGGAGAGCCATGAAGATGATCAGAGGGATGGAGCACCTCTCCTAAGAGGAAAGGCTGAGAAAGCTGGGGTTGTTCAGCCCAGAGAAGCAAAGTCTCCAGGGAGACCTTAGAGCACCTTCCAGAACCTAAAGGGGAGTTACAAGGGAGCTGGAGAGGGACTTTTGTCAAGGGCATGAAGTAACAGAACAAGAGAGAATGGCTTCCAACTGAAAGAGGGCAGTTTTAGATTAGATATTAAGAAATTCTTTACTGTGAGAGTGATGAGGCACTGGAACAGGTTTCTCAGAGAAGTTGTAGATGCCCCATCCCTGAAAGTGTTCAAGGCCAGGCTGTACAAATCTTTGAACAGCCTGGCCTAGTAGATGGTGTCCCTGCCCATGGCAAGGGAATTGTAAAACTTGATGATCTTTAATGCCCCTTCCAACACAAACCATTCTATGATTCTGTGGATTATTGGTTTTGGCTGGGGCATACACACTGGTGAGACTCCCACATCCTGGTCAGCATTGCCCAGTGCCAAGCAAGGCCCAAGTCATGTAGTGGGAAGTTTGTGCTGCTGCAGCTCCCCCTCCACATTCACCCCTGCATTCCTATGGCTCCTTCCTCTCTCTAAACATCAGCATTTTCAAAGCATCATGTCAGAAAGATGTGTGTCTTTCCTTGCTTTTTAAGTTGTATTTATTTTTATTTTTCAAAAGTATCCATGCTCATGACCCTAAGACACTCACAGCTGCAGCAGATTAACCTCCACACATCCAGATTCCTGCTGGATCTGTTCCTGAGACCTTTTTAATACAGAATGGCTGTCATCCTTTGTACTGTGCCCAGAGGAAAGAGAGCATCTCCAGGAAGTGCATGAGTAATACATAAGTGTATTTCTCACATTAACTCATACCCGACTTCTCTTTCATGAAGCAACTCCAGAATTTCAGGCTAAGTGCTGCAGGTGTGGAGGGACAGGGAGAAGTAAGAGGCATTATTTCTCAATGCACTTTGGCTTAGATTTTCCAATATGTCTGTATCAATTTCACTTTGCCAAGTCTCTTACATGTCTGTGGATGTTGCAGCTTTGAGCTTTTGTTGGCATGCAGAAACCACAGATGACCTTTATATAAAAAAAGATAAACATTTGCTGCTTTTGTTTTGTGAGTTACAACACTGGTATGGTTCAACTCCAACCAGAACTCATTAAATTAATTGTAGACTATAAACTCTTATTTTTTTCCAGTTCATATTTATCCTATTTTTTCAAATTAATTTTCTAATTCTTGGTCTTTGTCTAAAACCAGAATGCACTGCAACCAGCTGAGTGGGAGCTGTTTCTCAAGAGAATTGTGGATCATATACATCCCTTTATATACAGATATTTTTTCCTGCTATATAGACCATACCTAGACATATGTATTGTTACATACCTTAACTTACATATGTAAATATTATATATATACATGTATGTATAAACATGCATGGCCCATGCAGAATTAAACATGTGTAGAACTATGTATCTGTATATGTATATATATATATATATATATATACAAATTATTGTGGAAAAACTGATGTGTAATTTTGCTAGAACATGAAAATATGAGGGAAGTTACAAAACTTCATCCAGGGATTTCAGATAGTGTATCTTTGGAAACATGGGCCGTGTCACTGAATTCCTGACTGCACTAATGTGAATAGCAAAGCTCCCCTTGACTTCAAAGAACAAAAAGAGGATTTTTTTCCCCTACAAAGACTTGATTCTCCATAGTGCTTTTTTTTCTTCATCTATAAAAAAGTGCTCAGTCATGCTTGGGGTTATTATGACTTTATTAAGACATAAAAATACAAGTGGCAGTTGTGCTGAATTTATCTTTAGTCCTCTGAAAAACTAAAACCATATTTGCAGAAAGTCACAACTGATGGCTGGCAGCCTGTTCTTATAAACAACAGACACGGCAGCTTTATAATCATATTATGAGAGAGTCCAAGAGCAGTGCAGAAACCCAGCAACCTCAGCCTGCCTCACTAAGGGCTCTGGCATGCAGCAGAAGTGGCAGTGCTTTGAAGAAAACTTTTGGCTCTGGTTACAGAAGAAAAGCAAAAGGGAGTAGAAAGGAAATTCAAACAAATGAGGGGTTTCTCTGTCTCATTTACAAAGCTTTGTGTCAATCAGTTATGGAAAAGTCATGTGTAAATACATCCAGCCAAATCTCACTGAAAGCAGCTGTGCTACCTTATGATAGAATAAAACAAGTAAAAGGTGAAAGCTTTGGGCTCAGCCCTGGCTGAGCTGATGAGACCCTCAGGCAATGCCTTTGGCTTTAACTGTGTTCTGATTGTGGATCAGCATGTTGTCTTGAGCTTCTCTATCCCTTCATCCATGTACCCTGCTGGCCTGGGTTCCTGCACCTGTGGAAACAGCAGGTTCTGTGGAAATAAAGAGGGGTTTGCTATTCTCTTTGCTCTCTTAGGCCTCATCTCAGGAGAGGGCAATAGCTGAGACTTAAAACAGGCTGCCTAAAATCCTCCTGAGAAAGGACACAGCAGGTTTAGCCCCACGTTTCCCAAAGCTGCTTTGAGAGCTGATAGCAATCCCAGCTGTGGCTGCCAGTTCTTGGGCAGTATCATGGTTTATCCTTGCCTAAAACCACCTCTGCCTTATCTTCCTTGCCTCTTCCTCACTTGCCAAATGACCATATGAAGAAAGGGTTTCCACCTGGCTTGGGCATCACTGTTAAAAACTGCTGGCCAGAGTTAAATACAGCTTCCATCAATGTACCTAATCCCTTTTTGGCCCTGCTAATATTCTGGCTCCACAATATCTATGGCAATGAACTTCAATGGATAAACACAGACTGTGTGAAATCCTGCTCTTTTCTGTTAGTGTTAAACCTTCTGACCAATAATTCCATTGAGTGTATCATTGTGATTGTATTGGAGGCAGCTGAGAACAGATTTATTATACTTTGCAGGCAGTATGAAGACCATTGATTCATACTTAGCATGATTTTTTCTTTCAGGGTAAAAGCCATGTTCAGCACAATGCTTGTGTATTTTAAGGCCCTCTGAATTTCACTAGTTGAATGTTTTGTAGCATCCAAACACTGTCAGATACCTGGTCTTTCTCTCAGTCTTTTTGTCTTGCTGCTGCCCAGCTGTACCACCAGCAATGTTCCCAAGCCCACTGCTTGCTGCTCAGCTCCCTCAGCCCATCCCTTTGCCCTTCCTGCCACAGTCTCCTCCTCTCTGCTACCCCTGGCAGAAGGCAATTATGCTCCCAGTGGCCCTCATGTGACAATGACCACATATTGCCTTCCAAGAAAATCCAGGTCAACAATTAGGAAATATTTTTTCCATTCTCAAGTTAAGATTGGACATTTTTAAATCAATTTTTGCATGATCATAAATAAGAAAATCCCACAGCCCTGTCCAGTTATAAGCTGTTCCAATACCTGTGTACTGCTCCGGAGTGCTGTGAGCAGCAAACTGGCTCATCAGCACCTTTGTTCACTGGACTGGAATATTGCTGGCCACTGTGTTTACACAGAAACTCTGCCCCAGTGCCTGCCTGACCCCTGAGCTGATTCCTGCTCACTTGTCTCCTCAGATCACTATTAGCAATGAGCAGGTCAGCAACCCCTCCTTTCTCGACCTGGTGAGGACTCCCCAGATGAGGAGGAACACACTTATCCTGATGTACGCCTGGTGAGTGCCCGTGTCAGTCCAACTTGTTACCAGGTTGGTGGGTTCTGAGGAAAGATTCCCTTGTGACTTTTAGGGTCTCTCCAGCTGCTTGCAATAATTTGCTTCTCAACACCTTTTTCCTTTTACTGTTTAGGTTCACGAGTGCCCTGATCTACCAAGGGCTTGTCATGCGCCTCGGCATTATTGGAGGAAACCTCTACCTAGACTTCTTCATCTCAGGAGCTGTGGAGTTGCCTGCTGCTTTGCTAATTATAGTGACCATTGATCGCATTGGCCGGTGCCTGCCCTTTGCAATGAGCAACATCGTGGCAAGCATTGCATGTCTCATTACTGCCTTCTTGCCAGAAGGTAATTCCCTTCCCTGTGTCAGGCTCTTTAGGTCCATGACTTCTCCTCTCTGACACCCCCTGGGCAAGGACAGCAAACCACAAAGAATTGCAGATAAAAGTAAAGGCACCTAGTGATACAAGCAGCACCACAGTCCCGGAACAACACACTTTGTCTGCATATAGATGGTCCTGACAAATGGAGTAGCCACATCTTTGATGGGTTATGAGCAACAGCTGAGAGTAGTCTTAGAGAAAATGTATATAAAGGCCAAGGTCTGTTTTTGAAGGCAAATGAAAGGAAAGAGTATACAAACGGAACGGAAAAATACAGTCTCTGACATGGAAGATACTTTATGATCTTCCAGTAATGATGTAAGAAACCAGTGATTTAGGTGAGGCATCTTGGTAGTCTTCTCCTTTACAAATAAAACAATGCTAACCACAATACAGTGTAGGGGCTGTGGTAGACAACATAGAGATTGTTGCCTTGCCTTCACTCTCCTAGGGGTTTGGACAATGTTAAGAGGTTGGGAGAAAGATATGGCTTTTGATTAAGCCATTCTTATCTGGTTTCAAGGACAACTAAAAGGTCTGATATTGTACAAAGGCTTCCAAGAACTTCTGTGTTTTCTTTAAATTGTTTTCCCATGTTTGGGATTTTGTTGTTTGGGGGGTTTTTATCCCTAGGAAAGCATTTGGAGATGCTTTGAATCGTATATAACCCTATGATTATGCTTTGCCTTAGCGCAGCTGGGCACCAGCAGCTGAATGGACGTTAGAGAGGCTTATTCCTCCCCAGGGCTGTTCCTGTCAAAGTGAGGGACAGTTCTGGCCAGCCTAAGAGGATTTAGTTCCTGAAGTTATATCATGGGGCTGCCCTCAGTAGTGGTGAAGTGCTGAGAGGACCCTGCCCATGTGAGGAGAGGACAGCCTGGGGATTAAGATACTTGCAGATGGGACACTTAAGGTCCAAGTCCTGCTTTAAAGAAAAGTCTGTTTATACAGATGGAAAAAGCTACAGTGGCAGCTCTGAGCTGTGAGAGCCCCATCACACTGTGGTGCTCACACAGGTCGAGTCCCCTGGCAGAGGGAGGATCCACGTGGACGTCACCATCACCTTGGGACTCTGATGGACTGAAGGGATGCCAGGAAGACGATGTGGATTTGTTTTTTCTTTCCAGCCTTTGTTTTTCTTACATGTTTTTGAAAACAGAACTTTTCAGGGCAAAAAGCAGTGTCTTGCAACATGGGATGAAATTTGATGGGGGTTTGTTTGGTTGTTTTGGAAGGGAATAAACCCAAGTGTCTCATTTTTGGTTCAGAGCAAACTGAAATGTTTTCTTGTTCTTCCTATTGAAATTTGAAAAAACACAATCACTGCCAGAGCCCTCTCCAGTGGCAGAGCTCCCCTTCATGCCAAGTTCAGGCTTGTTGTCTCACTTGCCTGCCTAGTCTGCCTAGTCATGGTTAGACCATGTGGGAGACTGTCCTATCCCAAGGGCGTGGCAGAAGTGCTCATTGCATTCCTTGTGATGCACTTCTGGAGAGCATCAACTCTCCAGACAGGGTCCTTGGACTGCTGAGGGGTTCCTCACAATGAGAGGGGTGGCTCTGCCCTGTAAGTGTGTGTGACCATTGCACTCCTGCCGATGCATGAGGGCTTCCCACTGATGTATTCAGGGCGGGGAGAGCTGGAGCAGAGCTGGGAGAGCTGGGCAGAGCTGTTGGGGCAGTGTCAGGTCCCTGTGCCAGTTGTGCCAGGTACAAAGACAAGCACCAGGAAAGGGAAGGGGAGGATGACCAGGAGTAGTGTAATTAGGAGTGTGTCTAATGTGCAGTGGCTAGAAAAAATACAACAGGTGGGTGGACTGCTCTAGGGAGAATTATTTTACTGCAGCATCCCTGGAGGTTTTTAAGAGGTGTGTAGATGTGGCACTTAGAGACATGGTTTAGTGGCAGAGGGCCAGGGCTGGGTTAATGGTTGGACTCAATGGTCTTGAAACTCTTTTCCAACCTAAATGATTCTTTGATTCTATGCACCTTTAGAGGTAGCTTCCTTGTGGTCAGAAATCTTTAGGAGGTCACTCAAGAGTGTTTCTTACAGCATAACATCCTTATATTAAAAAATACTCCTTTCTAGAACACAATTTGGATGTGATCATGGGAGCTTATGATTTCATTCTCCCACCCATGCTGTTATGCCCCACCAGCATCTTGAATCAATCAATGCAAGCGATTGCTAATTCTCCAAAGCAGCCTCACATGATGTTTGAAAGCAATAAATGCCAGTAGAGATTGATACCTACCTCAGTGGCCTTTCAGTCTGATTTGCACTGATCCAGTGTTGCTGTGGTATAACTTCTGCTGACAGGGTATGGGGCTCTCAGAAATGCTCTGCTGGTGTGGCACAGCACAGCTCACACAAAAGTGTTTCTTTTTGAATGAACAGATATCCCATGGCTCAAAACAACAGTTGCCACACTGGGAAGACTGAGCATCACGATAGCTTTTGAAGTTGTCTATCTTGTGAACAGTGAGTTGTACCCTACAACACTGAGGTATGTCAAAAGCTCTCAGCAAACTTTTGGCTTTTCCTTCTCCTTTTCCCCATTTCCTGTTTCACTGCCATTTAGTTACACTTGTTTTTCTCCCGTGTTTCCCAGCTGAATACCTACTGCTCAATGTGGATAGCATATACTGAAGAGATAATTTTGGAGCTAAATCTACATTCTACTCCTTACACTGCTTTTTAATCTGTTTGGTAGCACTTCTCTAATATCTGGTACTTTTTGTCTTTTGCAGAAACTTTGGTGTTTCCCTGTGCTCAAGTCTGTGTGACCTAGGTGGGATCATAGCCCCATTCCTGCTTTTCCGATTAGCAGCCATTTGGTTGGAGCTACCTCTCATTATTTTCAGTAAGATCTGATTTACAATGTACTTTTGCTTGAAATATCCTCCTCCTAAGAGAACTTTTCTTTGGGGGCAAAAGCAGTGTGTGGTCTCACCTCCCCCTCAGACCAGCACCACTCCACCTTCATGCCTAGAGCAAGTGTCTGAGTGGCAAATGGGTGAAGTGTGAGTGTTCTGACTGCACAGTATGGAAGAGCTCAGGTCTGCTTGGATAACTCTGCTGAAGGAGCAGAAAGGAAACCATGCAAAGTGCTTTAAGACTGAGAAACCTTACAGCTAGGTTCTGTAATTGCAGAGAAGTAAACTTAGGCTGCCCAGAGTAGAGGTTGATGACTTTTAAAAACAGTTTGGTTTTTTTTTTGTAGGTACAGTTATGACTGTGGATATTGTATTATCCTGAACTTTGTATTCCTGTCAAATTCTTTCCCTTGGTTGGATTTTGGAAAAAAATAAGCCTTCTGGAGTAATTGTATGGGGAAAAAAAAAGCAATCTCCAACAAGGACATGGGAGTCTGTGGGTAAACCAGACTTCTAGGAGGTAGACATGACTGGAAAAAATAAAAATTAATAGGATAGAGTAAGAAGGGAAATAGGTGCTAATGACAGCTTCATCTGAAAACAAAATTGTAAAGACAAAAGACATTTAAAAAGATTACCATTATTCCAAGAAAAGACAGATAGAAGCACAGTGTTTGCATTATCTAATTATGAAATTCTGCTGTTTCTGAAGGACATCTGAATTTCCTCTGTCTTAAGTAAACAGCCACAAAATCAGAGAGGATCAGAGTGAACTGTGCAACATTCAGGGAACATCTATGCAGGAAATTATTCCAAAATATCCATTCCTAATTCAGATTGTCTCTGTATCTGAATACTGTTTCTCAAGGAAGAATTTTTATTCTGAATCACATAATTTACTTTGGCCATGGCTAAAGGAAGAGAGTATTTCAGGAAAATCTCAGTGGTTTCAAGAAACATAGATGCATCTACATGACAGAGCCCTGTGAGCAAAGGCAGATTTGTCTTATGTGAGGAACCATCCTGGTTCCAGTGCCAATTTTACGCATTTGCCCATGTTTACTTATGTCAGGTTTTTTTTACTTATCTCAGGTTCTTCAAAGATCTTCAAAGATCTCCCTTTGGATAGATTGAACTCCTAGCCCTCAAGTGATTTTGTAATAGGTTATGTTCATAACAGAGGTGTTTGATTAGAATAGGTTAATCAGAAATAGCTGATGAACTTACAAAATCTCACTTCAAAATTTATCTGAATAAACTTTTCCAGTGGATAAACACTGAAAATAAAAAGGTGACAATGTTCTTATTGCTTTTGTATTTCTTCAATGTCCATTGTAGGTATTCTCGCAGCTGTCTGTGGGCTCCTAGTACTGCTTTTACCAGAGACAAAGGGAATCCCATTACCAGAGACAGTGGAGGATGTGGAGCAGCTTACAAGGTATGAGATGTATTTTCTTATTTTTACTTGGGTGAGTTTTCCTGAGGATATTTTCCTCCAATCTTACCAACTCTCATAAAGTATTGATGTCTTCCAAGTGTCAAAGTAAATTCCCTAGTTAGGTTGATGTTATGAGCAGGTGGTATTTTCCTCAATAGAAACCTGAACTTTGCAATGTCACTAAAGAAGGCTGTTAAAAAAATGTATGGCAATAAAATCTGTATTTTTTTCATAGAGACACAAAGTTGTCCTATGCATCTCTGGAAGCAGAAAGTAGTGCAAGAGAGGTGCTGCAAAGCATAGGCTGTAACTCTCTGCTTGGAAAAAACAGCCATTTCCTCATTCAAAGTATCCTGTGAAGAAGGGCACTTTATCATGGACAAAATTCCACAATTTATGAAGTAATTGAAAAGTCAGTATGAAATGAATTTATAGCTGAAGAGTTGTAGGCACAGCTTTCACACTCCTGGCACACAGCAAGCCAGACTCTTCACTGTCCTGCAGATATGTAGAGAATATTTACACCTTGGCTAAATAATTTGAGGATTTAGTGCTATACATTAATGTTTCAAGGAGAGGCTTTGGATATTACATCAACAACTTTTGCCTGATTCAATGTACAAACTAAAGAAAAAGGAAATTTTCTATGCAAAAGGGAAATGTTTCAGTACTGCAGCTTGGACTACAATTTGAACTACTTATTTTCCCGGTTTTTTCACACTTATACCCTTCTCCCCTTCTGTTTCAACAGTCATTTCAGAAAATGTGTAAAGAAACGGAAACACCGGGACACCAACTCTTATATTTGACCTTTGAAGGACAGCAGTGAGCAAAGAACTTTGTTCCCATACCAAGAATTTTTTCTCCACCTGCCACCACTTCAAAATTGTTGCAGAATATGGATTAAATGTCATGTTCTCCTTCTAAGCACAAGGACATTTAATTCAAGTAGTGTATTTTTCTATGAATATTGAATAAATTCATTTTTTTCTGAGTATGCTGTTTGCAAGAAGGGACTGCTTTGTGGTTCTTCATAGAGAACAGAACAGCTCTAAAAAGATGCACTGTCCATCTCAGTGGGCTTGTATTTATTTCTTTATCTATTTGAGCCATTTGTTTATTGTGTTGTTAGGATTTACATTTTGCGGGGGGGAGGGTTGGAAACAGTACTGCTTGTTTAAGATTTAGAGGACCTTGAGGAGGAGAGGATGAGTATTTCAGCCTGTTCTCCTTTGTCCCCGAAAAATCTGGACAAATAGAAGATATGATAGCTCAGGAAGGAGGGTACTGATCAGGGTGACGCTTTCTCTTGGGAGGGATTGGAATCAGCAGTGTGCATCAGGAGAGCCTCTCTCTGGTCTGATTGTCATCCACAGGGACCCTTTTCAAAAAAAGCCCTGCTTCCCTCTTTGTTCAAGGGCTTTCTGAATTGTTGCAGCAATCCTCCTCACCTTTCCAGGGCTTTATGTAGGAGTCATACTCTGCACAGGGCATTAGCTCTGCAGGACAGATTGCCCTGCTGCCCATTAGTGCCTTCTGCCAGACACAGCTGGGGTTCATGTGATACCCCTCATATCTCCAAGGGAAGGGCTTCTGCCTGCTCTCCTCTGTTGGATGCTTTTCCAAATACCTCTTTCAAGAGCATGCTGATTTTTGACTTTCCAAATCGTGCTCTCTGCCCATCCCTACAAACCAAATTCCTTCACCCTCACCACTGCCAAGGTGACCTGCAATTTCTGTCTTCTGTTCATTATTATGATTTGTCATCTTTCTGTGTTGGGGATAATTTTTTGGGTTATTGAAAGAGATCTTGAACTGTCTTGGGCAGGGATGAGACAGGAGCTTTGGTTATGGAGAGAAGTATTAATCAGTCCTGGTTGTTTGAAGCTGACATGTAGCAGAATAACTCTACTCTCTGGCTCTGCAAGCAGATACCAGGGACAGACTGCCTCTCCTTTCTCCTGTATGACCTTCATCAAGAATTGTGTTCTGGCCACCGACTGGTGAACAATACACTCCTTACTGGGAGGGACTTGAAAAGATGTGGTGTTCAAAAGGTATCCTGTTACCAACAACAAATAAATAAACAAAAGAAAGTCAGTGAGCTGTTGTAAAGGGCCTTATAAGTTCAGAAAAAAAAACATACTTGGCATAAACAAATACAGGACCTTCCAGGAGTCTGGAAGGTTCATACCACAAATGAGTAGTGCTACATTACAGTCAGTGAAACTGAATGACCACTGCTCCAGTCTCACCATCCCATGAGCACATATAGGCAGGTGCCTGTACAGAAGGATTTCCTGTGAGGAGAAATATAGTGTCTTTCAACAGTTCCCAACTCTCCCTACATTTTCCCAGCAAATACCCTTATCATCAGCCCTTCTGGAGAAAAACAGGACCTTTAATAATAATCTCAGCCTAATGTTTGCACACATTAGGCAGTTAGTCATAAAGGCCTGTTTCTAACTAACTCTAAGGCATAGTAAAGGTCAATGGGATACTTAGCAAAAGTCAGTAGTGACTTAGAGATATGAAACTAAATTAACATCTCACAATATATCTGGCTAATCTAGAAGACAACCCAAAACTGGAGCTACTGCTACAGGTAGAAAACTTCTCCTACACCAATACAGTGTACTGTATTCCACCGATAGTTGAAGGCCGTGCCCCAAGGCTGGCTGGCAGAGACCAGCCCTGAACTGGAAGCTGTGGGTTTGCAGTGCCCAGATGTTGTACCTCAGAGCAGGCTGGAAAGTGCAGGCACCTGGCCACAGAACACAGCCCAGCCAGCCCACACCGAAGGCACAGCCCTTGCAGAACCAGGGTGATCAGATGTGATGCTGGATGAGCTGAGCCTCCCTCTTCCATTTAGTATTTCTTCTTTATGATTTTTTTTGTTTTTAAATCGGTGTATTTTGAGAAGGACTGCAGAGATCTTTTAAAGCTATGACTTTCCACATAAGTGTGAATATTATTTGCTAGCTGCTTCTGTTTGTGGACAATTAAAATATGTTGAGAAGTGAGAGATGCAAATAATTGTTTCTGCCTTTCAGACTCTGCTTTGTTTTGCATAGCATTATGTGTTGCTCAGAAGGTAATGTAAGTGATATATTTCAGTAGGTAAAATGGCTAGGGGCAGTGTCAGAAGTTTGAATATATTTATTTTCTAAAAATTCATATTGTAAAGGACAGCAGAAAAAAAGCCTGTGCATATGTTTTGACTTCTAATCTGATAGTACTTAAAAACTTCAGGTGGAGTTTGTATTTGGTAATTGCGCCTGTGCTAAATCTTATCCCTAACAGGGATTTTGTAAATTGAAAAATCCTCCCATTTCTGTGAGATCTTGTGTTGCCTCATGAGGGTTTTGTAATGGGTAATAATGTAGTGTGGTTTGGTGAGGGTGGGTTACACTGTTGTGGGTGAGAGAGGACAGAGGAGGTGGTGGAAGCAGATGAAGAGCTTCAGTGAGAAAGAACTCCAAGGAAAACCAGGTGCATGGAGATGCATTCATGCAGGCAGCCAGACCACTGGACAAGGCTGTTTGTTTAAAAAAAAGTTATTCTAAATTTGTATATGCCTCAAACTGCTTAATACTTTCGGGAAGGTCCTACAAGCTTCTCAGGAGGCACAACAGTGTTTTCCTAAACTGCATGTGTTGACACTAAAATGTCTGTTGTTTCCCAGCTCACTCAGTGAGAGGCATCTCTTCAAGAAGGGCCTGAACTCTGTCAGCAATAGTTGTCCTGCACGTGTGTACTGGAGGCTCGGTGAGAGATGTGAGGTACACAACAGACAAAGGGTCACTGTACCATCAACAAAGGCACACAAACAATGTGACCACAGAAACCCAGCCATGTTCTTCCTGCCAGCAAAGAGGAACAAACAGGTGAAAGTGCTATTTGGGTCAAATGTGCCGCTGACACCAAGTGTGCTGGGTTACTTCATCCAGTCTGTCCAAATGGCTGCCACAAAAAGTGGCAATTTTTATTGCCACTGACAGACTTGCAGAAGGAAAAGATCACAACTGGCACTCTTTGGAAGGTTATGAAATGGGATTTCTGAGGCCACTCAGGCATGTCCAAGCACTGCTAGCCAGTTTGGCAAGGACAGCAGGGCCACTGGTTTCTCTGCCTACAAGCCAGGTATTAACCATGCCTTCAAGAGTTCACATCTGAAGAGCTAAACAAATCAAAGACCAAGCTGCAACACAGAATTTCTGTTGTCAGGGAAGTATTACAAATGTCTTGTCTGGCTTAATGATCAAAGTGGATATATAGGGAAAATATGCAGGAGGGTATTTTTGCTCAGTGAATCCCTCTGACCAGAAGGGTGGGTGAGGTGTGCTTTATCAGAGCTGCTCCTGATCAGGAAGGCAATACCCTGAGATGATTGCATCTCCCAGAGTCAGACTGAAGATACAGAAGCTTCAAATATCACCCTGCCATGTACCTATGTTTTATAGGTCTCATCTTCCTTTAAGGCTATGAGAGAAAAAAAAGAAAAAAAGAACTCCTAGGATGCAACCCATCCCTTTGGTATGTACATGCATACCAAAAAATAAATGTAAAAGTAATGTGCAGCTCAGCTTGCCTGGGAGTGCACCCCTGCAGTGTGGAAAAGGGACAAGATAAATCCCACCCCAGGAAGTAGCTGTGTTATTTGGAGTAGACTCAGCACACCCTGGGGATGCAGGAAGGACCCCATGCAGATCTGGGGTCCCCAGATGCCTGTGGGGAGTTCCCTGGCTTATATGCAAGAGATGCAAGATGTGAGCACTGCATAGTCAGGAGCTGTTTAACTTTAACAACTATGAGCCAAACTTTCCCTGGAGAGCATTTCTAAAGATTTAAACTGTCACTTCCTATAACCACATGTGTACATAATCTTCTTTTAGAGAAGAAAAATATACATCTAACAGTTATGTAGTCAGTTAAAATTACACAATTAAATAAATGGGTACTATAGACAACACGATTTTATAATATGTTAGATGCATTGTCACTACTTGTGGTAATTATTAGAAGTTATTTCTCTTTCTTTATTATGGGCTAATTTTAGGGTGAGGCTATTTTTTATTCACTGTTTTATATCCTTGATGCAATATTTATACTTTTGCTGATACATGTATTCTCATGCCAATAAAAAATATGAAAACACAACTCAAATGTGTTTGCTCTTTTTTTTTCCTCATCCCATGTATTTAATGCTATTAGATATATCTAATAAAACTTCACAGGCATAGAAGACATGTACTGTGAGATTCTTCTTTGGTTTGTAGCATTAAATTGGTAAAAGGTTCAGACAACTCATAGAAAATAAAAAGTATTCTAATTTCTTCATTTGTTGGAAGTACAACATCTTGGAAATGACGACCTAAGAAGAAAATGTCATTGTAGAACCTAATATAAGATCAAAATGCTGGCCTTCAGTTACAGTTAAGGTTGGGATTTTCAACATGTATTTCAGAGGTGGGTAAGTCTACTGTCAGACATAGCAAACCACAGAACATATGGAAAGAGGGTAACAGACTGTCAGCTGGGTTTCTTGGCAATAACTATTAATTTATAGCAATTTAAAATGGATGATCATATTTATTTTGCTTTCTTATGAATGATTGTAGCTTTCATATTGCACTTGGAATCTTGTATTTCTGATGTGCATACTGCTCTCCAGGAGAGGGCAGTCCATACCAAGAATTAGTTGCTTTCCATGACACTTCTAATCCAAGGAATGTAATTGGAGACTCGAACGTAAACACCAGGTTTCATCGGTTGGGCGCAACCAAGGCCCCAAGAGGTGACTCCATGTTGCACAAATTTATCTTGGTCCAGACAGACTAGAGGTCCTCCACTGTCCCCCTAAACAGAGAAAGAACAGGATGATTCCTTCATGGATAGACCCATGTGGCCTTCCTACAGAAGGCACAGAAACAGAAGTACCTCTTACATGTGAAGGCTGCAGAAGTTATAAGGAAACACTGGAATTCTAGCCAGGCAAGAGTTGTTTATGCATGTTGTTGAATGTTTTTGTAAAGTCATCTCTTCATGTCACCCAGTCATTACATTTCTTTTTGAAGTAAGGGATTTATTGACAAAGAATCTGACTGCCCATATTAACTTAAACAGTGCTTCCTCCCTCAGCCTCCTTTCTGAGGTCTTCATGGGTTCCTGTTACTCGATGATTCAGGCTGTTAATGCAGGCTCCATGGCATCATACTTTGACTGCTGAGACATTGTTAACTGAGCTAGCTTGGACATTGGAGGTAACCTGGCTGAGGCAAGCAAAGAGGCTGGGGAAAAAAATCAGACTGTTTGTTGTTCTAAGTTGGCTTCCATACCCCTGATTTTTGCAGCCATGTGTTACCATGTGTTATCATGTGTTCTGTAGTTCAGGCTTATCTGAAAAATTGCCCCACTTCCCAGCACCTGACAAGGGAACAAGGAAAGAACAGAATACATAGGCATTTTTCAGCTCAGATACCATGTGGTGTGGTAACATCCCAAGCATAATTCTGGGCCTCTAAAGCCCAAAAAGCAATGCACTATTTGATTTGAATGGGCTTACAACTGACTCTGATGCCCACAGACTTTCATACCTGGCAGGTGTCTGTGCCACCGTGAATATTCCCAGCACAGAGCTCGTGCTTTTTGACTCTGCCATTCAAAAATTCGGGGCGGTTGCATATTTTATTCTCGATTACAGGAAAGCCAGTTTCTTTTAAGTAGCCATCACCAGGAGTACCTTTGCAAATAAAAATGAAACCAAAGAAGAATGAATGACAAAGGTAATTATCATATTCACAAAACAAATATCAGGGTACGGATAAGCAATAAAATCAACATAGTGTTTATGCACAGTGTATATACTTCCCATGCACAATATGAAGATATATCAAAATCAGTAAGCATTATCAGTATTATGGTACTTATAACCCCCTACCACCCATCAACATCCACAATGCACTGATTGAGCTTTCTGCTCTCACAGTACATTCATGTGGATCCAGTACCCACAGTTACTTGTGGGAGTCATTCCCAAGCCATTTTATTTCTCTCTGTCTGAGTTTTCTGTGGAAGAAATGAAGTAGGAAGTAAACAGTTGAAAATGGCATGATGGGCAAGGAGGCAGAGAAGGTACCAATGCACTTCTCAACCAAAACAGAATGGGAGGTTTTGAAAAAGAGGATTATTTTTGTGTGAGATGTGAACCAGGCTGGTAGGGAGGAAGAATCATTCAAGAGAATGAGCAAAGTCACATTTATGTGATTAAGAAATAACCTAAATCTAGAAAAACTTCTCTTTCAACTGGGCAAAAGCCCATGGCCCACTTTGGAGAAAAGCACAGTGGACTGAGAGAGAAGAGTTAGCTGCTTCTTCAGTCTGGTTCTCCCTAAGTTTAGAGGGATTAAGTTTAAATGGCATTGAGTTATTTAGGAGAATCCATGTCAGAGAGAGAGACAGTGGAAAGATTGGCAGCACCTGACGAACTTTGATGAAATAAGCTTTTTATCAACAGCTCATGTGGGACACAAAGAGAATACACTTTGGACACCAGTATATACCAGTCTCCAAACATGGAGCTTTCAGATGTGTTAATGCTGTCTCACCTCTTGTATCTCCCCAGCCCGTCACATAGCACTCCTCTCTTCCTCCTAACACAGCATTTTCTTTTGGTAAACAAACTGGGATTACGTGATTATTAATGACTGCTGGGCTGAAATGAACAAACAGGAACAATCATTAGCACGATTATACTTGATGCTACCTTCAGGTTTCCAAAAATACTTCATATACATTCAGGCTTTTATCATTTAAATCCTTAGTATCAGTTAAGGTTTTTTTTTCTGATGTGCAAAACTGCTCTTTAGGGTCTAAACTCTCAAAAAGTGATACACAAAAGGGAAAGATCTGAAATGGAGAACAAGTAGGGTATTTTGACATAAAAAGAACCAACATTAATCCAAGAGACTGCTTTGACTTAGGCTAATGCATAGCCAACAAATCCTAATTACCCAGCTATTACAAAGGGTATGAATTAGTGGCATTTAATATATAGGGTGTTAGCTTGCTCTGTCTGCATCCAGTCTGACTATAAATAATTTTCCAATGGGACACTTAGCACACAGGGGAACCTAAATCCATCTGACTTGCCTTTGGGTGCAGCTAAAGCTCATTTACAAAGCCAGAATTTCTTGCTGACCCTGCATCTGTTTTGGACATGCATTGCAACCACAGATATGAAAGCCCAAGAACCATACATTCACATCTGCTTGCAGCTGTATGAACATATTCCTTTTGATTGCACAGTTCCACAGTGAGCATTTCTGATGAATGAAAACAGATGCAAGAAGGGCCATACTGGGTATTACATCAAACTCTTTCCCTGACCCCTGGCCAGACCTGCTGGAAGAGGAAATCTCCCCACCAAGGCATGGAAACAGCATGTAGTGACATCATGCTAATATTGCAGGTTTCAACCATCATTACCTTATCAAGGTATAAGCATGTTGAAACACAGACTGAAAGCTCCTCTAGGCATTACCTCCTCCTATTCTGCTGCCACTGCCTCACCTTCCAGCAGCTGGCACCCAGAGCACTTCCAGCCTGGGTAACTGTCCCTATCCCTCCTCCCCTTCCCAAGGCAGCCTCTCCCTTTCTGAAACCCTGGAGCTTCTGCAGAAAGGGAAGAAAGAGAGGGTCTTAAATCACTAACTGAACACAGAGTGTGCAGAAACACACATTTCTACAACACCAGCAACCACTTTTTAGTCAACTTGCCCCATCAGAACAAAGGAATGCTTCAGGTGAAAAGGTACCTGCTCAGTTTGAGCAGAGCAATATCTGCTCTGTGTGGCTCCTTGAACAACTTCTCTACATCACGTTTCTGTACTGATGGCTCTGTTGCTAGTTCTTTGTGTAATCCAAGGTATACTTTATATTGAGATGGCCGTGAGGACCTATTGGAAATGATGGCACATGGTGAGCTGATGAATACACACCCAGGACATAGATCACTTACAATGTTATTGGGTACCTTGTTCTATCAAAGCCAGATAGCAAACTTCAGAGTAAACGTAATCCCTTATTATGGCACATGAAATCAAGTCAGCAAAAGTTATCACTGTCACTCTGGTTTTCAGTCAAAACCCAGCTTTAATGAATGACAAATAGACTTGGCTCAATTCTCAACTGCTTGCAAGCTGTTTGCAGCCAGCTCAGGTTGGTTATTTGGTCTCATTTGTTTCTGCTGTGATTTTCTATCTAGTGTATGAAGTTGCTGGTGCAGACTACAAGACATACTTACTTTTCTAAGCAGTGGGCGGCAGTAAGAACCCATTCAGGATCTATCAGAGTTCCCCCACAGAAATGCAAGCCAAATCTGTAACAGAGCAAAAAGGCATGAAAAGGGCATTAGTTTAAGATGGGGAAGTTAATTCCACTGTAATTTATCAGGTAATATTTCTTACAGGTATGCTTTTACAAAAAAAACACATTACTTCACAATTTCATTAAGAAACCTTTTGCTTTCCTTGAATAATGTTTCTTACAATGATAGTAGTGTTCTGTGGACATTTTTATGAGACCTTGTATGAAAACACCTAGATCTTCGCTCTTAGTCAGTGTTTATATTACGGGATTATTACTTTTTCAAGCCTTAATCACAGTCATAAAGCTCTGCAACTGGTCTTGATTCCTAGTTTTATTAATAACTTTGCCAGTAGGATTAAATACTTACATGGAAGGACTGATCAAGATGGGTACTGGCCATACTGTTGCTTCGATTCATAGGAAACTGATTTTATTGTAGAATACAGTGACAGATTTGAAGTCATTCTGCCTTCTAGTGAAAATGTTTTTGAAATTAGCAATTTTATTGATCTTCTGGCTATTTGTCACAAAATAGGGCATTCTTGGTTGTCTAAATAGCCTTTTTTAAGAATATAACACACAGTGTTTAGCCTTGAGCTATTTTGAAATTAGAGTCAACTTTAGAATGCTTAAACCACATACTGTAATATCCTATGAAAGGCAAGGTGTCTTTGCCTGTAAAGTCTAATGTAATGGGGAATAACCATACCTGGTACGGAGACTGATCTGCCAGGGCCAGGAGTGTGGATGTGAAATACACCCTGCAACAATCCTTTGAGCACACAATTTTGGCCTGAACTTGGATTTTCCACATTCATACTGAGCAGGAGCTACAGAATAAGAAAAACAAATCACTATAAGGAACTGCAGCATATTTGCTATCCATTCACTATGAACTCAGAAAACTAGAAGGTGAGCCTGCTACATTTGTCACTTCAGCTTCTAATTCTCTTCAGGTAATTCTATACCATATATCACATACATTGTTTTAGGTCACCTTCATCTGGAACAACTTAAAATGCCGAGTAAATTTTTTTTCTACATATAGTTCTCAGTGGCCAGCAAAGTACATGAGTAGCTCTACAGTTAGATAGAAAACAAAAACAAAAACAAAACAGAATGGGAAGAAGAAGAAAAGAGAGAGAAAGAAAAAATAAATTATCCCAAGATTCTTAAATGTACTCTCATGGATGTCAGCAGTGCAGAAGTTGCACTGGAAGATGTTTTAAACTAATCTTGGTGGTAAAGCACGTGAAATTCAATTGCTGTCTCTGGAACAAACTTTCGTCAACTCTTATCTCAGGATCATCTGGCACTTCAGATGTCTCTGAGTTATTAAAAAGGATAATTCTTATTTGGCCTTGGTGAACTGACTCTTATCAACACAGAATTTAGAATTTGTTGTCAGCAAAAAGAACTAAGTAATGAAATTAAAGGCAAAATCCACATTTCCTCTGTTCTTTAGATTAGTATCTCAACGAAAAACCCATATTAATTTAAATAAGAAAAGGATCCTCAAATTGAATACAATAGTCATGTGAAAATGTCATTTTTTCCCTAAGAGTTCCAGTCCAATACATTCAACGCAGTACCGCTTTTACAGCTACAGTGTGTGCACGTTATAGAACAACTTTTTTTTCTTGCTTGCTCTATTTTTGGGTTTTGACCTGAGCACATTTTCTTCTGCTCACTGCTGAGAGGATAAACGAGCAAGAAGTCACACTTCTTTTGAGAGCTACCTCTCTTCCTAGCATAGTTTTTATTGCAGATAGACATGAAAGGACTAAAAATCAAAATATTGTAAAACTTTATCATTGCACACTTTGATGCACCACCTCATTGAGTACCAAATTGCTTGATTACTACAAACAAGACAAAGGGCATCTAGTTAAATATTTAGGGTCAGATGCACTTTCCAGACATCAGACACAGTACAGTATCAGAGAAGGAACAATCTGGTTGTCATCCAGAACAGGACAGAGCCACATGAGCAGGGAGAGCAAAAATTTTGCTGGGATAAGAGCATGCGTTGTTCAGCAAGGCAACACATAGAGTTATGCCAGATGACTAGGCAGGAGCAGGGAAAATTTCTGCTAAAATGGCTCACTTTGAAACACATGGCAAAACCCCATGAGCTTCAGTGGGCTCCATATCTTGTGGTGCATTTGAGGCTTTCATGGAATAAGATCAGTCTTAAGACTTCAGACAGAGACCTTGAACATCACTTGCCAAGAGCCTTAATTTCTAATCTAAAGCCATTGCACTTAGATCAGTCTTTCAGACTAATCACTGACTGTTCTTCAGTTGGCATAAAAAGTTACAGGAAAGGGAGACACTAGTCTTCAAAGGAGAGGTAAACACTAGTCTTTAAAGGAATAATTACGGCACTTGGGAATGTCACAGTACTCCCATGCTTTTCTTGGGTCTGTTGTGTAGCACCAAGGTCCATTCACATCTCCATCAGGATTCCTGCAATACTGTAACAAAGAATAAAGGCACCAGCTATTATCCAGGGAATAAAGAAGCCTACCAATTAAAGTTTCAAAATAAAATAAAATTTGGGAAATATTTTTTATTTCCTTTCTTATAGTGATTTCCAATTCGTTTTGTCAAAATTTGTTTCATTTTTCTATGTGCTCTATGAGTTTAGAAAAGGATAATAAAAATCAAACTTCTTCAACTGTCTTCAGACAGTAAGCTTCACTAGGGCAACCTTGGATCTCTGGATCTCTCTTGGATCTCTCTTGGATCTCTCTCTCTCAAAAAGTAGATCTTGACCTTGGATGAAGTTTTCTAAAGCACAGAAACTATCTACTCTGCTTTCACTGCAGTAAGTAGGAGCAGTAGGGTTGGTCCTGAGGTGTTTTCCCATTCACTCTGGCTGCATGATTCTGGGACCAGTGAGTGTTGTGTGAGCTGTTCTTGCACAACATGGTGATGCCTGTGGTGATGCCTGTGGTGATGCAGGGCTGCAGTGTTCACCCTCATGTGGGTGCTGGTGAATCACTCTCTAGGTTTCTCCTGGGCACACTGACTGATCTCTGCTCAGCACAGTCACCTCACACAACTACATGCTACCAGGTATTTTTTTCTAGTTCCCTTCTCTATCCTGAAATATATCCCATGTCTTATGGAAAAGGAGAAAATATTTGCTACTAAGAGTCACTGACAAATGCAAGAACCAAGAATTTATGGCAGGCAGCTTTTCAGAGTGTGTTTCCTCAATCTAAGCTGGAATTCATTACAGGGTATGTGATGCCATCAAAGAATTGACTAAAGCAAGTTCTAAATTCATGTACCTGGTGAAAAAATAGTTCAAGCTGGCAACACCAATCAATAAAGCTTGTCACAAATTAGGCAAATATTGTATATGGGATGTTACAAGTCTAAAGAACTAGCAATGAGTACATATGTTAGGACAAGGGAGAGGAAGGTTAGAAAGGAAGATTGCCCTTTCTATGGATGGTCAGGTACATGTATAACCTTGAATAATGGGCTGTGGCAGGAGCTGGAGGGCTGTGTGGGAATTACTAGAGGATGGGGGCTACTATCCATCAGTTTTATATCTCAAGGATATGCAATGAACACTGGATTCATCACCATCTCACCTGTCCCTATTACTACTGAAACCTATGACCCCAGGTGTTCTTTCTGTCAGAGGAGACAGAGGTGCTGCCCAAAGACCAACACTAGCTAGTCCTCAGTAGTGAGAAGCAAGTGCCCATCTAAAGTCCCTTGGTTGTGCTACAGAAGCATTCAATAGAGCTTCTGGGCATCTCTGTGTCCCACACAAGTACAGATTGCTCATATCAGTAAGAATTATCATGATCAGGTTTTTGGATTGAACTGAGGAAAATAAATTAATTAACAAAGACCTGTCACAAAATGCTTGCTGAGGGACCCTGAAAAAGACAGGCAAAGCTCAATGGCAAGTATTAAATGAACAGTTGCTCACATTTTTATCCAGGCCTGCTCTTGGGTGGGTTATGGGAGTGAAATAGTCATGGCTATGAGGTCTCTGAGAACTCCACTCTTGACAAGTCCTGCCCCTTGCAGTTTTTGCCACTGTGCCACGGTAGTCTACACCATTACCAGTAATGCAGTCTGTGAAAAAAGAAGAAAAGGAGATGGTTGTTAGCTGTGAGCTAATGGGCCACATCCATACTTGATGGTGGTGAAGCAGAGTTAAATTTGAGGAAATACTACTACAATTTACATGTCCTACACTATATGTTGACAAGAAAAGAAGGGAAACATAGTGTTAGTGATGGCTTATAATGGTATTTTAATTTCCTTGCATTTTAAAAGTTTTCTTTATGATCACAAAAGTCATAAATCAAAGAAGCTTACATTCAGTTATTCCTTTATGACTCCAGAAATCAGGAGTACAAAGACTGTGCACTCATAAAGTGTTTTTCTTGCAGATACTGATATCTGTCCAACGCCACATTTTACAGTAGGTAAAAAGCAGTAACATATTCAGCCAAAATTATTAACCTTCTAACCAGAAAAACGTGTCATACCAAAAAAAAAAAAAAACCCTTGGCTAAAGAAAGCTGCAGTACTCTAACCATCTACTGCACAACAAAGTTGCATCTGAACTGAATGAAAACAGCTGTCCTCTGAGGGGAAATGGAACCCTGGAAATGTGAATGCATAGCACAGGAAAAGACTTTTTGGAACAGTTGCCAGCAAAATGCCATCACCACTGCATTTTCTGTCATTGCTAGTTGCCTTCCCACAGTAGCGTGGAGACTTGTAGTCATCTGCTTCCTCATGTTTCCAATATTGACAGATGTAGTAGATAAAAGATACAATATTAGGCTAAAATCTAATGCAGAAATCTTGCTATAAAATTCTACAAGAATGTTCAGAAAATGAATAGAGTGGATACAATGCTATATTAAATTCTGTGTTTATTTAGTGTTTTCTGTATTTCATCCTTATTAAATTCTTGAGGATGTTTCCATAAAAACCAGCTTGTTGGTTATGAACACTTCTGGGGGAAGCTGAAAGCAATCTCACCAGGATTTGTGTCCAGTGTAGTCTGAGGAGGCTTAGGCACAGTCTGTGACACTTGGATATCACACTTCTTCAGGTCGCAGTACTCCCACCTCACACTGGGGTCGGTGGTGTAGCACCATGGACGGCTGTCAGCATCTGGATTTCTGCAGTAATTTTGGCTCAGGCCCCTACAAATGCAAATATATTATATTCCTCTCCGTGCCACTGCTCTGGGGAGAACTCGAACATTTTAGAAAGGAGATCTGCTAGGGTGTTAGCATGTATCATTTATCATATACATGCTGTCATTGCCAGTTGCAATCCTTTTTCCAGCATAAAAGAATCAGAACACATATACAGAATACTTAAATATGCCACATACTTATTCACTGATTAGCACTTACAGTAGAATAACATTTAAAAATCCAGATAAGTAAAAGCTCACATGTATAGAAAAGATATAATTTATTTTACTTTTTCAGAAAGAGTAATAGATTTTTTAAAAGAAATAGTTTTTTTGCATTTTGAAATAAATAAATGATAAATATGAATAAGAAAAAACCTATCCCTTCCTCAAAGCTCCAATGACTTGCAGACTAGAAAGCAAAGAATTAAACTTGTGAATAAATTAATGTACAGAAACAGTTTATTTCAGTATAAGGAAAAATTTATGATAACTATCAGTTGCTTTAGAAGCAATGTAAAAACACAGTTAATTAGTCTGAACTATAATAGTGACAACTGTGGTTTCTTTCAAGATGGGGTTAATAAAAAAGGTTTCCATGTTAAAAAAAAGAAGAAATAGAAGGGATTATTTTTATCAAGTACACTCTCTTTCCAGGTTTATAATCATTGTTGTGCAGTGACGATGCAAATCAAAACAAGTTCATGAATGATCATTGTCCAATGAAAGCTGGAAATGAGAAATACACATACGCATTTGGGAAGTTTTCTGCCGTTTTGTTGTGCCGGTGAGGCGACATTGAGCTCCAGGCTTGACATTTCTTTCCCGAGAGAGTGAAAGAAGCTGTACCACGGTAAGTCACCCCATTGCCCTGATAGCACTCCTCAGTAACTTGAGGCTGCTCAGGCACATCAACAGCTGCAGTGAATAACAGAAACAAGTCTCTTGCATCTTAATACTGACATTTATACATGAGCATAGAAAGACAACAGAAAACAAGCCAGAGTGTTTTGCTGACCACCACAGCACACTCTCTTCCTTCACAGAATCCTTCCCAGACTGTAGATCAATAGGAAGATTTCAGAAGATGTTTGCAAAAATGTCATGATATGCTAGATTAAAAGCACTTGTACATCAATTTTGCTGTCATGCATGGGGATTTACTACAGCTAATAAGCCAAATAGTTAACTTATGGATGAAAATTTTTTCAGGACAGGGGGTTGTCTGTGCCTTTGCACAGACATAGGTGTGAAATAAGCCTACCTTGTGTAAGAAAAGCTTTTTTCTCATTGTTTTCTGTGGAGTCTTGGTTCAGTGCTCTGAAATTAATTTAGGTTTTGCTTCAGATTCAGTTTTTAAGGAACTGGCATGTAAAACGAACTAACTTTTCCATGGAGCATTAAAAAATTTAGAGGTGGAGGTAACTACCACTCGGCCAAATGAAGACATCTGTTAATGCAATTTTTCCTGATCTGAGTCAGTAGGTGACTTTAAACCTTCTGCACTTATCCACCAGACTGAACACACCAGCCTGGGCTTCACATCAGACCCAGGAATTCAGCTATCCATGGCAATGCTGACAGTGACAGCAACAAAGCAACTGAGAAGAGTCACACGAGATTTTTCAAAATTATAAACTATGATAACACTTCACTTCCAGTGGTCTCCTCTTCTTACCAGGGGCCTCTGGATCTGTACTGTCACAGGAGGGGATGTTGCAATATTCCCACCGGGCAGTTGTGTTGGTGGTGTAACACCACGGCATCTTCTCACCATCAGGATTTCTGCAGTAGTTTTCATCTAGGCCTCTAAAAGAGAAAACTTGACTGATAAAAGTCTCTCATGGAAATCTATTAAAGGTTATGAAAAAAAGGAGAATCTCTTGTGGCCTAGTTTACTGCTGTATTTACTCGTAGGTCTCATTTACTGATGCCATCTATTAAATGAATAATTGCAATTCACTGG
This sequence comes from Climacteris rufus, assembly GCA_013398175.1. NCBI lineage: Eukaryota > Metazoa > Chordata > Aves > Passeriformes > Climacteridae > Climacteris > Climacteris rufus. The sequence continues at coordinate 1,249,279 of VZRZ01000996.1, forward strand.
TGTTTCAGATGTGCTAAACCAGACACCTGCTAGACTGATGGATGAATTAGGAGACTGTAGTATTTTGAGGCCAAGAGCAGCACAGCAGAAAGAATCTAGAGTGAAAGAATCTAGCTCAAAGCAAATATAAAAATCCTAACTTTCTTCTTTCACGTGGTTTCATCTGAGCAATCTAGTAAAAGGATGAAATGAGGAGGGAAAAAGCCAATCAAGCAGCACGTGAAAAGTCAGGACACACTAGTATTCAAGAACAAAGACATAAATAAAAAGAAATGTGCAAAAAAATTGAAAATATGAGACCCAGCAGGTGATGAATGCTGGCGTAACTGAAGAACTTTGCAATGCAGATAAAGAAAACGGAAGTAATTTTTGTGGCTTGGCATTTCTCATGGACACTGTATAATGCAGGGGTTTCACTTACTGGCAGGGATAGTTTTCGGGAGTGCGAGCGTGTCTGTGTGGAGATTGAGAACTCCAGTGCTGACAGGTATTCCCTGATTCAGTAACAGATATTGTGCCTCGATAGTCTTCTCCTCTTCCTGATAGACACTGACGCCCTGGGGCAGGAGGTGGTGGGGGTGTTGCTGGTACAGAAAAAGGAGTTAAAATTAATCTGTGCCTTCTAGACATAGTAAAACTCCAAAACAACAAACCACTCTGAGCCTTATAATTAAGTGGGCTGTTTAGATTTCTTTGCAGGTAAGGTCTAAACATCAAAATATTGGAAAAGTCCAAAAGGCAGAGGAAGGATCTAAATACAGCTTTCTTAACTTTTCTTTTGCCCATTTTAACTTCTTCACAAGCAGTCAGGCTGTCAGAATGGCATTTGCATCTGCGCCTTTACAGCAGCCAGGATACAATACAGAATACAAAAGTCAGGATACAAAAGTGCTAGCAGACCCATCAGAACACAGTTGGAAAGTGAGCAAGTGGTAATACTGCAAAGAAAACTGGGGTGAAAATGTCAGACCCATCAGTGATATGTACAAGTGTAGGTGCAGGTGTAAAATAGAAGTACTCAAACTGGTGAGAGACTGCAAGGATGAGGTCTGGTGAGAAGTCACAAGGAAAATTATAATGGCAAGGACAGGCTTTTAGGGGAAAAGAAAACTGAAAAGGTGGAGAATTGATTTGGAAGAGCAAAACAAAAGCCAAAGTATTTTCAGGAAGAGTGAAACTGTTTGGCATCAAAAGACAAACATCAGAAGAAACATCAGAACAACTGAAATGCCTGGTCATAGCAAAACACATCAAGGAAGGGAGACATGCTCCAGGCAAAACCATTAGAAATGCCTATGACAGAAATGTCTACCCTCAAAAAAGCTATCAGAGGTTCATTTCAAGGTGACTAATTTTTTTCTTTGTACAAAATTCAGCAGTCTTTTATTCTTTTCTTTATCTTTGGAACCTCTTCTGTTTGTTCTACATCCTTGCATCACTCTGACTGGAAGAAGTCTAGAAGTCAGACTCACTGCAACGAGGAATGTCACAATATTCCCAGCGTTTAGTTGGACTGGTAGTGAAACACCAGGGCCGAGGTTCACCATCGGGATTACGGCAATAATTCATCTTCAGATCCTTCTCTGGAAAGCTAAACAGGAAAAATAAGTTTTAAGATATATTACTAAAAGCTGTAACAATTATACTGTCTGGTGCAGGGTGGCCTTCAGAGCCCATCACAGAATGTGACTCACTTTTCTGGGAGGTATCCATGAGAATGAGGATGCTGGGAGTCCCAGCGCTGGCATTCAAGCCCAGACTCTGTTGTTGCAACTACTCCATGGTAGTTTTCTCCACTGCAGTGCATGCACTCTACTGTAGGAAAAAGGCAGAATAAGGACAAGACAGACAGACAGCCCCTGATGAACACTCCTACTCATCTCACATGAAGTTCAAGAGCCTGATCAGAGCACAAGGCTGAAGTACAGTCATTTTTTTTGGCAAAGGAAAAGCTTTTATTGCATTTATAGTACTCCATTAAATAAACCCAAGCCAACATTTTAGACTATCATTTTAAAAAGAGCTAAATTGAAATTATTAAGATATAATTTAAAATCTGTGCTTTGCTACTGTCACAGTTTGTTGAGTTTTGCATTAAAAACTCTCATTTGGTTCAATTTTAAGTTTATGATGTGTGAATACACTCACATATCATTTTTTATCTAGTGAAAAAAAAAGACTTTGTATAGGTGTTTTGAAGGTCTTTTGACATCTTCCTTGTTGGTGTTGAAAATGTTTTTGGAAAGTTTTGTGTTGAACTAAACTCAAGCTTGAAACAAATGCTCAATTGGAAATGAAACTATCTGATTAGCTTCACATTTTTGATCACATCTTTCAAAAAAATGGAAAGAAGTATGGGTATCCTGACCTTCACACTCAGGGATGCTACAGTAATCGTATCTGGTAGCAGGATCTGTTGTGTAACACCAGGGTCCCTTTTCATCATGATCAGGATTTCTGCAGTAGTTTTCCTCCAGTCCTGCATTGGGATGCTTTTCAGGTGTGTAACTGGAACAGAATGAAATGGCATTACAGAATAATGAAAGTGACCCAATCGTTCAGTTGAGGACTCTAAAAATGAAATCTTAATCTGAGGACCATTTTGCAGATGTTGGTCTTTGGAGGGCTTCTAATTGTTACTGTGTGCCATTGCTGAAGCATTAGAAGAGTCACAGCAATAGACTTCAGGAAATATGATGCCTCTAAGGCCAGTCATGTCTTTAATATTTGCATTTGCTTTAACTAGTGGTTTCCAGCAGTTTTAGCTTGGTCAGGGTACCATGTAGCACGTAGTGAGCTGTTTCCTCTGGGATATGTTCCATGGGAGATGCAATGAGAAAATACTTGCTGAAATGTGAGAATCCTCTGTAACCTGAATGCTATAGCTTCTGGATAGAAGGTTACTAAATAAACCCAGGTAGGTATATTTTATTAAATACAAGAAATACTGCCTTGTTAATTGTGGATTCACTTATTAAATGATGTACCTCTATCTCATCTGCCACATATTACACCTTTGGCCGAGAGAAGAAGTTTCTGCCATGGTGAGATTACTGGAAAACTCTTATTTCAGCAAAACCAGATGTTTCCCTGTATAGTGTTTTGCTCTTGTGAAGGCCACAAAATTTAAATGCAACTGCCAAGACTGACAATGTCTCTATTGATCACGTAGCATCCTTTGGAGGTCTCTGAGTTACAATTAAAATTAGAGAATTGTCTTATTCTAGACAGGTGTAGAAAAATATTTTATAAGAAGACTTTTAACACCAAACAAATTGCTTACAAGACTAATTAGCACATATGTACAGCTTGACAAAATTTCAGAAAAACATATAAACAGACATGAAAAGACCTTACTTTGGTTTATGCGGGGCATTATCAGCCCACTTCTGGCATCGCACACCTTTTTGAGTTTTGGCTTCTGTTCCTCTGTAATCCACCCCTTTTCCCTCCTTGCATTCTAGAAGATAAACTGAAATGGTATGTGCTTATTTAATCAGTATCATGGCATATCCATTGGGTTCTAAAATACACAAAATCCATTTTCATGCTAATACACTTAAATACATTTGGTCATATTTTGAGTTTTATATGCTCTCAAAAATAGACAGTTCACATGGTGAAAAACCACTAGTTAATTGATGTCTAATTTGAATTAATTAGGACTGAAAAATGGATGTGAAAACAAAAAACTTCCACACCAGAATTCCAGAGAAAAAAGTGTAACACAACCCAGTTATTTTGGGAACATGCTATAGTAGATTTAAATAATGAAATATTATTTAAATAATTTAAATTAACATTTAAATAGGTACTATAACAAAACAGAAACACATTCTGTTTTTCTTACCTTCTATGATGTTACTACAATTATGCACAGTAATTAAAATTAAAGCTTTAAAGACAGACACCTGAATTCAGCTGAAGACAAGACAGGTTCACAGATGCACACATATACTATTTTACCAGTTTAAATAAGCAAATTTTTGAATTTCATATAAATTCAGATGACATTTTTCATTAAAGTGGACCATGTAATGAATGAGATTTAATTAATTTATGATATGCTAAAACAATGACTTTCTGACGTTCAATATAAAACATCATAAAGTTGGTTGAATGTGTGTACTAGATATACATTTGCACTCTTGTATTTTGGAGCTGCATAGTACTTTCATGAAAAATAGAAAAATAAAGACCGAAAGAATTAGCAATTAAATCCTGTCTCTCTATAAGACAAGGGGAGTTTTAATGATGACTAAGTCTGGGGTTTGTGTTAGTAGGATTAAAACCTGAAATTGTTTTAAATCAATAATCATTATATTAAAGGATAACTGAAAACTCAGTGTTGTAATTTCCGTTCCCAGGAGGTGGGAGCAACCATAACCCCATTGCAACCTCTAAGATTTTCCTAGGAGACCTGGACAATCACCTTTCCCAGCACAGAACTGGTGACTGTGAGGGGAGAAATGGCTTGCAAGGGGCATCTCTTCCAAGGCACAGCTGAAGGAACTCAGATCTTGGCATACTCCCTCAGAGTTTCTGTACCTGCAGTTTTCGGACAGTCACTGTCAGGCAACATTTCCTCTGGCTTGGAAAACTAAGTAGGAAACTCATTTTACATTTCCTGAGGGAAGCAATCTGTCCTTTAGGGCGTGACCTGGTTTGTCTCAGTGTCTTAAAGTAGTGTCCACACCAAATTCTTGTAGAAACCCAGTTTTGCAACAGTTTTTCTCACCATCAGAGTTGTAACAAAACTGACATACAAGCAGAAGATTAACAGAAATCTGCAGAAATAATGCCATTTTACACAGATCTGTCTTGCCCAAAGTGAAAATCACTAATATTTGAATCCAAAATAAGGTCCAGTTTTTCTAAGGCTGATAATTTAGACCTGGATTTTTAGATGCACCTTTAGGCATGCTTTTATTTCAATGTATATATAGAGCCAAGTTTACTTTGGAAACTTAAGCTGGAAGTCATTTGCATCCCTCAAACAATTTTGCAATAAAATAACATTAAACCCCTCAATTACTGAACATTGAATCAGTCAAGTGCTGACTCGTTTTGTTTGTGTAAACTTTTGACCGTTTATATAACCTTTAGGGCTTTTTCTTTCTTCTGACAAATGACTAACTTTGATCCCCAAACTCAACCCGTGTCCCTTGGGTTAACTATTTACAAACAGATATGTAGATAGTAATTTCCAAATGCAGCCTTAATTCTTATTACTTTTACTATAAGTCAGGGCAGGTTAACTTTCTCTTGTATAGCACATACTATAGAAAAAATAACTCCTGAAACTCAGTTTTATAGTAATTGTCATCCTTTTCTTTGAATGTAATGATAATTAGCAACAAGGTCTCATATAGTAATTGCTTCAACTGAAAAAAAATGTGCAAATAAAAAGATGAGCAACACAGAAACCATATGACACATACACAATAGGCCGTGTTTTTGATGTTCATGATACCAAGGTCCATCTTTTGGTTTCTGCAGGTAGAGGTGCAATTTTTGGACATTTTTTCACAAACATTTTTTCACACTTCTAGTGGTGTGGTTCTGTTTTTTCAAGAAACTAAGACATGTTTATGGCCTCAAAAGATGTAGTAACAAATCCTCAACAAGTATTGCAGGACTAGGTTCTAACCTCAGTAAATCCAAGGAATGTCTCAAAAATAAACCAAAATAACAGTCTAGCTCATGATCACAGTAAGCAAAACCATTACAATTAAGTTACTCCTTCAGTCTTTTAAACTTCCTTATTTGCCAATTGATCCACTCAGTTTCCATTCTAAATAGGAGTTGCAGAAGACTTAGCGTTACCTAATAATCATTCATGGACATTCCCACCTGCTTTTGGGTCTAATAAAAAAAGCTTCTGTTTTAAACATTACAAGAAAAATGTAGCTGGCCATAGGCTTCAGAAAACATCAGGTTGAAAAGGACCCTCAGTGGTCCTTGGTCCAAAGCCCCAGAAACAGCATGTTCAGCTTCTGAGCTGGATGAGACTGCTCAGAGCTTTGTCCAGTCGATATCTGCAAGGGTGAAGGCTCCACAGCCTCTCTGGACAATGTCGTCCAGTCCTTACTCACCTTCCAGTGAAAAATTACCTTCCTTATACCCACAATGTCTGAACAAAATCTCATTTGGATGTTCAGCTTCAATCCAGCTATTGAATTACTGTCTAAAATTTCCTTGCAGCTGCTATACATAAAGCATTATTTTATCCCACAAGGAGAGATAAGGGCAGGTCAACAGAGAAGTAAAGATGTAGTTCTCTGGAGCTCATGTGTATTTACTGTCTAGTTAATGTGATTCTTGACTTTTGGTTAGAAACTGGCCCATCAAAACCCCTGCATGATTTTCAGCAGATGAGAACCTGATTCATTTTAGCTTTTGATGCACTTTTCTTTGTTGAAGGAGACCAAAGTCTTGAGATAATATAGTCTTCAATTTCTGAATATTCTCAAATGCATTAATAATTTTTTAAAGTTACAAATCAGCAAATGGTCAAAGACAGCGTTCAGGAAGTCATTTAACACAGAACAGTAGTAATTCTATTCGAAATTTACCACATTATCTTATGTCTGAATGATCCCTAAGGAGATCTTTCCTCCTTTGTGTATTACTAAAGTCAGGGAACAGCACAATGAAATTTATGTTACATTAAAAATAAATAAATAAATAAATAAACCACATTCCTTCTCCCCTGTATATAGCAAGAGCTCTATGCTTGATAATGTAATTAAAAAACAGTCTTAAAACCCAATTGTTTCTTTGCGTCTGGCATAAGGTGAATTTTTGAAACAGGGGATAAAAATTTTGATAGCTGCCATTTCTTAGAGACAGACTTCCTATTTTCAGAAAGAATTAGAGACCAAACACACTTCTGTCAAATAAACCTCATCTACGACCAAAGTGTTCATAAATAAAATATGTACAAAAGGGGAATACAAAAATTTACTATGACAATGAATTGTGCCATAAAAATAAGAATAGGATAAAAATGTCACCAAATTCATGAACTGAAGAGTACAAACATCATATCACAATGTAAAATATTATACAAATAGATCATTTTTATCTGAAGCACAGTCAAATAATATAAAAAAAAGACATAGACATACTTCTTTTTTCGTAAAGAACTGCATTTGTTCTTCTGAATACCATTGCTGTTTTGGTGTTCTCAGTCAACGTTAAACACTGTTGGTCTTTACTGGTAAATAAGAAGGCCCTGTTGAAATCAAGAGGAAAGAGCAATGTAAGGAACAATAGCTGAATATATGTTTATTTTCCTGAACATCTTTTTGCATTTTCAGTTAACGTTTTAGCAAGCACTGTGGTTCAGTGATATTTAAGACTGAGTGATATTTTCAAATGAGTGAGCATTGCAGCTCACATTTTCAGTGGTCATTTTCACTCCTAAGTGTTCCTATCAAACTTAGGTTGAAAGGGAGCTACAAGAACAAATTATAACAAGGGATAAAAGGTTTGTAACCTGCCAGAGGTTCAAGAGACCATGCTGAAGGGGATATATGCACAAGGCACCTTGACCTTATTTCAAAAATATCAGTGGTCATTCAAAGAGTGAGATGTTCTACAATATTCAGCACTTAACTACCAAGGAGCAGGTAAAACACAATCCAGGAGCTTAAATTATCCTGTGGTAACTGTTCTGAATCTTTGTACATGAAGAAGTGTAAGCACTTTGTAAGACACATCACTTGTCTTTTCAGCAAGTGCCTAGGCTGTAAACTGGAAAACTGAAGCAGATAGTATAGCCTTTACAATAGCATTGAAGGAAACCTCCTGATAGGCTAAGTAATTCCTACAGATGGCTTTTCTGAACCAAGAAAAGAGCAATATCAGCATGGCATTCAGTGAGTAGATCTGTATCAGGAAAGCAAATACTGACAAAGCACATTCTGTAGCCCTGTGCCCAGGTGGCATGGCCCCAGTGTGCCTGTGCTTGTACATTCACACAGCCTCCTCTCAAAGGAGGGATCACATCTGGACTCACTGCTGACAAACATGTCCATGAATGGTCTGGAGAGTGCTGGTTGTCCTGGGCCAAAACTACGCCAGGGCTGTTACCCCCAGTTAAGCCCCAGCTGTCAGTAGCGTCAAATTTGTAAGTAGGGAAGTAACTTACGAGCACGGCCCAATCCAATGCTCGGGTGGGATAACAAGTCTGAAGTATTGATCTGAACATATTGGTCTGAAGCACTAACGTGATGATGTGATTATCACTAATGTGATCATTTTGCAGTGCTGGCCTAGTCTTAAGGTTCTTCCTAACATTTACCTTTCTTTTCTCAGATCCTTCCTTCCAGATAGCACCCATTCTTGCTTGATTGTGATAGATCTGACATAATTAATTAAGGAGGCAATAATCTGATGTTATTCCATTGCCAGGTGATAGTAGGCTTAGACCCTGGGCAGAAGCTAAGGAATGATACTGTGTCTGAATATGCCTCAAAAGGGAACAATAATTCCCTGCAAACCGTAAATATATAATCTGAAGATATAGACCTGCCCCCTCTGCCTTCCTCCCTATCCTCCTGAACCACGGGCTACTGAAACTCTGCCCTCTTTGTAGTTTTCAGAGTGAAGCTGGATCAAAGGGAAGGGGTGGTACTTCACACAGGCAGCAAACCCCTGTCATCCTTCAGGGTTACACCTTTTAAAAACGTTTCATGTTCCCTTTTGATTAAAAACACAAAGTTACAGAATACATTTAAGAAGTCAGCACCAGAGTATCCCTGCCTTGAATAAAAACTTTAAGTACAACCAAGTGCTCAAAACAGCCCTGAAGACAATCAGTCAGCTGACTTCATAAAAGGTGTGCTGCAGAAGTGGTAGATGGAGATCTCATGAAGACTGGAAGAGAAAACCCCCTGCTCCATATATGAGGACTGCCTCCCACTGCAGTAATGAATATCTCTCCTCACTGCTGCAGTTTCCTGCTTACTGCTGCAGTTCAATGGGCTCCATCCGAGGCTTTGGCACAGGAGACCCAGAAGCTTTAGGCTCAGAGCAAAAGGCTCCACTGGGGCAGAAGCCTGAGCAAAGAACAATGGTACAGACTTGTCAATACCTTTCATGCTTTCTAGTCTCTTAAACCTTGTTAACACAAGTGCAGAGAGAGGGCTTGGCTGAAAGTAGGGTTTAAGATCATTAAGGTTTAGGTGGTCATCTCTTTCTGAAAGTAAATAAGATGTTACCTAAGTCCAAATTCTAGTAAAATTCAGGATAATGTATTTATCTGCAAGATAGGTAATGCAATGAACATAACCAATGCCACTCTGCTGCCACTGTTGTCCTAAATTTCCAATAAATTAATTATGACTCTTTATTTCAGAAGGAGTGCAAGAGTCTAGACAAAACCATGTCAAGTTGGTTTGCAGCATGTCAGGCAGTGCATCAAGATATTATAATGTTTTTCTATAAAAATTCAACACAATTTTCAAAATTTCTCTCTTTCTTCTGTCTTCTTCTATGTGTTTCAGGCATCTTGTTTCTACACATCTTTTGTTTTCCAGCAAACCTCAAACCTACACATACTCATAATGAAACCCTTGAAAGTTCAGACTGCCGACAGAAAAGGCAAATTGTTCCACCATCTGCAATGAAAGATATATGTGGGAAGCAGTGGAAATTACCTGCAAGCAAATTTCTCTTCATTTTCACATTTCTCTGCACATTCTTCTTCACTATTTGCCCTATAAACTTGCTTCATCGGGTTGAGCAACCAAGCTCCTTCTGTTCTCACATAGCGGTCTAGGATGCTTCCTTGCACTAAAAGTAAAAAGAGAGAAAGGTGTGAAAATGGGAATGACAATATGATTTATTTAAAGGTCTCACATTAAATTGTTTGTAAACTACTTGTGTAACGTCATCAATTATTTGCTGGAAGAATTGGGTTACTGGTCACACAATATGGGTAAATCTTGCCTTCCTGGTATGGTGAAAGGTAGCATCACTGAAAACCCAGTGTAAGGCAGGATGGAGAAAGGGCTTGAACAGTACTGAAAGTCATAACAAGTTAATGCAAACCCATAGTATAAAGTGATGGGAGCACATAGGAGCAAAAAAAGTGAGATGTTTCAGAAAGAAAATATTGGCCATGCACACTTATAGAAAGTGGAAAAACGGGAGTCAAGAAAGATGTGAAACAAGGTTTGTCCATTGCTGTCCATCTATCCACATGGAATGACTTCAGATTTAGCAGTCACCACTTCTCAAAAGCTCCTACTATTGCAAGAAAAATACCATCCTTAGTCACTGGGGTTGTCACATACTCAGTTTGTCATTTTTGTATATAACCCTGTATTGAACTTACTTAATAATCATGGTAGCAGTTGTTGCCCTCTATTGCAATGAATTAACACAAGACACTAAACTGGTAAATAAATTCACTTAACAACCTCTGGGCTACAGCTGCATGTCAAACATATAGGACACTGAAAAGTACAGCTATGATTAATCGTCAACTCAAAAAATGTTCAAGAACAGTCCTCCTTGTAAAGGACTGTGCCATTTCGTATTTTCCTTTCCTGTTACAGCTACACAATCTCTGAATGCTTAGCTTAGTGCAAAGCACTGTGACTTTTGTGACTTCCAGGTGCAGGGTCATGGAGTTGCATGAGTCCTGTGATTTTTACAGTCTCTTTATCAGAGAAGCATATGACTCTTCTGACGAATGTTTGGCTCTGGGAGTTACCTGTTCTGTGGGGTTTCACGCCAAACAGACACCCTGGCCCATGGTCACTGCCACACATCTCAGTCCTGCTGTGTTTTTGTGCCTGGCTTTACACAATTGCTGAGTAAAAGGCAGGGGATGAACCAGACCATGACTGGCGTCTCAAGCATAACAGCCATGCTGCAGAGAGGAACTTCTTCACTTTTTCTGACCACTGTCTGTCTCAGCCATGGCTCAATGCCAGCAGGAGGAACAAAAAGCCTCCTTGTCCCACTCAGACCCATGGACTGTGACCGGGGGATCCATTGGCTTATTCAGTGATGTCTTTCCAGCTGAGAAAGGCAACAGCTCCTCCCTCTCCTGAGCAACCCTCTTTAGTGTGAAGCAGTCTCATACGCATCCTGGTACTAAATTCCTTCACCTGAGAGATAGCTCAGCCTGCAATTGGGTATTTTCTTAAAGATCCCTTTGCACCTACAAGTTGAAGCTGATAAAATAGGGATAAAAACCAAATTAGGTTTTCTCTCACACAATTGCAAAAGCAGAGAAGTTACTGAAGGAGTTGTTCTGCATGTAGGCTAGGGAAGAGTTCATCACTAAGGGCTGACAGTTTTAACAGTATGCATCAAGAAAAGGATAGCTGCTGGAAAACAAAAGAATAAGTGAAAAAAGATACAATAAAATTTCTTGTGAAAGGCAGAGGAATCATTGATTCCACTAGCTATTTCAAAACAAAAACATTAAGAAGAAACTAGTTGTGAGAGAAAACATTCCATTAGGTTAAAACAATGTCATAGGGATGTTGCAATGTTCTCCACAAGGAAAAGAAAAACAAGTAAAGAATTCCTATTATGATACAGCTTTTCATGCAAACAATTCTGTTCTGTTTTAACATTTTGCAATAATATTGCCATTATTATTACAGCATTTGATTTTAGAAATATTGACAGGGTCAAAATTGATTTGGGTCATAAAAATATTTTTCCCCTTTTCTGTTATATTCACATGGCAGGGCATAATACTATAAAAAAGAAAAAGGAAAATATGTAATTGGAATAAAAATGCAGTAAATTTTCTAGTTACCATTTTTCCTATGTGTATGGTATTTTACAGTCCCAGAAAGATGTATTACCATCTCATTGAGAAATGCAAGTATTTACTGCCATTTGATAAAGGATTTGCAAACAGAAGTACAGTATTTCAGAAAAAAAAAAGCCCAAACTATACATTTTCCTCCCCCATATAAAATTCTTACTTAATTGAGAAAGGTATTTGATTTGACTGAGGCTGTTCTTCTGCAAAAACAAAGCTTAGAAACCAGAACTTAGACTAAGATAAAAATTCTTAGCACTAAATAACAGATTTTTTTATGCTGGGGCATGTCTCTAATATTTTCAGCTAAAATCTACCCATGCATTTTCCTAACTGTTACCTTTTTATATATTTTAAAACTACTCATGTAAAATATTTATTTTATTTCATCTTTATATATGCATTAGCACACTCATAACTGTATTTTCTACTGCAATCACAACATACTGTGTGGTTATACAGGCACCTGAAAGAAGACATGTGATCTCAATCTCCTAATTCATTGTATTTTAAGGTTTTCAGGACTGAGAATATTCATATCTGTGAAACCCATATAAATATATCTAAAGAGCACTATTTAGTTCTGGTTTGTTACAAATGTTTTGTACCATCTTTCACAAAAACATCTTTTCATACCAAAAGTATTGCAGAAACTAATGCTGATCAGATTTTGGTCTCCCTATCACATGGAATGAAACATTTACTGTTAAGATTGTGGCCATGGAAAAGACTGAAACTGCAGTGTGTAGAACAAGTTTTCCTTTCCTTTGTGATTCTGTTTTGCACAAGCATTAACAAATTTAAAAACAATCAAAATACGGATCACAGTACTTGGCAATAACAGAGAAAAAATCCCCGAACCTCAGATAAAAGGCTGCAAAAACCAGAGACAGCCATGTCTTTGCCCAAGCATTTGACCTGCTGCTTCCCAAGGGTGCTCCCTTCTCTGGCCATGGGAAATGTTTGCTGGGAGCCATTAGTTGCCCACGCAGACACCAAGGCTGCTGCTTTTCTGGTGTCTCTAATGAACCCAGCCCTGGAGCAGCCACAGCTCTCACTCTATTCAGCAGCAGCTCTTGCTGGCCAGCAAGCTCCAAATCCATCATCATCTAGGGAAGTTGTGGCGCAGGGTTTTGGGGACCTACCTTTACCACACAGAGCTTGCAAGTGTTTGGCCCCTGTCTCTCCTAGGCAAGCAGAAGGCAAAGGACTCTTACCTGAGCTGAGCAAGAACAGAAAGAGAAAGGCGGCTTCGCTAATCCCCATTTTGGCCCAACTGGCGGGTGCTGGAAGTTGTCTGTGCCGGTGCACAAAGTTTTATTGACTTGCACTGGAGTGAGGCAGCATCAAACAAACAGGGCAGGAGGATTAAGTTAATCATTCTCCCATGCTGTTCCCCCCTTGCCGTGGTGTGGCTGTTCAAACAACCTTGAATTGGATGGATTACCAAATCAGATTCAATCATTTCTACTGGATGCCATTAAATGCGAAGGAACTTTCTTGTTTTGCAGAATATGTTTTGTTCTCAAATGGTTAGGTCTTTCTCTGCTAGAGAAAAGACAAGAATAATGTTGCTGAAAAGCATGGGAAATCACGTCTCCAGGAAGAATTTGAATTTTTCTTGACACTAGAGTCCCAATAGTAAAATCAGCTATGCATACCTGTATTGATTTATAAGGAGCAACTTCTATTTAATCTCAGGGTAAGCACAATTATAAGATTCAGATAATATCAACTCCACAAAACAGTTTAATTTTACTTCTTTATTAAAGAGTTCCTTCTCTGCCATGTCTCCTTGACCTAGAGTATTCCTTTTTTCTTCTATTGGGAGTAGGACTTAATTTTCATTTCATTTAAACTTTAGATTTCAGAGGGTAGTCTAAACCTTAAATATGAGGTTTAAGAACCATAGGTAGCAATTTAGTGTTCTTCCTTAGCACCCATTTAACCTCACACTGCATGCACAAACTCACCCAGTGAGGGTGTCAGACTTTGCTCATCTGTGTGTTAATCCTGATTTCAACATCAGCTCACTCTGCACTTCCCAAGCAGCCTTTACATTGGAAAAGCTGCGCTGCAGCACCATTTCATGGTTTCTTTTTCATGTTAACTCTCTGGTGTTGCTTCAAAACAACTTACTGAAATGTGCTAGTACTCACCAGAGGCAGGAGTGGGATGAATATTGGATGAGGAGAACAGACTCAAATGGACACTGCTGGATCATGCAATTCAGTCTTCTGCAATTGAAAGCCAAATGTTTACAGAATCACAAGTTCCTTCTAAAAACTAATGAGGCTATCCACTTCCTTGTCATCCTGTTTGCTTTAAGTAGAAGTTACATTGTACTGAGGGCTTGGGATAAAGCTAGGAGTGCAGGAGTAAATATGTGAGAGAGGCATTCTAGCATGAGAACCAGATTAGCTTCTATTTCATTATGTGAAAAATCTAGACCTGCTCCTGCTTGTGGTCCTATGCTATTCTTCTCCTGTAGGGTACTGTAATACCATGTTATTTGGTTGTCCTCTGTGCTTGAATCTGTTTTAATGCAACTTGTGAACAACAACAAAGCATGGGATATCTGTAGAGGCTTGGGATATCACTAATGTTAGTCCAGGGAAACAAAGCAGATGGGCCTAAGAGAGGAGCTGATTGGAGCTGGACTCAGCTCAGGGAAACACTTGAAGGGTATCAGGGAGAATGGGACAGATATAGTGCAATTATGTGTGGGATTGGGCTTATCAGGTTTTAGGAACAGTTAGTCATTGGGAAAGAGGGATAAAACAAAGGAGTGGAATACAAAGTAGGCTTTACCAGCAAGCAGGCTTTTGAGAGCTATTCAAGTCTGGTTTAGCCCCACACGTTTTTAACAATCTTAACTCCATTTTCAATTCTTGCTTCAGATCCTGGTTTCTCTCTCTCCTGCTCCATGCTCCCTGACTCCCTGGCCACAAACAGCATCTGCTCACCAATCCCTGTGTCTCCTTCCCATCAGGTATTATCTGAGGGTTTTTTCCTTACTTCCAGGCAAAATTTATTTTCTGCTCAGCCCTGCCCTATCCAGTATCTCTGGCATCTTGCCCATTTTTCTGTATCCCCCATTTCAGCTGAGGTACTCATGGGGTTACTGTGTTATTGTGCACATCTGGTGGTTAAAGTCTGTGGAAAAAAGCTGCATACGTGGGTGAGTGCAGCTGTTTCTCTTGCATGGAGAGATTTGAAAAGCTGTGAGTCTTAACCGAGTTTGTAAAACTCACTGATGCACAGCATGAGTTAGAGATTTTAATCAGATGTCCTTTTCCTACTGGTTTTCAGAACCAAAGAAGCTAATTGTGGTAGCCGAGGGTTTCTTAACACATGTCCAGGAAAATTTGGGAAAATTTGCATGCATCATGGAAGCAAACTCTTTTGCAAGCTTTCCTCATATTAAAGGTCGACATATACTCTTTCAGAGTCTATACTCTGTAGCAGTTGGGTCAGTTCAGCTTGGCTCTGGTTCCTCTCTCCATCTCATTGCCTGAAACCTGATTTAAAATGTACCTACATTGGTTTGGATGCTCTGAAGAAAGGCAAGAACACTCATATTGCCATTTCATTCAAAGATGGCCATGCAGGTTTGAAGAAATATTATTAATTTCTGTCTTAAGGGATCTGATCCTGGAAAACTGGACTTGAGAATCTTGTCAACAATCGCTCCTATACAAAAATGGTCATTCTGTAAGTTTTCCACAAGAAAATGACGGAACAGAGGTGTCTTTCATCTGCCAGACTGGCACTCCTCACTGTTATCTTGTGACAAGGATGTGACCTCTCAAGGCATTGTGTTTGAAAGGTTCTCTTGTAAACTGTTGATTTATCCAGCTCCTTTTGTGCCTTTCCTTCTTTCCTCTTTTCCCTCATAGATCCACACAGTATCTAAATCTTTTCCCAGTTCTGGTCTTGTGGTGTTTGTTCTCATTGATTTGATCACTGTGAGGCCCACCCATAGGTGGAAGTTTATCAGATCTTATTTCAGAGTCAGGGTACATTAGTTAGCACAGTGGTTAAAATATAAACAACAGTAGGAGGCTTTTTAAATAGAAGTTGACCCTTGAAATTGGGATTACTGTAAATTTGGAAAAATACCCCCACAAAAGAAATTGCAAATGATGTCAGAACATAGAGTACAATTTTTGGAAAAAATTCACATAAACATAAATTCTGTAAATTTCAGAATCAGAAAATGTCAGAAAACAGCCACTTAGATATCACTTACTTGCTAAGAGGAAAGAACCAAAGGCAAGATTCAGTTGCCTTTGAAAATGTTCAAAGGAAGGGAAAATTTCAAAAAGCATCTCTAAAAAAGGGCACATGCACAAGACTGGGGTGAACATGAAGTCAAGGAGCTCATGTAATTGCTCCAAAGACTAGTGCCATGACAGAACTACGAGCAGCTGGGAAATAAGGATGGTATTTTTACTTTATTTTCAAACACAACCAGGAAAAGTAACAAAAGTAAGACTTACATAGCCCCGATTCACAGAGCCAGAGGGAACTTTGGGCACAACCCCAAATGGATAAAGTAGATTGCTTCTGACAGCAAGAGCTGCTGAATGTAAGGTAGGGAGGAGTTCAGGAGGGGGAAAGGCAGCCAAGTTAAAAACAAATGCTGTCCTCATTCTGCACATGAAAGAACAAAGAGCGCAGACGACCTAGTAGTAAACTCTGCAATTTCTGGCCAGAGATGTTAATGTATCCAAGGAAAGGAAAATGACAGTGAGGAGATACAGAGAGGATGTTTTTCCAGCAGTGAAAGCTTTCGTCTTTGAAATGTTCATTTGTTCTGGCTGCTACCAAATGTAAGAAACCAGAACAAAAGGTCAGACAGACATATGAGAAGAAGGAAAGTTAGGAAGTGAGCAAACTGCGTGTCATCTTTTTAGCGGAAAGATGTAAAGAATTAATTACTGGGGTTTCTGCATTGCTGAAAAAGTACCTGGAAATACAGGGACCGTGCAATTGCCTTTAATGGAGGTGTGAAGAGCGTTAGTGCCATAGAGAATATGATGGTGGCCTTTCCTGGAAGTATATATAAGAAAATGCAGTTCTTTCCACACCTCACAAGCAAGCAGCTAAAGAATTAATTCAGATGTAAACACTTAAAATATTGAGTAGTACAGAAGCCAGCATTCAGCACACAGTGTGCTACAACTCTTTGTACATGAGGGACAACTCCATCATGTTGATGCTAGACTAGAGGGTAAAATCATTCTCCATTTTCTAGACAGGGAACATCAGAGAAACCACAGCTAAGCTATAGGATGGTGGACAGCACAGTGACCCCTGAGTCCTGCTTGAGTGCCCCAGCATGCAACGCCCAGCACTAGCACTGCTTTGGGAAGTGGTTCAGCAAAACCACCACGGTGATCTCCTGTAGTCTACTCCACACTTCTGTCAGTGGGAGCACATGTCCCACACCCAAACTTGTCCCTTCTTCATTTTGCTATTCTCCTGCTTTACTGATGTCACCAGTGCTACCCACTGTTTACACCTGGGGCTGCACAACCACAAACAGAGAAGGATATAATAGGGCTTGAAATGCAATCTGTAGGTCTGATTTTCCTTTTAGTTCTGTGTTCTTTTTGGAAGAGTCTGTAAGAAAGTGAGCATCCGTTTGCATCCAGAGTCCTCAAAGTCTGGTGCATGCCAGGTCATGGCTGCACTTTTTTGTGTTTAACAGGCCAGCAGTTCCTGTCTCTGCTGTTCCAAGTCACAGGACTCAGCTGTGACTGCTGTTCTGGAGCCCATGCTGAGGGAGGGTTGTTGAACTCTTATCAGTCCTTCCTCTCACACTTAAGGGTGCAACTTAAACCTTTGCCCACTCTGTTCAAAATATATCAAAGATTTTACTTCAAGTGAAGGGGATATTCACATTAGGCTAATATGAGTGGGATATCACCCTACACAGTTTTCCTGCTATTCTAGTTGACTGTGTGAGTTAAGAAAAAAAATGTTATGTATACCTCAGTTCTTAGGCTTCATGCAGAAATTTTGAATTTCTGAAGCTGTTTCTAAGCCTTGAAAATACAAATTATTTTGTGTATCAGCCTGCTTACACTCAGTTAAATTATTCTTACCTCACAGTTTTCTATGCTTTCAATAGTAAATCCACCACAAAATTCATGATTTTTGGCACTTCCATTCATAAATTCAGGATCATTGCATATTTCATTTTCAAATGCAGGGAATTAATTTTAATTTGTTGACTGTATTGATACCATTGTGAACAAGCAAGAAAATATAACAGTTATAAATGATAACCTATGTGTTGTGATCCAGTGAAAACTCAGTAAGGATCTGTTCCCAGCTCTACTGTATTCTCTGAGATTCTTGAAGGACCTAATTAAATCTTTCAACTTTTTAATGCTTGGATCATACCTAGAATCAATAAGCAAAGGCTATTTTACTTTTCAAAGTGTTACTAAGTAAATAAAAACAGATGCTTAGTAATCAGTCATTGTATTGATTTCTAGTCTTTCATCATGGTGCAGTAGAAATTGCTTATTTCAGTGTTAGCCTAGATTTACATTGATTTGAATTCTTTCAAACATAAGGTTTTCCAGGAAAGCAAGATTTTATGAAACCAAGGTTGAATTTTTCCAAAATATAGTTTATTTAGATGTGAGATTCTGTCTCTGGTCCCTCTCCCCTGCTGATTTCATTACCAGGTTGCATGACATGGCAGGACTCTCTTTCCCACTGCTGAAGTGCAAAAAATGTCTGTTGATTTTTCCATCCTAGTAGATTTCAGAAGAAATCTAGCCTGTAGCATTTTTTGTGGCCGTGATCACTAGAAGATAGGAAGCAACTGCCA
>VZRZ01000996.1:1275047-1376321 GCA_013398175.1 Climacteris rufus
TCGGGCCGGCGGCAGTGGCGGCCTAGGGCGAGCCGTGTGGCTGCGGCCGTGTGGTCCCGGCGCGGCGCGGTGACACCGGGCAGTGCCGCGGGAAGCCCTGACCAGATCGGTGGTGTTCCCCCCTGCCCTCGCCGGACAGGCTTTGTCGTTCGCTCGGCTGAGGCTGCGTGGGCAGCTCATAGTGAGCAGGCAGTGCTTCCCCGTGCCTGGCACCTTAAGCTCCAAAGCGAGGATGCCTCCCTCGCACGTCATCCCCACGGTGCATCCACACATCGCATCCTCATTAACTAATTTCATCGGCTAGTCCAGTTGTGCGGTGTGGTGGGAATCTTCTTTTATATCTTTTTAATCTGCCATTATTCTAGGCAAAGCAGAATGCCACGTTGCAAATTAAAACACTTAGGGTGGTCTCTTGCTCAGAAGGTATTTTCATAATTATCATCTGAGAGAAGACAGAGACTTAAAATTTAGTAAACAATAAAAGTCGGCTGTATTTCCTCTAGATAGAACTGAAGTCCATAATTTTGTTACCAGGGCGGACAGACTCTGTTTGCACCTTTCTCTTGACTAAAGGTGCCAAGTTTGTGGTTGAAAATCCCAGCCTGACAGCTCTCTGAAGCAAAAACTTGCTGATATGTTACTACTAGAAGACTCAGGGTAGTGCCAGCTTTTTGAAATTGTGTGATCACAAAGTTTTTACAGGCACGTCTAACTCATAGAAAGCTACTGCACTTTTGTTGGTGTTTATTTGATGTGCAAGTACATAGGTGCTTAACTGGCCTGTCAATTAAAGCTGTCTGTCTCTGGACTTCAATACTGAATTTTCATTAATAAAACCAGATTGGTTTAACAAAAGGGTTGTCTTATATTTACTAACATGGGAGAGATCCAATCTGATGAGACAAAAATGTGTTTTACAAAATTAATGATAACAGAGTTTGTTCTGATTGGGGCACGGTGGTTGCTGAAGTTTGAGATACCATTAAATCTCTCCTATTCTGAGGTGAGATTACACTAAGTAAACAGCCTTGTTCTTATCCTTGTTGATTAATGATCTATATTTACACAAGTCTGATAGTTGCTTTGATGCATCATGTCAAAGATCAGGACATTCTAATTTGGAAATGCATATTAAATTATAGCACTATCATCAGAGGACTTTTATCTCTTCATTTTATTGCCACAACAGCATAGAGGCTTACTGAATAAATAGACAACAATGCACTCATTGGTGAATTTTGCAAATGATGCATTTTACAGAGAATGCTTGTAGATGTGAGGTGAGCCTTTGTTCCATTATAATCAAAAGTATCTACAAAATTGATTTACCTATGAGTTGGTTGGGATTTTTGTGGACCGATTTATTTAACCTTTGACCATAAACTTATTTTCCATATTTAGAACGGGTATGCATTTTTCTCATTTTGCTTTTGTGTTCTATTTTGTCTCTCATATTTTTTGTTTTAAATTTAAGAGCCGTTCAGCATTTCTTGTTTGTAATTAGTGTTTGAGGGCTTGTTAAAATCACTCGACTAATCATAAGGTACTTTTCCGTGTTCCTGTGGTCTTCAGTCAATGATTAAAGTGATAGAATCTGCTGGTTTTTATAAACATATTTAGTTTTCTGCTCTTCTAAATGATGTGTTTTCTAGCCAATTGTGAATTGACTACTTGGAGAGCAGCGCTTAATAACTGTAGTACTTTTAAAATGCCCATTTGGTGTAAGTTGCAAAAACAGTTTAATTTTTCAATGGTGTTTTCTGTTTTCATTTATTGTAAGAAGTGTTATTTTTAACAGTTACTGGTTTAATTGTGACAGTAAAGCTTTGCTTTAGGAGTCAGAACATGTTTTAGTTCATGAAAATATAGCAGTGTCATCTGTGTCATTTTGAAGCGTATTACAAACTAAACTTTTTTTTCTTCAAAAAAAGTCCATTTGGCCGTCTTTGCTCTTTTCAAATATCCTTAAATTGTTGGATACTTAGTATAAATGCTTAAAACATGAAGTAAACTAATTACTTTTGGCATCTGGCTAATCCACACTTCTGTAATCCCAAACCAACCTGAACACTTTGCCTTTTTTCCTTAATTTGGTTTAGTTCGGATAGCCAGCAGACCAAAGCACTGCAATGTAATGAGGTGAAATGACCTGAAAGTAACAGGCCTGTGTGGGTAACACTGTGAAAGAGAGGAATGTGGGGGTATGGTGGTGTAGATGCTTGGGAACTCAAGTGCAGCCTCAGCTCTCCTGTGCTCCTAAGATGTGTGTACCCAGGAGTGATTTGTAGTGCTGAGGCCAAGTGCTGTGTTTGGCTCACTTTGCTGCTATTAAACTCTCTCAGCGTCAAATGAGAGTGGCTGCATGCAAACTGCCTGTTAGTAATAATCCATAATAACTCCTAAACTGTATCCAGGCGTGGTTTGGGTGAGTGTTGGGTGGCTTGGACCAAAATGGTGCGAGAGTAACACAACCACATGTCCTGGCAGCATTTAATGCTATGTCTTAATTTGTTAGGATCAGTGTAGTCTGGGTGTCCAGGGAATGCAAGTTACTGGTGTCTAACAGGATGTTGCCTAGGGAGAACTCTGAGCTACTGCCTGATGGGCTATGGGGGACACAGGTATGATAGCCCATTGCATGGGAGGCTAAGGGGAACATCACACCGTCATAGAAATGTACGTTTCATGAGTTCCGCTGTTTACAAAACAGCTTTTTGTATTAAATTTTTTTGTAAAGCAGTCTGAATTTTCTTGGTGAAGAGATAAAGCTGTGTAATATTTTTATTTGCCTTCAAGCTTTGTTTGGATTGCATTTCCAGGCTTTTCTCCACAACCAGGAGGGCTTAACATTTTTTTTTTCTTTAGAGAAATGAGTTTCATGTAGTTGCTTGTCTGCTTTATGAAAAATACAAATGCTTTATGTAAACATAAATATTTAGAGATTTGTAATAAAGGTAGATTTGCTGGCAGATACTAACCTTTGCTTTGAAAACTTTCAGCCTACTACAGTGTGACTTCCTTGATGCTGTCAGAATAGAAATCTGATTAGGAAGGCTTCAACATAAATGGTTTCATGTGTCATTATTATTTAAGTAAACTGTTGGGTTTTTTAGAAGGTTGGAGGACTATGGAACTGAATTATTTGGCTCTGCCCATAAATATAGCTAATTAAACTGCTGTAGTGTGTTTTTTATTTACTCTCAAATAATAAGTATCAGAGCTGCCATTTAGTGGCGGAAAACTTCTAATAATTTAGACAAATAGGGAAATATTTGTTCCTAGATAAAACATATGTACTCATCCTTAATTAGCACACAATTATTAACGTCAAGTCTGTGGACTAGCAATGTTAATGAAAGTTGTTAAATGCTTTAAATAGAATGGTGAATTCTGAGGAAGAAGCAGCTGTTGTGTTGAGCCACTCCTGAGGACTGAAAATGCGAGCAGGTAAGAATACTTTGTGATTTCCAGTACATATTTGATAGTTTAAAACTAGATGCAAATGACAGAAGTTATTTCTGTCCTATATAAATCCTTAATGCTGCGTTGGCCCCTTTTTGACTGCATGATTATAGCTGATTTTCAAAGTGGTGTTATTTTTTTATTTTAAACTTGAAAGCTTTTGTAAAAATTGTAATGACAGTGGTAAATGTGCCATAGCTGAGGATTCAACAGCCTTTTTCAGTGGTGTGCCAGATTGCATTTTGAATTCTTAGCTACACATTAAGCATTACCTGAGGGGGGGCTAGAACACCTACTGCTTCAAGGGTTGAAATGCTGCTGATGGCAGTATCATGATGCATAGAAAGGCAGAGTGCCAGCTCCTGGCTCTTACAGATCTGTGTCAGGATGGTGCTTCTGTGGGTTCCACACCCAGTAAGAACCCAGAGCAGCTGCTTCTTCTGGAAGACAGTGTGGCATCTCTGTTCATAAATATGAAGGGCAATAATCTGCCCTCTGCTTGGGCTGGTCCAAGTTCTGTGTTGATCCTGTGTGTGCTCTTCAAAGTGTGCTTTCTTCTGGAAACAGGGATGGTGCCAACTTCAGCAACAAGTAAAAGACTGCTCTGTGTGTGTGTGTGTCTTTGAAAAGCTGCTGAGTTACCCTTGTGTGGTTTATGTTGTCAGTGGACATAGGGAATTTGCGGGTAAACTTTCCCTGATAAAAAAATTCTCATCCTTTGCAATTTTTAAGCATGAATGTGCACTTCTTTTAGCAGTGGTGATTACTGAGATAGTAAATCATACTCTAGATTTCTTTTTGCAGTTGAAAGTGAGGCAAAGGCAAAAACCAAAGTCCGCTTTGAGGAAATCTTCAGACGCCATGCTGGCCTAGCAGACACAAAGAAATCAAAGAAAAAGAAGTTTGACTCTGAAGAAAGTATTGTGGTGAGTTAGAACACATGCAAGCTGTGTTTGGTTGCTGTTCTTAATGGAAAAAAAGATCAGGAAAATGTATTGTAGAAAGGAGATGTAAACATTAAAAAGAATAAAGTATGTTTCTGCACATATCTCTTGTTTTTGGTGTGGCTTTTATTTTTTGTCTGTGTACCAGCAATGCATCCTTGTAATTTGGAGGTATGCCAGAATTATATAGAGTATAATAGTGGTAAAAAGAAAGTGGCACATGCAGGCATGCACTCATTTAATGTCAATCAGTATTTTTTTTCCATGAAATATTTCAAATTCAGTACTGATTTTACTGGGAGTTAGTTAGATGTTTAGGGCTAGTAGAATTATGGCTGTAAAAGTACTTAATTTTGGGAGTACTACATATGTGTATTGCAGGTATGTCTGTCTGATACAGCTGTGAATTGAGAACTGGTGAGAAATTACAATCATATTAGAGATAATAATTAACTGCTCCATTTTCTACTGTTGTTTTTTCAATTTGATCTCAGTAATCAGTGTATTTCTGCATGTGCTAAACTTTATGTCTTGAGTGGTTCTGTCTTCACCTGTTGACTTTTTAAAAAGATTTTGGCCTTAGTTTGTGACTTGCAGATTAGGAAGGATTCTATCACTCTGACTTTATAGTTAGATGACATTTTTGTTTGTGGCGTATCTGTTATTAAGAGAGCCTCAGAAATTCCTCTGAGTTACGGTTCACATTGTAGTCTTTTTCCTGAACAGGAGAATAAAAGTTTAATATGAGTCCCATATATATACCTGATTATTGACTTAGAAGATTTGGAATTTGGAAATAAATCAATTTGCTTAAAAGACAAATGTTCTGGTTTTTTATTTTCTTCCTGTGAGGTTTTATATTTTCAGTCTTTTTTCTTATAATTGTATCCATATCAGATTCTGGAAATTAATGTTCCTTCTTTAATACTCATTTAAGACAAAGGAGTGGTATTTTTTCTAATATCAAAATGTTACATGTAGTTATATATATTAAGTATATTCAGAATAGATATATTGAACTTAGTATTGCTATTTGGTCTTAGATTGACAAATTGACAAATTGAAGGATTTTGTGTGGATTTGTAAAAATTTTTGTTCCTTAAGGTATATGGTATTTAGTCAATAGTCTATACAAAGAATCAACTTGATGCCTAAAATATACCACAAAGAGTTGGAGGGTGGGTTTTTTCCATTTTTGCTGCCATATGTGTAAATAAAAGACTAAATTCTTCCTCAGGCTTACTTCTTTATGAAATGTGAATTTTTAATTCTGTAATTTATAAGTATTTTTGAGCATATAAATGTATGTTTATATGCAACTCCATATTACTCATAAATATTTTAAGCTTGCTTTGGTATTAAAATTGGTTTCCCCTCTAGAAGTCTCTGATGTAAACCACTAGTGGTTTGAAGTTACGTAGAAACATTTAAAATCACAGTGACCTTAATCAAAAGTTACTGGTATGCAAGCAAATTAAGAAGCATCAGTGTGAAAGCCCAAATTTTTGGCTTTGTTGAAGCTATAGATTTTTACTAATCAGGGCACTTAAAAACTAAGAACTTGAGAACTTACACTGAAACCTTTTACTGACCATTTGGAGTATTTCCTTAAAATGTGACAAAGTTGCAAGAGCTCAGGTTGGTATTTTCCATGCTGATGGCATTCAAGTAGAAATGTTTGTAAAAGCTTCAGCAAATAAACAGTCATTTCTCTGTAAGAAAAAAATGTGTATGAGAGTGGAAGAGTAGGTAGATGGAGGAGGTTGGCTGGTTTTGTTCCCATTTTCTGCTTTTCATAGGATTTAACTGTTTAGAGTTTCACATATCTTGAAATAATGTGAAATTTTCAGTGATGATTGGCTTTGTGTCACGCACGTGCCATAAATGGTCTCCCAGCTTTGATCAGAAACAGGTCATGGTTGAGAGCCTATTTCCACTTGAAATGGTCCAGTCTGCTTCTTTCCATTGTCTTTGCTTTAGCCTTTCTTAAAGATTAGTAAGACTTTTCCCTAATAGTCTGCTGTTTCTTTGAAACCTGAGTTCTGAAGCTGCAGGAGGTTGCTGTGAAGTGAGGACAAGGAGATTGCCTGCTCTGCTCTGTGTGCCCATTGCCTGGAGAGCCTGCCTGGAGAGAAGGGAAGCAGTCTGGCTGGAAGAGGAAAGGTTGAAGTTTGTAGGGCAGGATGAGTTTGAAGCCACAACTGATAGGGATGAGGAGCTTGTAATGAAGATGGAAATAGACATCAGCTGTGAACAGGGAAAGCTCTGCTTTGCTGTTGAATAGCCATCAGGGCAGTGGGTGTGAAGCCTAAAGGCATGGCTGAAAAAACAAGCAATGGAGAGACAGTCAGAAAGTGAGTTTGGTAGCGTGCCTTCTAGCTAGCAGTCACCATATTTATATTTTACCAGTTGTGCCTCCTATTGCAACTTGTTAGAATGAGGCAAGCCTCAGATCAGGAAGTGTCTCCAGAATATTTTGCCCAGGTACATTAATCTGTCTAAAGTCAGCATGAAAATGATTGAATTTACTTGGTTCAATCTAAATTTTATGGTAGAAAAGAGGATGTTTAAAAATGTCAGTGGACTTTTTTACCAGATGAAAAGGAAAATCCCTTTATAGAGGCAAAAATTTCTTCCCTAGACTGTACTCTGATCAGATTACAATGTTGGGATGGACAGGCAGTGATAACTCAAGTTTTGTATTCAAGACAGAACTGCAACAGATTTATCTGTTTTGTAGGCTGAAAGGCTCTGAATTAATATTGGGATTTCCACTGGATTTTAGCCCTTTGTTTCTTGTGTATAAAATAGGAGAACTAATAATAGTTGACTATGTAATGGACCCACACATTTTCTCAGTGTTTTCTGCTAGACTTTAACATAACATTTCCAAGGCCATTTAATCTGTAAATTAAAGTTCTTGTAGCTTTGAACGTCTACATTTTATAGTCTTACACGAGCAATGACAGTAAAAATTGGTTCCCCAGTGCATTAAGATTTTCTCCAACATCCCACGCAAGGAGCCATCATCACAAGTGTGTTCATTACCAATTCAGTTTTAAGTAAATGATCTTTCACAGCTGGTATATATCAGTGCTTCAGTGGGCTGGCAGTGTCCATCCCTAATTTTTCAAGGTGGTCTGGGCAGTTCAGGTAGCTCTGTAAATCTGGTTACGCGACTTTCCAGATGCTCGTGGCAAACTCCCTCGATGTGTTGCCGGCTTCCACTCGTGCGTATTTGAGAAGCCCTTTAGAAAAGGTGTCAGATTCTTGGGCGTTGTCAGCTGTCAGCTCTGGGACGCGAATGGCAGGTGAGCTGGGGCTGGCAGATTGTGGTGCGAGCCTTGAGTGTCAGCCCACCTGCAAGCACCTCGGCCGGCACCCATCTCCCGCTCCTCTCAAGCCGGTAGTGCAAGCAAGTCTTTTGTCAGGGGAGAGTGCTTCCTCTGCACTGCTGTTGTAATGTGGCCATGGAACGCTTTTGAAACAAAGCCGCCTTATTTGTTCCGTGTTTTAAGCTGAGAAAGTCAGGTTCAGGTCAGCAACCCTCTGGAGTTACTCCAGGGACAGGCCTGGAGCTGCTTTTCCAGCCTAACTCCTTTCTCTAACTCAGTCCAGTGTTTATGTGTTGGTGAGTGCTCTTGGTGTCTCTCAGTCCCGTGTTTCAGACAGAGAATCTATACCAGTATCTCCACCTCTGCTGGAGCCCTACTCTGAAGGGGTTTTTTCAACTTTGTGTTGGTTTGGTTTTCTTCAGAAGTCTTAACGGAAGTCTTTTTTTTTTTTTTTTCAGTTTTAGCCCTTGTTAATATAATTTCATTGTTAGATTTTGACAAACTTTCAGTATAGAGACTGCAAATGGCAGCCTGAAATCTGTCTCTAACTTGCATTTTCAGTGGATGAAAATATTGGGTTTTGTACTTCATGTAGTCTTCAAGTCTTTCACAGTGTAAAACATTGGCATCTGTTCACAGAATAGACTTGTTGATTTTTTTTTTTATTTTTTACTGGATATACATAAAAGTCGTATGAAAACATAGTGAAACATTGAGAATGAAGTGCCCAAACACCAAATGGCTTTTTTCAGTGTGAATTTTCTGTTGACTTTCAATCTGTTACTTGTTAAATTGAAACAACAAAATAGCTAGATCTCTGATTTAATTTTACTTTGTGTAATGTTGCTAAAGGAATAACATGAAGTGCAGTGTTTATCCTTAGAACATGATTTTTAGTACAAATATGTTTTATGTTCTTTTCATTTATAGCTTGATACCTTTAGAAAGAATATTGATCTATCCAAGGAAAGTGTGAATGATGAAGCAATTATAAACAACACATATAATCCTGAAGAAGAGAGCCCCAGATTTACAAAAAATAAATTGAGAGAGAAAGCATCACTTGCAGAGAAAATAAACAATGATATTGTTAGTCAAGAGGAGAACAAGCAGCCAAAGTTGAACAGGAAGAAAAAGAAATCGCTGTTACAAGAACAATTTAATGAGGAGGAAGATTTATATGAAGCTAAATTGGGGAGTTTTGAAAAAAGGACTAATGATTTTCCAAAGAAGAAAACTAAAAGTAAATCACAAACAGATGTACCTCATCAAGAAGGTGATAGCAAGATTAAAAATTCCTTGACTGAAGTGAGAAATTTAACTGAATTAGAAGAGGAAGAGCAGCTAATTCAAGCCTATCAGCTGCATGTGGCTGAGGAAGAGGCAAAAGCAATTAAAAAGAAAATGAGAAAGAAACTTAAAGAACAGATGTCTGAATATACCTCCACTGTTCAAAGCCATGAAATTGCATTGAATAATGAAGTGGGCAAAAAGAAGAAAAAGAAGAAAGAAAGAGCAGTTTTAACTGAAGCTGAAACAAGGTACCATGACAAACTGTACACCATGTGTCTGAATCTTAAGCAAAATGTTTCATTTTGTTTTAAGATAGGCAGAAGCTCTCTGCTAAATTGTTTGTATTTTCTAAGTGATTAACTGGATGATCCTGTTATGAAAAAATAGTACCAAATACTTTTTCAAAA
This sequence comes from Climacteris rufus, assembly GCA_013398175.1. Taxonomy (NCBI): domain Eukaryota; kingdom Metazoa; phylum Chordata; class Aves; order Passeriformes; family Climacteridae; genus Climacteris; species Climacteris rufus. Next base: position 1,284,489 of record VZRZ01000996.1, read on the forward strand.
TGCTGTCACAATTAGTATTTAGCTCACAGATTCTTTTTAACGTTTTTAAAAAATATATCCTCCATTCCTATTTGATGTTTGTTTTCTGTGGAAATCACTCTTAACTAACTTAAGGTAATTTTGTGCATGATTTTTTTTTTTAGTGATAAGTGATGGCCCTGATCCAGCAAGAGTGTTAGCTTACCTCTATTCATATAAATGGTTCTGCAATGGTCTGGGAATTAGGGTGAAATGAAGGGGGGAGAGCAGTGAAAAAGGCAAGACACTAATGGGTGGTGGGAGCGATGTTGTTTTCAAGATACACAGATGATGAGTTGCAGAATTGCAAGTGGATGAATAATGGTAATGAATAATTGTATCACTATATGCAGTAGCTGAGAGTAATCCATTACCTTGCAGTGCAATGTCCCTTTCTGAGCTGCAGCATCCTCCAGAAGAAGATGGCAATGAAAGTCAGTCACTTGAAAGAGTATTTACTTCAGAAGGACAGAAACTGGAGGAAAGCATGAATAAACAGAAACCTAAAGCCAAGAAGGTTAAAAAGAAAACCAGAAAAGGTCTGCCAACAAAATGTTATAATAGTGTGCTGCTTTGCTGATTTTTTTTGTGCTGCTACAGAAATATTTGTCCACAGAAGTGATTGAGCTGCTTAAGTTACTTATATTCCTTTAGTTACTTAATTGTACTTTTGTTCTTACATTTCTAAGGCTTATTTGTGAGGAAGTTTATTTGATAAATCAATCTAAAATCTTGAAAATCCATTTACTATAAGTAGTCTTTGAGTTGAGACCTAGTATTGTTTTTTTTAAGTGTAATATAAAAAGGTATGTGCCATCTTTACAGTGTATTATTTAGATGCATATTCTAATTGTCTTTTAGTTATTTTATGATTTTTATTTAGTGTATGGTATAAATGGTGTATTGCCACTGTTTTGACCTGATGGCTCGATTCAAATGTGAGAAATGCTGTTTCATGCAAGGTTAAGTAAAATTGAAGAGCTTAATTCTTTAGGTATTGTGGAGGCCAAAGTAAGAAATTAGTTTTTAAAGAATGGGAGGTACTGATAATTGATGAGAATAGGTATTTTGGTATCTATCAAGTGGTTGTCTCATTGTAATTTGTAAATGAGGAAGTTTGGATAACAGTGTTTGGTCTATTGAGGGAAAAAGCACATGGCGAAAGCATCAGTTTCTACTTGCCTGTTTGGGTTTTTTTTTATGTTGTCTTGAAATAAACCAAGCAAAACATACTGCAGGCTGTAGGCTAGAGCAGACTGTTGAACTGTATGGATTTTAAGTCATTGTGGCACAGAAGAACCTGTGTCAATCAAGAGGAAGACCTCTGATTTTAAATGAAAATATTTGTTAATAGGAATAGATTATATTAATTAATATATACTCATATATGTACATTTAAAATGCTGGAAATCTGATAATTTTATTTTAACCTATTACCTAAAGAACACTTTAAATATTGTTGCTTTACTATTGTTTTCTAAGGCAATGCAGAGCATTTTTACTCCTTTAGAAATTGCTATGTTCAACTAGTGACGGTTTATTTACTTTGCTCCAATTTCTAGAAGAAACCGTGGAAGTTGCTGCAGAAAATGATGAGGAAATGAAGAATTCAGAAATTTCAACTCAGTCTAAATTTGATTTTGGCGATGATCTTGTTTTGGGAGTTTATATCCATCGATCTGATCGACTTAAGATTGATCATTTGATATCTCATCCTGTGGTTAAAATCCATGTTGTTGATCAGAGAAGTGGCTTATATGTCAAGAAGGATTATAGGTGACTTAATGAACTGTTTATATTATCAGTGATTACAATAAATATATATACTCTTCCCTAGAAAATTAAGTATGAGTATGGAAACAATGTGGAATTTTAAGCTTGTGTAGGTGTTTGGTAGCTTTTACATCCGTGATAATGTAAATATATGCCTGGAATAAATGAGGGTGATATTTTTCTTTTCCTTTTGGCTCTTTTAAATGCTCTGCACTGCTGTATTGCTGTTAAGGCCCCCCAGGAAAGTGGTCACAGCACCAGCCTGACAGAGTTCAAGAAGCGTTTGGACAATGCTCTCAGGCATATGGTGTGATTCTTAGGGATGGTGCTGTGCAGGCACAGGAGTTGGGACCAATGTTCCTAGTGGGTACCTTCCAACTCAGATTATTCTGTGATATTTGCAATACAGTTCATTCTGTATTCTCTCCAAAGACAAAATTTCTTAATTCATATCCAAAATTATGCAAAATTCTTATGGTATAAATAGTATCTGCCTTTTCTTTTTTATTAAGAACTTTACAAATTCTGAAATGAAGTTTAGTTCTTTATATCTCTAATTACTTCAGTTGCTTGTTTCCCCTGTCTTTATGCATGATTTTCCTGAAGACCAAATCTTAGCAGTGCATAAGGAGTAATGATCATAATCGTAATGATCATAACGCGTAACTTTGCTAGCAGTAACTTAATTGCTAGATTTTGAACTTCAGCCTGTAGCTTTTCTATATACACTGCAAATTGTCTTAAATTTTGAGTGTGTTTAGGATTTTTTTCCTAGAATCAAACAAATAGTATCTTACATGTTTCTTTGCTCTAAGTAATTGAGAATACTGTTCTGTTTGAGGTTGTTTTTAAAGTGCTCTAACAATTGTAATTCTTTGGAAATTTTCAAACAGCAAAAAGGAAGTTTCATCTTATGAAGAAGGAGAAATAGAGCACATTCTTCCTATAATGACACAACCATGTGACTTTAGAAAGTCTAAATCAATAATTCCAGAGTGGGAAGAGCAATTAATATTTAATGAGTGTTTTACTTATTTTATTCAAAACACTGAAGAAAGTCCTCAGGTTATCCTGTTTTTTGAGGTAAGGTTAAATATTTTGCATCCAATTCATGCACATTCTCATGTTTGGTTTGTTTCTTCAACAGTACATATTTGACTGATTAGGTATTTTATTTCAGTTAAACTGGGTTAATAGCATAGCTATATATTTGGAGATAACAGAAAGTGGGATTTTTTAATAGAAAAAGATCCTGTTTCGATAGTAATAAGGAGTACAACACATTCTTATAAAATCAGCTCTCAGACTTCTGGAAAAGGCTGGTAAGATATAGAGGATATCACTCTTTTCACATTCTTGAAATCTGAAAAGAGGTTTAAGTACAAGAAACTCAAAGATAGAATTTGTCTGCTTGCAGCAACACCTCATTGTACCAATGAGCGAGCTGTTGCATTGTTTCCATTAATATTTTACTTGTCTACTTCTGTCCCAGTTTTCATAAAGTAATTATTAATTTGTCCTCAAATAGAATTATTTTTAAAGGAAAAAATATAAGTTATATATTCAATATAATTTTGAGCTTAAGTGTTTCAGTATTTGTTCAGAGATTCTGTAGTATTAACCTAAAAATGGAAATATAATACAATAATTATTTTTTCATTCCTTGTTCTTTTATTTCAAATAGATTGAATATAATTTATTACCATATGTTTCTTAATGTTTTGTGATGCTTATAAATGGACATGTTTATAGAATTAAGAGTCTTAGTTGCTTAATGCAAAACTAATTACATTTGTATGTAAAGATTCTACATGGAAATCATGCTGATGTTGGGACCAAAAGTATGATTACACTGAAAGAAGGCTGTTTGACTTCAGCATGCTTTATGGAAAATCAATTTGAAGAAAGTATGATTCTAAGGTTTTTTTTGTATACCAGCTAAACTTCCAGGAGTAGCTACATATGAGAAAATCTGATCCCTGAAAGAAAAATGAACACTCTCATGGGCATCCCTGGAAGTGTTCAAGGCCAGGTTGGATGGGACTTTGAGCAGCCTGACCTAGTGAAAGGTGTCCAAGCCCATGCGTCAGAACTTTGGGATCTTTGAAGTGTCCTTCCAACCCAAACCCTTCCATGACTGATTCAGTGACAAAACTGATAAAGCTAGGAAAGGAAAACTTAACTTTTGGACTGCCATTTTCCATCTAGATTAATATGCAGATGATTCTAGCTGTCAGATTTGTGATCTGTGTGATTTCTGAACTACTAAGAAAATTACACATTATTGGTTTTTCTCTTTTATTGAGACATAAGGGCATCAAGAGTAGTTTTTCTAAGACTAGACTAAAGTTCTTTTTTAATGCCAGTTGTAAATAGTTGTCAGGTAAGTGCATAAGGATGTGTTATTTCCAATTTCATACTTGTGTGGAAGAAACTGGTTTTGTAATTTTTTAAAATTTAAATCTCTTTAATTTAGTGAATTACACCAAGCATATTGTCAACTTTTATTTTTTTTAATTACCATGAAGTATATGTTCATTAGAAATACATTTATATTCCTGCTGATACTTCTAGGTCCTTGATTCTCTAACTATGAATGAAGGGAGAGCCATCTCTGATGTACAAATTCGGGAAGGTCCTTACCGAAAAATTTGTTGGGCATTTCTAAAGGTATTGTAAATATTTAAATGAAGAAACAAAATTCATAAATCCTTTTATCTGAAAATCTCTAACTGTACTAAGTAGGAAAGCATTTTTTAATATTTTCAGCAACAGAGATGGAAAAAAAATAATCTTGGCCTGTTTGGCCGTTCTCTCCTTTTCCACATCTTTCACCCCGTAAAATCAACACAGCAAAAAGCTTGACATTAAAGAATTTGTTTTTCAAGAAAGTATAGAATGTGTAAGATTTTTTTTTGTTTGTTTGTTCATAAAGTACAAAAGGTTGTTTTCTTTTAGGGTTTTATTTGTGCTCATGTGATTATGAAGAATATGAAAAATCCACTAATTTCTGTACCTCAGCTATTCTGTCTTCTAGTGGCATTTTGAATTGTCTTTGAAAAGTCTCCTTAACCTGATTATAAAATGCTTTTCATTTTCAGTTGCAGAGTCCGAAATGCTGTGGCAATTGAGATACAAATGTGGCAGATGTGAGATGAGAGTAATTTAGGCAGCACTTACGCGCCTTTTTACCCTTTTAGGAGAGACTTGAATGTGTCAGTTTGAGGAGAGACTTGAATGTGTTTGTTCTTTGAGAGCTGACAAGCTTTAATTTCCCTGAGGAGTGTTTATTTACACCTAGCCCTGTGGATGGTAGTCATTGACAGTCATTGAGCAGTCCACAACATGGGAAATACATGGGAAGATGAGGGACTGCAAGTTTAGGTGAAAGGATGGGCTCCTCCATATCAATTCAATACAGAGGTTCTTCTCAGCTCTGCCCAAGATAAATCTACTGGAATCAGAGCTCTGGTGTCCCGTGCCTGGGTGCGTAGCTGGTGGGAAATGTGCATCCAGGCATTCAGTACAGCATTCAGCCTACTCCTGAACAGAGGGAAGAATGAATTTTCAGCTCATGAATATGAATAAAATTTTTGCCTGTTTTTCATTCTTATTGCATCTGCCTACATTATCCTTTCATCTGTATCAATCAGAGTAGAAATGTGCCTATAAACATTGATCAGTGTTAATGGCAGTAGGTACAATTGTTCTTCTGTTCAGTAGAGAAGACTCTGTGAAGCATCTTTCAAGACTAGGCTGCCATCTAAGCTTTAATCTTAGTGATTTGATCCTGGGGATATTTAATATGTGGTTACTTCATTACCACTTTTAGAGTTAGTATATGTTTGCACTGGGAAGTGGATTTCAAGACATTTTACTATAGTTAAGATATTAGAAATTATCAATTGCTTTTATTACTTTTATGTTCATTTTTCTCCTCTTTTAATTCACCCTTCCAGCTTGTAGGTGCAAATGGAGTTCTAAACGTTGGAGGAAAACTTCGTCTACAATTATATTACCCACCTTCAAAGACCAAGTCACATTCAAATGTTGTTGAAGTTTATGACTGGTGGGCAAAATGTCCTAGAAATCGTTACCCATCAACTTTATATGTAACTGTAAAAGGCCTAAAACTGCCAGATCATGTAAGTTAAATATATCATATACAAATATATTTGCAAATATGCAGACTTTTCTGTAGATATTAGTACCTAGCTAGAGCATGTGAGTCTGTATTCATATGCAGCTATGTAAAAGCTGTGCTTACATGCATATATATAAAATATATGTAAGTATATANTCATATATATATGATGTATGTATATAATATATGATATATAAAAATCAGTATATAAAATATATGATAAGAACACTTCATCTCAAGACAGGTGTCTCAAACTCAGCCCTTCGTATGTATCTTTGTAAAATAGACATGCTTTCCCACCTACAACTTCAAATATTTTGCCACTGACAGTCAGAAAACTTTCATAATACTTTCTTGAAGATTAATGTTCCTCATTAGCAGAAATGCCATTTTAAGTCACTGGACTCATGCAGATGTGTAAATTCTTTGAGAAAAGATGCAACTCACTTAACTCTGATTCCCTGCACCCTCTAGGTGTATTGAGATGTATTTTTTTTCCTCCAATGAAAACTTCCATAAAGATAGACTTACATTGGTATGTGCTGAGATGGGCATTCGAGATAAATACAGCATTTTCTTTTCTATGATGCAAGTACAATATTGTTGTATTATATGATTTCCTGTTTGTATTTAGAGCTGTAATAGTTCTTTCTTCTGCTCACTTTCGTACTATCAAGGGTGATCTGTGGAAGCCTGGTGAGATGTGAACCTTCTCAGTAGTACAATACAATATAATAGTAGAGTAATTCTAATTTTCACTAACCTGGATAGCTACTAAAAGTAGAAAAGTATCTGTTATTTGAAAAATCTGTGATACCATTTGATTGACACAACTATGGAAGCTTGGATGACTTCCTGGTTACTTTAAAAGAAATTTTGCAGTGCAGTTTTCATGTATTAAGCTTTTTCCAGTCTCTCTGTTGCAGATGTAAAAATGCAAAATACTAGACTTTAATCTTTTCAGAAATTACATTGTTCACTTTAAAAGTATTTTTCCCCTGACACTTAGTTTTGTTTGCCTTAAGGTTGGTCCTTTTCACTCTCTGGTAGCCACTCAACAGGAACAAAGTAATACAGCACTGTCTGAGCTCCAGAGAGAAGGATGTGAACCTTCTTCAGAGGAGAAAAAGGAGCCATTTAAATGGTCGAGATTGCCTGGACAGGTGAAGTATTTTTATTTGGTTTTTAAATGAAAACAATTTGAAAATCTACTATATTATTCTATCTTTCTTTTTATGATCATAAGTATTATGAAGCAAGTAATTAATTAAAAAGATTAAGAAAAAGTATTAAACAAAACATAAAAAACTCTCATAGATAGTAGAGGAGGCTTTATCTTAGCAAATATGGTTGATTTAACCATTTTTTTTTCACCAGAACAGCCAGGTATTTTTATCTGCAGAATTGTCTAAGAATTTGAAAGAGTAGGGTCATCCAGGTAATGGAAGTAAGACAGGAAACCAGTTCTCAGATTTTAGCTTGATTGGAAATATATTTCCTTGACTTTTTTTTGTTTGTTTGTTGAAGATATTTTTACACTCTAACAGAAAGAACTTACATTGAAGAACCACATAGCTACTGTGGATATTTTCCTTCACCTTAAACTTTGAATTTACTTTTAGAGAAAAAGCCCTTGGGTGAAAAAGAGGTCATATTTTGGGAGAGAGGGGACTAAAATGCCTGTTCAATTTTTTAAAATATTTAATCTCTGGTTCTGTGTTTTAAAGTCAGGTATTTAAATGCAGATGAGGAGTGCTAAAAGTGATTTGGTAGACCAAAGGTTTGAGTGCCTGTGGTTGGGCTTCTGAGTTGACACTCATTAGGTTACTAAAAGTTGTGCTTAGACTCCTTAAACAAGCTTGACTTACAGTCTAACTCCACAGTTTACATCCCTGATGAGAAGGTGTTATTAAGCACTTGTTAAGATTAAGGAAATTATTTGAATTTTGGGGTTTTTTTATGTTTTTTAAACTTGCTAGTTGTTTGGGGCAGAAACAAATATACATCCATGTGGTGTAGGTTATGCTGCAAAACTGTCTCTGTTTATAATATGTTGAATTTTTCTTTTGGATTCCATTAAGATGTTACTAGCTTTTTAGAACTTCTGCATGTCAGGAGCTAAGAGTGTGTTTTACACATTGGATAGTTAATATTCCTACCAATTCTTCCCTGAAAAGCCAGGCTTGCCGCATACCCAACAAGCACCTGCTTTCCCTGCGAGGTGGAGACCTGGGCTGTTTCTGTGTCCGCTTCTCTCATGACGGGAGAACTCTGGCAGCAGCGTGTGCAGGAAGGAATGGCTATCCCATTGTTTGTAAGTTTAAATAACTTTGGGCCTTTTTCTTATAATTCATGTGTTTGGAAATTAAAGGTTGAAGGATGTAAGTTTAAATTGTGCTTTTTTAGAGATTTTTGTTTATAATGGTGTTTTGAAAATTGTTCTGGGATTAGAGAGCATTGAGGAAAATGCACTTTCTGTGTTGATAGGGCTGGAACTGGCTTTTCACACATGGTTACATATACACGGTTTAATGCTGTGAAATGACACTATTTCTGCCCAGAGGCCTAATGGAAGTACTAAATCACTTTGCAGTAGGAACATATTTTCTGATGATAATGTTTTAAGGGAAATAACTTTTTGAGCTTTCACCTCACACACTTTGCATGTTAAGTTTTTCTCCTAACCAGTCTTGAAAGTTAGATACCTGAATGTTGTCATCTCCAAACAGACTGCTGGAAGCTGCTGTCTTCCATGGGTCTAGTTCAGTCAAAGTACAAATATTCCTTATTACTCAGATTTGGGACTGCTTCATCATGGTAGCTTCAATTGCATAGTTCTTAAACCCTGCATAAGAATTTTCAGATTTAGAGAGAACAATATTTTAAGTGTACACAAAGTAAATGTTTAAATGCAAGGAACAGTAAATCTAGATTTGTTTATTACACAGCCCCAGAAAATTGTCTCAGTGTGAAAATATTTCAAAGATTGGTCAAGTACCTGTCAAAATTAAAAAGAAAATACATAATCCTCATCTGGTTGTAGTAATTTCAAGCAAGTGTCTTAAGGGGTAAGACATTTGTGACATCCATGAACCACTAGATGGAAGTAGATGCTTGCTGTCCATTCATATCTAACAATTATTTCATCCTGTTGCCTCAAAATGAGCAGATAAAGAAAACTAGTTAATTTTTGATAGCAGAAAATCAGCCTAAGATTAGACTAAACTTTGCTCTAGTAGCTGCATCTATTTGACTGCAAATACTTACAAAACTTTTATTTTTCTTTTTGAACTTCCCTAGTATACGAAATTCCTTCTGGACAGTTCCTGAGAGAATTTTATGGTCACCTTAACATAGTGTATGACCTTTGTTGGTCAAAAGACAATCAATACCTTCTTACTGCATCTTCTGATGGCACTGTCAGGTCAGTATGATGAGATATTCTGGCAGATAGATATCATCAGAAGCTGAAAAGAAAGTGGTCCAATTCATTGTCTTACTACAAACTGTGCTATAACTGTTACTGGGTTAATCACACCGTATTTACTGTGTTGGTTTCTAATGTGTATGTGTTTGAGACCAAAGCTTTTCCAAAACATCTAATGTCTTAATCAGTGCAGTGAAAAACTAAAAGACTTTATTTTTCAAGAAGACACTGAGACAGTTGTAACATTCTGTCCCTAGAGAAATTGCCATTCTGTGAATGCAGTAGTAGGTTTGCAAATTTGAACATGAGGCGGGAAATTGAAAATTAAAGATTCAGGTTATGTGTGTACATTTGCCCCACTGCATATACGTATGTTGGTGGTTTTCTTTTGGTTTTTGACACATAATTAAATAATTCAGCTTTAATTGCTGTAAATGAATGTTGATACTCTTATTTCTTAAATTGAATCCTCTACAATTAAAGTGTACTACAGTGCAGTGTTAATGTTAAAATACTAATCTGTTCCAGGTTTAAAAAACAAACCCCTCAAAGCTGTAGATACACATGAAAATATGGCTGTGACACCACACAATTTTATTATGAGCAACTTCATTGGTTTTCATAGAGCTTATTTTTTTTTGCTCTTCAGATCCCTATCTGTTGTTTCTGTTATGCAACTCGGTGATGCTACAGGCAGTTGCATAATTGAAATGCCAGAAGAATTGTTAAATGATATACTGTATGTGTGGAACTGTTTTAGGCCTTTTTTGTTGCTTGTATGTGGGCATGAAAAGAGTGTTTTGAGAGCTCAGCCCATTTTTTTGGTTCATTTGGGAGCGGATTAGGTAAGAATTTTTTTTATATTGAGGTAAATATCAATTTCAGTCATTTATGTTGCCTATAAGAAGGCCCAGCTGTTCCTCAATTCTTGAATTTGTGGCAGCAAGTGGAAGCTGTAGTGGTCTGCCTCGTTTTTTGTGTACTATGCATAGTCATTGGATGAGTTGTTAGTTCCTGTATTTATTGTCCATTGCCTTCAGCTCCTAAAAAAGTGTCAGCACCCCATTGCTTTAAATTCATTATCAGTTTATTGCTTGGATCATATCTCATACTGAGTTCTAAGGCAACGTGAAGGGAAAATGAGGAACTTACATGAATTCTTCTTATTATAGTGTTTTCTGTTATCCTCAATCCTTCCCAAGTTTAGTCCCACATTGTTTGTGAGCAATAAACTAATTTTTGTGTTGTTAGATCAAAACCATTCTAAAAGATGGGTAGACTCCTAGTGACCTTTGTGCATTAAATTGCAAATTAATTGCTGTACTCTAACAGGTTGCAATTTTGTAGTTAAGTCACCTCTGCGTAAGCTTAGTATCCTTCAATAGCCATCAGAAGTGGTCACCTCACCTGGAAGGGTGCCACTAAAACAATTCAATTCCATATTGTAACTGAGTCCTCTGCATAAGGTGCTACCCAGCTTCTATTTAGTGATCCAGGTACTGCTCTTTTCTTTGTGGACTCATCTTTGGGGAAGGCTCAGTAATAAAATATATACCATCAAATACAAAACTCTAATCAAAATCTGATCTTACAGGTATGGGTGGCAAAGGATAGGAAATAGATTAATATTAAGAAGTGCCTTTATGTGATGTAAACATCCTTGAGATCATGATCACTGTGTGGTTGGTAATTATTATTTTAAAATTTTCTGGGGTTTTATATGTATTTAATGGCCCTAAATTTTCCTGTATGGGTTTTTTTTTTTTTTTTTGTTCTAACCTTTTTTTTAAATGAGTGATACCCAAGAAGAGCTTAATTTGATTATAACTCCTGAAAGAAAGGAACTAATCCATTCCATGGACTTCTTTGAGTATTTTAAAATTAGAAATATATCTATTAAATGAATAAGTAGTCACTAATTTTCTTTGAAGACAGGGTACTGTGCAAAGAAGTTAATGTTTCTTAATTCTTGTTAGAAAGTACCATATTAAAGGATTAATTAGAGGTGAAACAACTTGGTAGGATAAACAGGTGTTGTTAAGTGTTTGCAAGCATTTGCCTCTAGAACCACTAGAACAAAATATGACATCAGTTATAACTGTGTGTGTGATTGCTTTAGACAGTAGAAACTCTTTGTTTCCTTTTAGAATGTGGAAAATAGAACTGCAGGCAGCGTCTGCAGTGAGAGTTTTCCCTCATCCTTCATTTGTCTACACTGCCAAGTACCACCCAGTTGGTGACTCCTTGGTCGTGACAGGATGTTATGACTCGGTGATTAGAATCTGGAACGCTAATGTGAAAGAAATCCATGGGCAACTGCTGCAGGAGCTTGATGGTCACAAAAGTTTCATCAACACACTGTGTTTTGATGCGGAAGGTATGTAGTTAGTATTGCTTTTACAAATAGTTGTCTTTTCAGTCAAAGGCCAACTTGACTGTTAGTAGTTTTCTTTATATCACAGAGGCAGTGTGTTCTTCTTAGGAAGAAATTTTTTACTGTGAGGGTGATAAGGCACTGGAACAGGTTGCCCAGAGAAATTGTGGATGCCACATCCCTGAAGGTGTTCAAGGCCATGTTGGTCAGGACTTTGTTCTTTTATCTCTGCCTGTGTCAGGGAGGTCAGAAGTTGATGGTTTTTAAGGTCCCTTTCAACCCAAATCATTCTGTGATTCTTTAATAAAGAAAATGAGGTAGTAATAATTAGATTGTGAGAATTTTAACACTAGACTGAAAAAGTGGGAAGGTGATGAACTTTTCAATACTGACAGAGAATAGGAAACAGTGAGAGAAAAGGGCAGAGGTTTGACCACTGTGGGTCATGTTAGCTGGTAGGTTAACAGCTGAAAGTGAGTGATGTCCTGGCATGTACTAGTGGAGGAAGAGTTGAAGATGGGTGAATATTAAAGGTATTTGGAAGTGTTTGACTTTTTCTGATATTAGTGACATCATTAATAATTAGGTGGTTCATTTTTGGAGGTAGTCACGGGAGTAAGTACTACAAAAAGGAAAGCTGTATTTTTATATTTTTATAAAGAATAAATATTTGTGTTTAAAGAACAAGTGTGGGAAAACAGTATTTGTTCTTGTTCAAGATTCTCTTAGTGAATGTATAGCTAAGCATTAATCTACCATGTAAAACTTGTTGGGCTATAAATGCTCACTTTTTGCTGGTTTTAGAATATGAATAAAAATGAAAAATATTAAAAATATCTGCCACACCTCAGTACTTGATGTATATGCTAAATCCAAATTTATGGTGTCAGCTTATGTCATACAATATGAGCAAAATGGATTTTCAGTGAGTATATTATAGCAAAAGAGATGGAAGAATTGGTGTTTGCCTATTCACAAAAATGGTAGAAGAAAAGATTGTTTCTTGTTCATACATTGTTTTCTGTATATTTTTTTAATGGGTGATATTTTACTTATAAGACATTATTTTTCAGGACACCACATGTTCTCAGGGGATAGTTCAGGACTCATAATAGTTTGGGATACACCTGTCAAAGGAAGTTCTCAACAGCTGTTTCAACAATGGAGGATCAATAAGGTAAACAGGTTTCTTAAACTAGCATTGTAATTTTTATGTGAACTGTTCCAAATCTAGTAATTTGATTTGAATTAAATTTTTTTTATACATTACCTTTTGTTTAACCGCAGAGGTGTATTTTCATGAAAAAAATTGGTACAGAAGAACTAAAAGAACGTGCTGTGATTAACTAACTTAAATTTTTAAAATTGTTTTGCAAGTTAATTGGGCTGGGCACTGGAGCAGGCTGCCCAGGGAAGTGGTCACAGCACCAAGCCTGACAGAGTTCAAGAAGTATTTGGACTCTCAGGCACATGGTGTGATTCTTGGGGCTGTCCTGTGCAGGGCCAGGAGCTGGTCTTTGATGATTGTAGTGGGGCCCTTGTAACTAAGAAAATTGTAGGCTTCTGTGATTCTGTAATTATTTTTTTCTATATAAAACATGAAAATACTTGCGGTTTCATAGCATTGTATTAACAGGTAAATGCTAATGCATTAGGTTTGCTCTCTGGAGACAAAACAGTCCACAGGCTTTACAAATTATCTTTGTTCTTACCTTAGTGGCCTAATGTTCTGTCAGCATTTCTGTCACCAGCTTAATTTTCTAAAATTCAGTCACAACAGAATGTGCCTTGTGGTTCTGAAAAGCTGATGTCTAGGATATAATGCCTTAATATAGGAACAAACGTTTTCCTTAACCAAATAGAGTGAATTGAGCAGAAAAAGGGTAATGTAAGAGAAAAATGAACAATAATGTGTAAAAGTGTGGGGTTTAAGACACAAAGTTACATAATTTTCTTTATTTTCCATCTTTTGGTAGGAAATAAAAGAAAATGATATTAAAGGAACACCAATAAATCATCTGGAAGTGCATCCAAATGGAAGGCATTTATTAATCCATGCCAAAGACAGTACCCTGAGAATTATGGATCTCAGAATGTTAGTATTTTTGGTGACAAATGTGTATTTCCTTTTTATTTTAAAATTTACTTGGGGAAATAAAAACCATAATGATATTACTTGTGTAGTTGGAGAGGAGAAAGATGTCCTAATAATCAAGGATAGCAATGTTAGGGTTAGGAAATGGTTTCAAAACACTGCTGTATTACAGATCTTCTGGGTGATATTGAGTAAGTCTTTTAGACTAGAATATCTAAAAGTTACTAGATTACTTGGAGGCTTAAGGTGGCATGAAGAAGACAATGTTAGTCTTCAAAGGATGGAAGTCCCTTTTAAAATGCAATCTGGGTGAGAAAATAACTTGAAAGTGGTGACATTTGTGTGTTAGTTTCACATTTTTAAGACTCTTGGAAGGATATTTTGATGCTGAAATGGAAGGTGATTGTCATCATAAATACTGAAAAATGCAGTGATGTACGTATTACAGTGTATTAAGTGGGCTGTGAGATATTTTTGCCGAGTTTTTGATTATTTTCTCATAGTAGTTACAAGCATGATTTTTTAATGATAAACTAAAATAAAAAGCAAGGATATTACAGACTCACACTGTTCTGGGAGGTCGCCTTATAGATACAAACAAGTTTTCTAAATGTTTCATCCTTAATTTCATAGCTTTCTTTCCTCCCCTCACCACGCAGAAAATCATCCCTGGAGGTATTTAAAAGATGTGTATATGTGGCAGTTAGGTGCATGGTTTAGTGATGGACTTGGCAGTACTGGGTTAACAGTTGAACTTAATGATCTAGAAGGTGATTTCCAAACTAAGCAGTTCTGTTATTGTATTGGGCTGAATGGTTGAACTAGCTGAGAACTTTACAGTATTATAGTGCACTTCTCTCTTTTACTGTAAATGATAAATTATAATGACCATGCTAGAAGGCTAAACTATCCACTTAGTCAAAGCATGAAATCAGTGGATTAACAGAGGGAACCTATAGTTTTTGGGGCAGTGTTCTTCTGTCACTACTCTTCTCTTCTAAGAAGTTCAGAGACTTCGTTCGAGAGGGAAAAATGGAAATGCATATTAATCTCTAAGAAGGGGTTTAATATGGGGTACAATTCACAATTATTTTAAGCAAATTTATCCATAGGACATAACCATCTCCTATGATCTCCCACACCTTTGGCCATGTATTCCTAGCATTTCCTTTTTATCTTGTCTAGAGATCTTTTGATGCAAGGTAAGTCAGATCAGTGAGCTAATCCAACTAAAAATTAGCCTACAAATACAAGTGATTAATTTTCATTTTAATCAGCTATCTGATCAAACTCGTCTGATAGCTGCCCAAACACTAGAGAAGAAATGAGGGAGAGCCTGGGAAAATAAGGGTGGAGAGGACACCACCAGGACTGCTGCTTTGACCACAGCCCACAGTTACATTGACTTAAGTCTATCAATAAAACCACAGGGTCAGATACCCAGCAGTGATAATTTTACACGTCAGCATTAACTGTTCATTCCCTGCCTGAGAAAGGAGGGGGTGGAGGTCACAGCTGAACACAATTCACTTTGATTGACAGCTAGTTGCTCTTAACTTTCCTCTTTCAACTCACTTTTTTGATCTTTCTGGATAATGCTGCTGTCCTGTCACTTAGGTATGTGATCACAGACTTGGTTTTGGTTCAGTCCTTTCCTTAGTGTTTCATATGAAGGTTAGTTTAACATCTTGCAGAGCTCTTCTAATGACATCTCAGAGATACTATCATTCATACTGCTGAAACTCTTCTTTGGGTTAACACAGTCTTGCACTGGGGTCATTAAAGCATCCTTTTCTCTTACTTACCAAATAGAATTGTATCTAGGGTGTATTTATTCAGAATATTGTTTAAAATAATTGTCCAGTCATATTAAATGCACTGCACTGCTCTCCATTGTTTTTGCAGTAGCAAGTTTGAAAAAATAGTGTCTTCTGTCCTTGAGGGCTATGGTGGCCTATTGCCATTCTCCTTGCCTCAAATTCTGCATTGTAGTACTGCTGATGGTTTAGTCTCCATGTTGGACTTCGGTATCTTTTTCCAGGCTATGCCTCATGTTCAAAATAGCCTCTTACAAGCTGACTTGTGCTTCTTTCCATCCTTTTATGGATTCTCTCCTACCTGATACCTACAAACTGTTTGATAGTAGATCATTATTACTATTCTGACTAGTAGTGTTTCACTGAAAAAAGATTAGGATACCTAGCTACAAATTAATATCAAACATAATAATAATAAGTCAACATTTATGTCTGAAACCTGTTGATTCTGCTGCTTGTTTTGTAACCAAGGAGACATTAGTAGTCCGAAGAGCTGAAGAGAGCTGCTAGATAAATTGAAGCACTCAAGCTCAAGAAGCATAATGAAAACGTTTTTGACAGAGCTTGGAGTAATAGTGCAAATTTCTTCATTTTTTGCAAAGCCCAGGATCAAGATGCAAATTACTGCATCTGTATCTGTTCTGTAGATCTGAGGATTTCCTTTTTTTCTGCTGAAAGACAAGGGTGTACACTTTCGTCTATACTGTCAGGTGCATTATGAAGGTCAGGGAAAATAAAGGGTAAACACTGCACTCTGCAAAAGGTGGGTGCTTGCACATCTATTTGGGATGCAAGGTGTATTGATTTTTCTGAGGAACAGGGAGGGGAACTGACATTTAAAAAGCTACCTTGTCTATTGTGAACGTATCTGCTATATGTGCAAACTTTCTTTATCTTTAGCTTGGCTACAAAGAAATACGTAGGTGCCACAAATTACAGAGAAAAGATTCACAGCACCTTAACGCCATGTGGTACGTTCCTGTTTTCAGGAAGTGAAGATGGAAAGGCTTATGTTTGGAATCCAGAAACAGGTAACTAATTATGTTATGGTCTTAAACCAGATTGTCAAGGCTGAGGGGGAAAGGATTTTTTAAGCCTTATTGAAACATTTTTAAATGGCATAAAACCTCAGTAAGATATTCTTAAATCCTGAAGCTTTAGCTCCACGTTAAATAGCTATTATTAATCTCTGAGATTTAATTCTCTAGAGGAAATTAATGGAGGTAACTTTTGTAATACCCAGCATGATTGGAGCACCTGAGATGCAGCTTTTTGTACACTGCAACTCTTCACATGTGGTGAGAATCTTGAAATGGAATGCACAAAAAAAATGTTTTAGGTCAGGTAAGTTTTTCTGTTGTGTTGTTTAGATTTGAGAATCAGGCTTTTGTTGAGAACCACTTCATCTTTGTGATGGGTTGTCACAGACTGAATATTTTTGGTGTGTAGAATATAAGGTTTCTTTGTCAATTAGTCCCCAAGCCAAGCAGTTTCAAAATAGCTACCAAAATCTTCCTGAAAAAATGTGACACAAACGTAGGGTAGTTTGCTATCTTCTTGTACAGGAGGTAAAAGAGACAAAAATAAGAGTAAAAAGTAGCAGAATAACATTTTGGTTTTGATGACATTGTAGTCTGTCTCTAATTATGACAGAAATAATTTTTTTTAAATTTAAAAAAATATTTTAAAACTGGCAGATAACTAACAGCTCTGTTTTGAATTTCCTTCTGTGTTTCCAACTACATTACCTATGTCACTGCATAATTTGCCTGAAAACTAAAGAAAAAAATAAAAGTAAAAGGAGGGGGCAACTTTCAAATTAGTATGTTTTTATCAGGTTTTGACTCTTGTTTATATACTGTACTTGCACTCATAGTGCCATTGGCTGAAGACCTAATTTTATTTATACTTTTTAATAATTCTCTGCTCAACTTTCACTGCTATTGTCAGTATTATATAGCTGAAATCCACAAGTAAGATGGCTATCTTTGTACAATGCAAGCACAAACAAATACTGTGGAACGCTACCTTTCCAGAACTTGCTTATCAGAGCAAGAGAACTCAGCTAACCTGGTGCATCCTCTGGCATTTCCTGCAGCTATTGCAACAGCACTAACTTTTCTGACTTAATCAATAACTTAAAAGCATGCAGTATTTCCTTTGTCTTATGCCAAAATGCTACTTTTCAATCCGGAAATTGACGGAAGACCATTTATTTACAGTGGGAGATACTGCAGTAATACCAGCTGTAACCAACTGTTGTTTTGCAGTTTCGAATGTTTCATGTATGTTTCCATGGCATTAACAAACCTATTTCAATTCTGCAGGAGATCAGGTGGCCATATATTCTGAACTGTCCTTCACATCTCCACTTCGTGATGTTGCCTTTCATCCCCACGAACACATGGTGTCTTTTTGTGCCTTTGGGCAAAACCAGCCAATACTTGTGTACATTTATGATTATAAAGGTACAGTACAAATTTTCTTGATGCACACCTGTAAGTGTTTTATTTTAGAAGCAATTTGTTAGTATTTGTACTTCTTTTGAGGGGAAAAACAAAACAGTCGCTTGGTGATAATGCTTATTTTTTTCCTGGGAGATAACCAAAATTGAATTGAACCTGATCCCACATGACCTGCTCTATGTGAAGCTGCTTTAAGCAAAGACTTTGGCCTAGCCAGTCACCAGAGATCCCTCAAATTTAAATGTGTTTCTATATTTTAAACTGTGTGATTTTTACAGCACTTTATCATATATAGGCTGCATCGTACAAAAACCCTTTTCCAATATCAAGGTGGATTATGGAGGCAGAAAATACAATCATTTGGAAAACTAATTACTAGCTTAAGAATCTCAGTATTTTTTGCTGGCTATGTTACAAAATAATGTTGAGGAGCAGTATAGAAACAAATGAGAGTGTGTAGACTTTTAATAAACAGCTGTGATGTGAATATGTGAGAAATATGTTTATTGCCCATGTTATATTAAAGAGAAGATAGTGAGAAATGCTAACTTTGAACTTTTGGTATACAAAATAAAATTCAGACTCTCTTTTGCAGGCTTTTCTGATAATTGTGTTCAATTAAGGACATTTGCATCTAGACAGTTCATATGTTAATATTAATTATGCAGTAATTTTTTTGTTTGAATTATCTTTGCAGGCAACATATATCTGTAAAGCTAATCCTGTCTTCATACACTGGCTTTTTCAGTAACCTGTAGTAATGGGATTACTCATATAAAATCTCAGAGTCTAGGTTATTTGTCTGTTGAATTGGTTGACTTTTACAGGAACCTTAAGTGGAATGACTTTGGAGTCAATAATCAGTGCTAAACTTCAATTCAGTGAGATAGCTGCATTTTAGAGAACCATAAAATTTTTTGGGGGGTGAAGGGTTTAAAATTTTTAAACTATTCAGTAGAGAGTGAATCTTAAAAAACCTAACACAGTAGTTTGAAATATATATTTATATGTGTGTGTATACACATTTAGAGGTCACACAGATAGCATGCTGGTAGTTATTTGTATCATCTGACTGCTTAACTAAGTCATTGCTGACGGTGATATTTTACATAGGTTGTGGTCTTATTTTGCATTGCTGGTTACTATTTTTTTTGTTCCTTATCTGGTTAAAAGCACTCTCTTTCAGATAATAGTCATACTGATATAGTATTGGAGGAGTTAAACATATAGCAATTATAATTTTAGTCGCTGAAAATTTTTAAGACTCTGACAGTATGTGTTTTAGATACATCAACAGATTTATTAATATTCCTTCATAAAAAGTTTCTTTAAATTTCGTTGGCTTGAGACCACAGTACAGAAAAGTGCAAAAGTCACTTTGTCAGTCAGTGAATCCTATGCCTGTGTAATATGTCTGTCAACTTCTGAAATATTGCTCAAGTTGAACTCCCTTGAACTAGGCTGGAAAAAATGCGAAATGTACCTAGACTTGAACTCAGTGCAAGCTTTATAACTTTATTGCCTTTGAGAAATTCCTTTGTCTTCCCACTCTCTCTGCCCACCCAATGCCAATATTTCTGCATGAGGAACACTATTGTTTATAAACAATACAAAAATAATCAGTTCTGTGTGAGAGGTTACTGAACACAGATAACAGAGGTGACATATTGTGATCAGAAGAGTTGGAGAAAATGGGATAGTATGGGGAAAATTGCATGTCATTTTCAGATTTTCCCTGTAGCACTGTTAGCATGGATTCTGATGGTGTTTGACTGAAGACATGGCTGGCAAAATGACTGCAGTCCTGCAAATTTTTCTTTCCTATGACAATGTAAGGCTTCACCTGACACATTAATATTGGTTATTTCTACAGTTGCACAACAGGAAGCTGAACTCGTAAGAGATCTCAGTTCATCACTTACCACAGCTGCACCAAGAGGGCCACAATTCTTTAGCAGTTTTTCTGAAATTCCTGTACAAAAAAGCTCAGTGATGTCTCCAGCAGATCAGTTTGTCAATGTTGCAAGAACATCAATGAGAATGCAGAAGGTGAAACAAAAACTTGATTCTGTTATGGTAAGTCAAATAAAATTAATTTCAGAAGTATATAGTCTTCCCAGCCAACGTTCATATTCTGGGACTGGCATATATAACAGAACATATATATCTTGTTATGGGATCTGATCTTTAGAAATTAATACATCTCTCACTGATATTCATGCAGGTGTAAGTAGCACTTTAGAAAGGAGTAATCATAAAAAACTTCTTTTTGGTTTTGCAAGTACTGATAAAAAGGGATGTTTTTTTTCCTAATGCCCATTGCTGTTCATCCATTTATATGAAATCATAGATACATAGATCATTATGGCCAAGCTTCCTATTCACCTTAAAAATTGTATGTGGCATAAATGGGAGGAGAGCATGATCTTCCCTGTGCTGGGCAGAGCTGTTTCAAACCAGCTCTGTGAAGGACAATATGGACCCACTGCACAACTGGACACTGAACCAAACAGAACATGGCACCTCTGAGAAAACAGACCTGAGAAAGATCAGAACCTACTAGAGACAGGAGTCACCACAGCAGAGGAGAAATGCAAAGGAAAACATGTCAGGGGGCACAAGAGGAGACACAGGAAGAGGGATGTGAGGAGGTATGAAAGAAGACATAGAAGGAGGCACGAAGGTGATGCAAGTGACACAAAACAATGCAGAAATGGAAATATGGGGGAGATAACAGGGTAGGCTTGAAGGGAAAGACAAGAGGACACTATATGAGGACACACAAAAGAAAACACAGAAGATGGTACACCTCTGAAGGGGCTGCAACCCATGGAAAAATTCATGCTGGACAGGTAAAATCCCCCAGAGGCTTTTGTCTGGTGGAGGATACATACCAAAGCAGTTGGAAAGAGCAAGAAATTTAAGAAGAGTCAGGAGCAAGTCACGATGCACTAACCTCACTCTTCTGCCCCACCCATCCATCACCTTACTAAAGGTACTTAGAGTAACATAATGGCAAAAGCAAGGAGACCAGGGACTAGAAATGAGGAAAAAGAGGTACCTGAAATACAGGCAGACAAAGAGGGGTCAGAAGTGTTTCCTTTGGGTGGGTGTTTGACTGTTTGTCTTTTTTCTCAATACTCAAATAGGTAATTAAAGCTTTTTTAATTGGCAATAAATTTAATTAAGTGGAATTCCCCAAACTGCGACAATTTTGCATGCAATAAGAATGCAGAATGTTCGTGAACAGCACTCTGAAGTTATAATTACTTTTCACAATGACATGAACCACATTTGTGTTTGCACTTACTATTTTTCCTTTAGAAGTACTTTTGAGCACATGTAGATTTTTTTACAGTATTTTTAGGTTTTGTCTGCATTAATAAGTAGTGAATCACAAAAGAAGCAGATGAGTAGATGAAAGCAGTTGTTGCTGAGGTTTCTGTAACTACTGTCATCATGCTTTAGGGGTTTTGCTTTGGATTAGATTTAGTCTGGTTCCCTGGCTTTGGCATCCCCATTGGGCCTGAGCAGTGAAACTGTCTGGAAGAAAGCTATCCCACAGACCTCTGATTTTTGTTCTGTGAACTCGCAGTGAACCCCTTCATGAAACACCACATGGTAGCTCTCATGGATAACAGTAGCACACTGCTTCTGCCTTCAATTGCATGTGGCCTCACACAAGGAAGCAAACCTTGTTTCTGCTTTCTGCTCACTCTCTTCCTACTCATCTGCAAAATGAGCCCTGGTGCCTTCAAGTTGTTCATCAGAGAAAGGCACAACATGGAGAGAAAGGAGCATGTAGCCTTGTGTCTGGGACAGGTACTTCAGGAAGATATTCAAGAAGAAATTTTTACTCTTCTGGATGTCTGGTCATAGGAGGAAAAGGATGGGGATAGAAATTTGTGAGAGTCTTTATCATTGCAACTCTTTATTCCTGAATTAACTAGCAGTTCTGGGGAGACAATGGGAGACAAACCTGGTTTAGCATAACCATGTAGATGTTCCATGGAACCATGTAACTGGATTAAATAGATAATCCTACAACTGTGTTGGAGCGAATAACTTTCAGCCACTAGAGTTTTGTAACCCTAGATTCCCATTGACCAGTTTGGAATGAGTAAGTCCACTGTGAACAGAGTTGCAATCAATGTTTTTGACAGCATCCACCAGACCTCTACCTGGGTGGGAGATGTCAAAAAAGTCATGTGAGCCTTTTCACTGTGTGAGTTTCCAAACAGTATGGGATGGTGGTTGAAAGAATCCACGTTCGGTTTGATGTCTGTCACTTAGCAGTAGTGATTATAAACACTGAGAGTGCTTCCTTGCAGGGCTTTATGAGCCATTGAGATAGTGGTGAGGAGATTTCTTTGAAATGGGTCTTAATACTGATCTTTTCAGCAATCCAGCAGGAGACTCAGGACAGCGTTAGATCCTTTTCACAGGTAGGATAATTT
Organism: Climacteris rufus; assembly: GCA_013398175.1. NCBI lineage: Eukaryota > Metazoa > Chordata > Aves > Passeriformes > Climacteridae > Climacteris > Climacteris rufus. The sequence continues at coordinate 1,307,059 of VZRZ01000996.1, forward strand.
TTTATGTGTGGGTGCAGTATTGCCTGCCTGATTTATCACATTCTGGTCAGCACCACAGTAAAATATATCTATATGAAAACTTAAAATTTCTACTAATTTGTGATTGGGAATTAGTTTTTTATGTGTGTGCAGTTCCCTTTTTCACGTGAAAAATGCGGCATGTATGTAAGTGCAAGCTTTGCTGGAAGGCTTGTTGGAATGCACACTCACATAAATGGTTTGCTAAAGTGTTTGTCAAAGTAGAACTCTTAAAAGTTGCCACTCTGCCACATGTGTGAGAACATGCTAATATTTCTGGGAACAGACAAGCAAAAATGGAGAAAGAAGACTTTAGGAAACCACACATAGGGTGGTTTTCTGCCCTGTGGTTCAGTTGGAACATGAAAATCCAGATGAGAACACAGCTGTTTACCCTGTGTGTATTTCACAGAATCACAGCATATGCTGAGTTGGAAGGGACCCACAAGTCCAGCTCCTGGCCTCCCACAGCCCCATCCCCAGGAGTCACACCATGTGCCTGAGAACATTGTCCAAACATTTCTTGAACTCTGTCAGGCTTGGTGCTGTGCCCACTCCCCTGAGGAGCCTGTTCCAGTGCCCAACCACCCTCTGGGTGAAGAACCTTTCCCTAATATCCAACCTAAACCTCCCTTGACATAACTTCATGCCATTCCCTTGTGTCCTGTCACTGGGCACCACAGAGAAGAGATCAGTGCCTGCCCCTCCATTTCCCCTCATGAGGATGTTGAAGACCACAATGAGGTCTCTCCTCAGTCTCCTCCAGGCTGAACAGACCAAGTGACCTCAGCCACTTCTCACACGGCTTCCCCTCAAGGCCCTTCACCATCTTTGTTGCCCTCCTTTGGACACTCACTAATAGCTCAATGTCTTTCTTACATTGTGGGACCCAAAACTGCATCCAGCACTTGAGCTGAGGCCACCCCAGTGCAGAGCAGGACTGGTCTTTGTGCCATGCCTGTATGCCAATGCCTTGTCACAGATGTAGGAAGTACTGTGTTGGGACAAGCATGGTGGCAGCAAACCTTGTAGACCAGTACACCTGGCCTAAGGTCACACCTGGAGTCATGTTTTATGAGGCAGAGGTTCTGGAACATACAGCAAATCTGCCACCACAGGTCTCTGGTTTTAACATGCATGAACGTAACAGTGTGGATATAAAACTAACTTTTAAGTGTAAAGTTTGGAGTTGTGTGACTTACATACAGGATTTGAAAATGTAATGACAATACACTAAAATTTAGGTTAAGCTAGACAGAGAATACTCTGGTCCTGTATATGATTGGGTTCTTTGTCTTATGACCAATGCCTCCCTTCCAGGTCCACTTAGAACTAATAGTTTTGTTATTTTTCTGTTTTTCTTCTTTGTTACCTAAACAGGAACCTTAATGAATTATAGATAGATGAAGTTTCTTCTCTTCTTCTCTGCAACATTGGCATTCTTATTAGCCCAAAAATTGTGCAACTCTTGGCTGACTATTGTGCTAAAGCTTTAGGAATTCACAAAAGCTAAGACATTTTGTTACAAAAGGTGAAAATTAATTCCTGTATGACACCAGAATGCAGAATTGGCTTCTTTATCACATAGAAAAATTACAGTGTAGTGAATCTTGGCAGCAATTATTATTTATCTCTGCCTTGAGGAACTAATACTAGTGTATGAACAGAAGTTTTTGATAGGTAAACACCTAACTCATCTCTGGTTCTTGAAAGAGCTTGTAAGTGCTCAGTGTTACTATTTATGTTTTTAAAATTTTACTTCCATCTAGCAGTGAAAATACCTGTTTATAACTTTGCATAACAAGGATGATATGTGCTATGTGTAGGTATGGAGAGAAGGGCTTTCTTTAAAGGTGTAGTATTCTATCTCTGAAATTGTGCTTTCAGATGTCTAACCCCTTTGTAGGAATTAGGAATAACATCTGTATAATGTGTAATACTAGTCTTGGAGACAATTATATGTTGGTTGTCTTATCTCTTAATATATGAATGCTTCTAAATTAAAGTATGATTAGCTTTTCCAGCCTTTAGTTCATGGTGAATTTCTGAAAAGTGTTACTAAAAGGTTCCCAAAGGGGTTACCAAAATTCTGATACTTGGAGCGTGTTAAATGCAATATTAGACAAATAGAATGTAAAAGTGTTCTTTTATATATACAGAAAGGCTTACAACTATTTGATTTTCTTTTTTTGTCCTTTGAGTGTATTTATGACTATGGCATAATTCATAAAGGAAGTAGGTACTGTGAGAGAATCAAGAAGCATATACCTCAGATTGCATGAAATGTAGTGAACTTCGATTATTGAGCTGTATGACTGTAAAGGGGGTTCTTAAATGATGCTTTAGTGTAGTATACATCAAATACCATACAGTGTAGTCCTTTCAGATGGTCTCCTTTTAGAATTTAGTTGAGATGCAAAACACATCTTTTTGTTAAAACAGAACAGAATTTAAAGCCACTGCTTTTCAGAGAAAAACATGCAGCCTTTTTGGTGAACACAAGCATGATGCTGATACTATCTAAGCCATCAGGTGGAAGAAGACAGAAACTTGTGCTTTTGTCTGCAACAAAGACCTAGAGGCAGAGCTGGGTGTCCAAGTGATGTGTATTTTTTATGCTGCCATTTTCAGTCTTGTAGGAATCTGTCCTCTGGTTCGTCTTTTGTTTTGGTAGATTCTGTAATACCATGCTTGACTTCTGGGGTTTAGTGCAAATCTAAAAGGTAAGAGTTCTGTAGTAACTTACTACAACTTCTCCCTGAGATGGAAAACCAGAGGGTCATAATACATTAAGTACTGAGGACTCTGTTTAAAACATTGCCAATTCTGTGAATATTTTTGGCCTAGTAAAAGACAGTGTTGCAGTGTCTCCACAGGCTGAAATAGCTGTTTCCCTCGATCATGCCTGCAATGCAAATTTTTTATCTACAAACTGTCAGGGCTGGTACTGGTATTCTATAATCTTAACATATGTATAAGAAATGTGCAGTATTCCTAAAACCTCTTTAATGCAGGCAGTCATTTTCCTGATGACCTGCACAATGCATCTTATACATGAGGGCTTTTAAATTAAATAGGTGTTTTTTGCTAATGATTTATTCTTTTTCCTACTCCTATATTCCTCTTCAGAATGCTAGGAAATGCTCTTCTTACTCTAGGAAATTCTGTTGCAATTACTACTTTACACATAGCTACTCCCAGCTGCAGACTTCTAAGGATGTATTTTATAAGCCATGATGCATTTGAAATCTTATAACCTTGTGCATTTCATTTACTATGTAAAAATATTTTAATAAACCTCTTCTCCATTTGCTAAGCAGATACTGTTGAATCATTGTGATTTCATAAACTGGTTGTTGATATGAAGTGTCTGAACTATCACTAGAAGCTTTATATAGGTAAAATATTTAATAGCTTATAAAAGTTTTGCCACAATTTTACTTTGTATGTCTCTAAGGAATATTTTATTATAAATTAAGGTTTTAGAAATTGTGATGACTTTTCCTTGTCAATTCATTAAATTTGCTAGTTTTAACAAAGTTGCCTGTGTTAGAAGAGGTTGAACAAATATCTGGGTTTTTCTGTGATTTGGTTTTTTTTTGTTTAATTTCTTCCCCACTGCCCTCTGAAAATCTTACAAAGCAGGCCGAGTCCTTAAAATCTATCATTTTGTTCTATGTTAAAAGATTCTTTGCCTAATAAGATTTTTTTATGAATTCCTTATTTTTAGCAACCATCAGGTGAATTTTGAAACAACACAGTCAAAATATATGTATGTGCTGGTTTTGCCTAGGTTAGAGTTAAACCATGACCTTTTTCAGAATTATATGTCTCTCAGTGATTTGTTTTATATAAATGGTATGCCAGCCAAAAAGTATTCACTTAAAATGATACCATTTTAATAATTTTATTACAGAGTAAAAGAAGATGGTGTTAAGCATTTTTACTGTGTGAGGATTTTACTGGTGGGTTCTTTAATTTTGTTTTTGCTTTTACCATGTCAGCTTTCTTGCCATAAAAGTGCATACAGTTAAGGAATAGTTACTCACTGTTTAAGCATTTTTACTGTGTGTGGATTGTACTTATTGGTTCTTTAATTTTGTTTCCAGTTTTACTATATTATGTTTCTTGTCATAAATGTTTGCACAGTTAAGGAGTAGTTACTTTCTATTTGTTTTGTCCCTGCTGAACGAAGTTAAGGAGGACTATCTGAGTATTGCTATGTTTATTCAAATACTATTTTAAATCAGAGAAAACGGGAATCATTCATGTTAAAACCCAGCAAATTACTTTTTCTGCCAGTTGGCTTGTTGTCACCAAGGTTTGGAGAAAGCAGCTTTTATTAGGAACTTTTAATAACAGAAAATACCATAAATGGGCACTGAGTCAATTAATGACTTTGACAACTTTGTTAATGGTTATTGTGGTTGTGATAGTTTCTTGCAACAAGAAAAACATTCTTCCTACCAGAAAGGAGGTTGTAGCAAGGTGGGTGGGGTTTGGCCTGCTCTCCCAGCCAACAAGTGGCAGGATAAGGAAGAGGTTCAGTTTGGACATCAGGAAGAATTTCTTCACTTGAAAGGGTGGTTAAGCATTGGAATGGACTGTCCAGGGTGGTGGTGGAGTCACCATTCCTGGAAATGTTCAAGAAATGGCTGGACTTGGCCCTTAGTGCTGTAGTTTAGTTAACAAGGTGGTGTTTGGTCAAAAGCTGGACTCCATGATCTTGGAGGTCTTTGCCAACTCAGTGATTCTATGTTGGGTGCAGAAAGGAAATTGATCATGGCTCAAGTGCTAAGAGACTATAAATTGAGAGTTAAAGAATGATATACAAGATTAAACCTTTAAGAATTTTGTAAGAAGGTTTCACAGATTCCTTTTCTGTTAGTTGAGACTTTTGGTTTTTTTTTTTTTTCATTACATAAAATATAAAATATATAACTTTTTACCTTAGCCATCCATAAGCTCTGCTTATCTGGAGAAATCTAGTCAGGGGGAGGGAGGTAGGTGGGGTGAGGTTAAAGCTCCATGCTATATTTAGTCATAATGTCCGAATGTCTTTTACCAGGTACAAAGGAATAGGTTTGTGTAAGTATTTGACAAAATGTGAGTCAGAAGAATTTCTGGTGTATATTTTTTTTGTAATAGAAAGAGAAATAAAATCATTAGAGAAGTATCTTCGTGTGTGCTTTTTATTTGAATTGGTTACATCCATTTTTCATTTGCAACAAAAGAAGACATTTTAAAATTAACTACTGAAGTAATGGATTATTTTTTCCCCGGTCATGTTTTTTATGGCATTAATGGTAACATGACGTCACAGTTTACATAGCAACCTATTTGGCTCTTACTGAACAAGACAAATCTGCTTTTTACTGTTATTGGTGGTAACATTGCCCATTTCTGCTAGGATGTATATATCTATATCTATATATATGCTCTTAAGCTGAAATGCCAGTTTTATCCAATCCAGGAAAGGTCATTCTCTTGGTGTTTGATGACTGAGCCTTTATTTAATTGTTTTGTGTCTTGTACAAAGAATTTGGTATTCCTTGTGGCTAAATGAAAGAAGGTTACTATTCCAAATGTTTATAGTAATCTTAATTTCTTCTTCACACTTTTTTAAAGACAAAAAAAGCTAGAAAGGAAGAAAGCTTTTAAAGTAATGTATAATTGAAATGCCAGAACTCTGCCAGAACTAAGGAACTGAATATACATAATTACTTTGTGATGAGACATGGCCTCTATAGACAACGACTAAACTGTAGCATCAGGCACTTTTTAGTATCAATTTTCATATCTGTGCCCTGGTCACCTCTGGGCTTTTATGGGGAAAAACAGTTGAGCACTCATGTGAGGAGGAAACCATATTGCCATGTAGATGAGTTCCTGATTTGGATTATCAAACTAAGAGGACTGTAGGGAACATCAGGGGAATATACTTGCTTCAGATAAGCAAAGTAAATCTGTTTCAGTTTTGCCTGTGTGTGGGGATTTTGCCTGTGTGTTTGATTTTTTCTACTTAGTCTAGAGCTATGTAAGAGCAGAATAGATATCTCTGAGTGATTGCAGGACACCTACCACAACAGAATCCCAGTTTTCGTTGGAGTCCTTCTAGTGCTACTGTCATTGAAAAGATTGTACTTTTACATAGATGTAATCTTACATTGCAAATTTAAAAGCTGTAGTGTCATATTCTTACTTCAGCATTATTGCCTAAGTATGTTCTTCCAACAGTGAGAAAAATATCAGAGTTTGTGTTTTGAGGTTTTTTTAATTTCAAATTCAGCTTTTACATTCTGAAGATTTATGTCTTAATAATGCTTTTAAACTGTCTTTAAAAGCAAGGTCCTAGAGATACAAAGTTTCAGAAGAGAAACCTAAAACGAAAAAATTGAAAATTAATATATAGCTGTCCAACTTGATTTGACTTGCATGGAAATGTTGATTCTATTGATTGCAAAGGTCATTAAGTTGCATTCTTAGGGAAAAGAGAAATTGCTTTTGTCAACTTGTCAAGTTGTAGAGTGTTCTATTTTTTGTCTCATGCAATTCACTTTTTAATGTGAAAACTAGTTCCACTGAAATTGTGTATTTGCATAATTTGCATAGAGGTGCCCTAACAAAAAAGAAAATGCAAATAATTTTTGTTTAAACTTGGCAAAAATTGTGTAGGTATCTTTTCTTGTGACAAAAATGACATGAATGTTATAACTCATAGTTTTACTCAATTCTTGATAGTAGTAAACTGTGTCTTTGATGAAGCTGTGGTTTGTGCATGAAGCAAGCGGAGCCTGTTGTGAAAAATAAGTAAATTCATGGTTGGTTATCTTAGCCAACTTTGCTCGTTGTTGTAAAGGTGTTTGGCAATGCTCTCCCACAGCATGCATTTCAAAAAAATTATTGCTTCACTCTGTTCTGTAGGTAGTCTTATGTCTGCCTTTTATAGGAGAATTAATTATTTTTTGTAGGACAGTTCACTTCACTTGGAAACAGTTGTGCTTGAATCAGTAGTCCTCACTTATTAGCTGAGTGGTTCCCATTTCTGTTATAATGTTGTGCTTTTTTTTCCTCCTTGGGCCTATTAGAGATTTAAATAATACTTAGGAACTAGTGGCAGCAAGCTCATTAAAACTCTGGTGTTGCCTCTACTTTGGATGGGTAGTCTTTCATAGTTCACCTGCATTCACCTTTTCTGCTGTCAAGGGGAGGAATGAATCACTCTGTGTAAGACTGCTTAGATTTTAAACTTTATTTTTAATATCTCTTCTATTAAAGAAGGTCTTAATCTTGTTTTTAAGGCCTTGGAGAGGAAGGAAGAATTCTAAGAGAACTTATGCTGCATTTTTGAATGGGTGATTTTCTTAAATCTTCAGGACTGTACATTCAGTCTTCTTTTGTGGGTGTCTGTTGCATTCGATGTCAGAGCGTGCTATTTGGCATGTACAGTGAGGGTGTTTGCGTAATACAGCAGGAAAATAAAGAGAAGGGAATTAAATGTTGTACAGGAATAATCCACATAGTGTTCCGTATCTGTTATATACTTCATTCAAGTACCAGAATCAAGACAAGCTTATCTTCATAGTTTTTCCTTCCAGGATGAATGGGGGAAGCATCTATTAAGTGCTAGTTTTCAGTAGTTTGCTCTGCTGTGTTTAGTTTGATTTCCAAAGGCCAGTATATTCAACCTGGATTCATTTCCTGGTATTATCTGAAACTTACTCTTTGATAGCAAATTTGAAAGAGACTTGCCTGAAAATATTTGACCTGAAACCGTATGTTTATCTAATGGTGTAGTATGCACTTGCCAAGAAATTAATGCAAAGGAGAAATCTCATCAGGGGAGAAAGGATCTCCCTAGAGCTTACAGTGGATTAAAGAAGGTGAAACCCTGAGAAGATGAGCAGAACAGATTATTTTTGTAGTAAACACGTAAGATAATGGACTTCCACCATTTTTTTGTATCAGAGAAAACTTTATATTAATGAAGCTTACTTGCTTGCATATGTAAATGTAAGAAAAGCAGATTAATTTTGTTGTTGCAGTTCAGAAAAAACAGGCCTCCATTCTGATAACATTTCACAGCTACTGTTTACTAGCATTCATTTAAATTTGTACACTGCAGTAAAATGTAGTGGGTTTAATGCTTTTTGAAAACCATATTAAGTGATTAATCTGAGTTTCTTTTGTGCTTTTGTTTCTGTCAGCTTTGGAGTATAGTCATTATAATTGTGCAGCTTTGCTGCAAGAGTTCCTTGCTAGTCAGAGACAGGTGTTACTACAAACTTCCCTCAGTAGATTTAAATCCATATTGCTGCACAAAACCCAGATTCATTAAGGTGAAGCTCAAGTAGTGCTGCAGAGGAGCTGGTAGCAGATACCCTCTATGGCCCAGTCAAGTAATTGAACACACATTTTTAGTGCTGTATTAACTGCCTTCTAGTACCTGCCAATACACAAATGTTATGCATTATTGAATTAATATTTACTGAATTACAGAAATAACAGTTATATAAAATATGTAATTTCTGAGATAATCGCCGTTTCACTTTGGTTTAACTGTCTCCTTTCTTTAAACAGAATTTCCAAGGCAGTAGTTTGAAAATTTGCAAAATATCACTGGCCTGCAACTGAAGTTTAAGGTTCTGAAAGAGTTTACTGAGGCCAAAGGAAGTGCTCCTCTAATTGTGGGCTTTTAGTTGGATTAAGTGACCATATGCATTTATTCTATATGATGAAATAGACTTGATTTTTGAAAGGGTCAAGAATTATGTTGTATTATGTAAATAACTCAAGAATTTTTAGCACGTTAATCTGTTTTGCTTGAGCAAAGTTACAAATATTTTATTTAAGGCTTATTTTTCCTCTCCTTTGGCTGTATTAAGGCAGTGAAAATATATTTAACAAACACTAAAATTCTCAATTGGATCAAGTAAAAACATAAGATCATTAAATTTTTTTTCATAGACTGTATTGGATAATATGTCAAGAGTAAAATTTGGGAAGGGCTTTTGCTTTGTAATAGTTGTATGTGTATGAAAAAACTATAGTAAACAAATTTTATCTACATTATCTTTGTTGCTGTGAAAATTAGGACTGAAGTTATTTTATGTGTAATTTACATGTAGGAAGTATCTGGCATTTTTGTTTAAGTGTGCTTTATTGATTTGCAGAAATCAGTTTTGTGCTAGGTGTCGTTTAAGTTTTTTTTTTCTATAATGTTGAGTATCTCTTCATGGATGTAGTGTAGTTTGAGTACTCAAAAGTTAGAAATTATTATACATTTATAAGTTTGTGACCATATGTAAATGTCTTTTTATTTTCATACACAAAAACCAGATGCTGGTTCAAACAATTCTGTTTCATTGGTTGCACTGCTTGAGAGGTAGTGTCCCTATATAAATACACAATTCAGTTTATAGCTGTGCCAGTAATTTTTCCAGGTCTGTATCTTCAAACACTAAAAATTTTTTTTAAAAATTAGAAAATTGAAGTTGTTAGTCCTCGTCAACTTGAGTTTTAATTTTTTTTTCCCAGAATTTAATAGTTTTTTACAGTAAGCAAATACTTCTCTTCTAGCTATTGCATCAGTAAGTGACCCAGGAAATTACACTCCTCTTTCTGATTTGTCTTCCTATTACAGGCAAGCTCAAATCTCTTGCTTCCTGCACCATCATCACTGTCACCACACTCCAAGCTAAGACTGCCTGGCACCTTGAGCACTCCACTGAATCCTCTGCATTCTTTCACTACTGGAAGTGGTAAGTTTCTTCATTTATTCACTCTTTGTAGGGAATGGATGATAACTTCTATGAAGATTTTTTTTCCTTCATTTTTTAATTTTGCAGTGCAGCTCTTTCAAGGAGTAACTGAGTTTTGTTCTGTGTGACATTGTTTATAAAGTGCAGTGTGATACAGTCCAATACTGATGCATGTTCCCTTGTAATGCTTTTCTTTAAGCTGTACACTTATTTATTAGTGCTGTAAGTTCCTAGAAGAGGATGAGTTTGCCAGCTTTTCTGGATTTAGTATTTTGATAATATTTTATTTCTTACTAAAGTATCTTACACATGGACACTCAAGAAGAATGGAATTTTAAAGCATATATACTAATATAAGCACCATAGTCCTTGGTACTCTCTTTACAGTTCTGTTTGATCTATTTTTAGATTTATTTTTCTAAAGATATTTTTTATTGAAAGATTTTGAGTAAAAGGTAAACAGTGCAGTTATGGACTTCTGTGAAGCTTACTTTGCTAGTATCTGTTTCATTGCTAATCGCAGTATTTAATAATATTTATAATTTCATGCCATTTTCTCTCTTTCTGGGCACCTGTAAAATAAGACAGAAAATTGGAACCTTAATTTTGGAGTGTTTTTGTTTTGTATCCTTGAGAAGAGTAAAAAGAATTTCAGAGGGAGGGTGGAATATATAATGAACTAAAAACAGGTAATAGAGATTTAAAATGTAGATAGGAAAGATAGGAATAATCTCTGTAATTATATAGAATTATCTCCTAAAGGCAGACTTTTTTTTTTTCGCAAATGAGGTTATGATTAGTTTTTCTGAGCAGCCAGGAAAATGGTCCTTTCCATGGTCTAAAAGATTGACCACTTGTCTCAGAATCACTCTTAGTCACTAATTCACAACTCAAATAGCCTTACGCCAATTAACTTCTGTATTTCTATTTTCTACCTTAACAAAAGAGCTTAGAGCCATAACGATATTCATCTGTTGCTCAACAGATGCATTTCCAGAGTGTGTAAATCTTAGAGAAGCAGCAGAATACATATGCTCACATATTGTGAATATTTGAAATAAGTAGACTAATCCTTTAAAGAACATTAACATATACTCTAAATTGTTCTAAATGGCTATTCCTAGTATTGTTCAAACTAAGGAATTCCCTTTTCTTGAATTTTACTTTAGGCAGAAGCACAGATAAATGTGTTGATGGATACTTCCTAAATAGCATGAACAAGATAAATATATGTTACAGCTGTTCATGTACACTCCTAATGTTTTTGTTTCCAAAACTGACTAGTACTTCCAAGGTGATGCACAGGTACAGGGTATTATTTATGCAAGGGAAGCATAGTAAAAAAAGGAAATGTAGTAAAAAAGAAGCTGTGAGAACATCAAGATTTTTAAGGGAAGACAACCATAAAAATACTAGTGGGATACAACTGAAATAGATTTTTCCTGTAAGAAAATCTTTTAAAATCATGAATTACTTCTCTGTCATTTTGGGGGCTTCCAAGTTGTTCTACATGTGTAAACTTCTGTTAGCAATATATTTAACCATGTAACTGGTCTATGCTGTAGTAATTTGATATGGTGGTAGCTGATGTCTTGTGGTATGGGCAGTGTAGTAGCCTGAACATATGCAGCCCTTTCTTTTTAGAGGACAGTTTAATTGTCTAGGTCTTGCCTGAGGCAGGAAACAGTGGAAAAACCGTGTATCCATCTTTGTGTTGTATGGGCAGTAGCAGTAATGCAGCAGCTCTTTCCTGACTTTTAAATCTTTTCATGTCCAGATACATTTGCAGAACTATCTGTATGTGGTTTTGTAATACTTCAAATAAAAGTGATATTCACTACTATGGTTTTAAATATATCTGTTCATTTTGACAAATGGGTTCTATATATTCTGACATACCATATGTTTTGGCTTTTCTTCAAGAGCATACTTTCAGTGGTTCATAGGCTTTCATGAAGCCCTTGTCTTGTTCTCTGCTATTTACCTTCCCCACTTTCCTCAAGATCAGTTAGCTCATGGATGCTGAGGCGAGACTGCCTTTGTTTCCAACCAATTTGGTCTAAATTAAGTAATTCATTGTTTAATCATCTCACAGAGAGCTTCAGTATCTTTCTAAATGACAGAATATTCTTTATGTGAGATGAGTAAAGACAAGATCATGATACCATTGACTGTGTAGCCCAACCTCCTGCTCAAAGCAGATCTGCCTAGAGGTCAGGACTATGTCCATTTGGGTTTTGTTTATCACTAAGGATGGAGACTCGAAAACATCTCTGGACAACCTATTACAATGTTTGACTGTTCTCACAGTAAAGGATTTTTTATTATCTTTAAATGATATTTTGTGTATTTCAGTCTGCATTGGTGCATGGGATTATTCCTCCCCTAGTTCAAGACTTGGCATTTCCCCTTGTTGAACTTCAAGCGGTTATTGCTGGCCCATTTGTGTGGCCTGTCAAGATGCCTCTGAATGGCAGCACGTCCCTCTGGTGTATTAGCCCTTCCTCTGAAATTTTTATCGTATGCAAATTTGCTGAGGGTTTACTCAGTCCTGTCATCCAGGTCATTGACAGAGAAGTTAAAGTGTGGACTCCAGTATCAGCCTCTGGAGTGCAGCACTGGTGACTGGTCTCCAGTTAGATTTCATGTGAGCGCTTGCAAACCTCCGATCTCTACATCTCAGCCAACTTTTGGTCTGCTGCACTGTCTGTTCACACAGTCCATGCTTGAGTTGCTTGTCTATGAGAATGTTAGGGGGATAGTGTTGAAAATCCTGCTAAATTCAAGGTTAACAGCATCTACTGCTTTCCCCATGATGCTATGAAGTGCTGTGCAAGAGAGAAAGTTTTGTCAAGACATGGTTAGAATTACTAGAAAAACTTAATTATGTCAAATAGTAATTAGCAAACTAGGCACCACAAATCAGATGCAACACATGGATGAACTTATTTTTATGTGTTATGTATAAAGCATTTCATTAGAGATATTTCATCAGAATTAACAAAATTAATTTAAATTTAAGAAAATGTATGCTGTGTGCCTTCCTCTCACTAAGATTGTTTTAATTTTGAGAAGAGGCATGGAACATAGGTTTTTTTGCCTTCCATCATCACAGCTTGATAGTTGAAACTTTTCTTTGGGAGTGTAACTGATTTTACCATATCAGGGTAATTTTTGTGTCTGCCTGAGTAAAGCTCCAGTTGTTCTGATAATTATTTAAATAATTTGAAAAGTTTGCTAGATGTTTGTCTTTGGAGGAAGTCATCCCCTTTGAGTTTCACATTTATAATTTAGATTCACAAAGTCTTACAGCTGTTCAGTACTCTTTAAGGAATCTGTCCCTAAAGGTATTTAATATGTAAGGTTGCTGAACTTCTTTTCCTCTTTCTTTTTTTTTTTCCCCTTGGTAATAAAATTTGTTTAAGATCTGTCTTTGACAGTCAGAATTGAGGTTTTACCTTCTGTGTGCTGTATAGCTCTGCTTATGCTCATGCTTAGTGCTAGTTTTATCATACCCAGCCTGTAGTGCTGTTCTGCAGCACTACACTGTAGCTGTATCCAGGACTTTGTCTTAAATATTCCTGTCTTTTCTTTGTCATAATCTCCTCTTTATACCTTCTTCCAGGATGACCCATTTCGTAGTTCTTATTTTTTAAACTATTAGGCAAGTAGCAAAAGCTCCAAATTTCAATTGTTCATTCTCTAACAGACAGGTTTTGTTTGCCTTTCCTCCTTAAGATTGTGAGCATCTTTGGACAATGAAATCACCTTCCTATGAGACACTGTTTTGCAGGTCTGTGGCATGTCATGAAAGAAATATCCAGCATCTTTAGGCTTTATTCAACAGTGACTCTTCAGTAACTACTACTATGTTCAGGATGTGCTTTCTAAAACAAGTTTTAGGTTTCAAGTCGTTGTAATTAGCAGTGACCCTAATTGTTAACTATGTGGGAGATTGAAGCTCGACTATAAATACTACACAGATCTGTTCACTAAAATTTGGACTTCAATAAAACCAGTTAATTAAACTTGCTCTTAAAAATTAATTACGTATGTGCTAGAAACGTGATGGTTCTTGTATCTTTAAAGAAAATCTCAAAAAAAACCACTTTGGCAGGGTTGAGAACAATTAGAAATTTTCTCTCCATTAACACAACTGACAGTCAAAGGTGTTTTCCACCTATATAAAGTGAAAGCTTCAAAGCACTCTTTATTACTCTCTAAAGATATTAACAAAACTGACTTCACATTTAAGTCCTCTGTTACATTTGATAGACTATTTAAAACTGTTCCTCTCAGTCTCAAGCAAACACTGAAATAGATTTCTACATAAAAGGTATCAAAAATATTTATGCATCATTAAATGTTCTTAAAATACTTTTTTTATTCTTGGGGGATTTTTCAGAATCAGAAAAAGGAGGTACATCAAGTAGCAAAATTCACATTTTTTGCAGAGATACTGCAGAAACACGTGTCAAAAGTCGCAGCCTCATCTGGATGTTATATCGTTGTTTGGGGGGTTTCAGTATTTCATACTGACTTCCCAACTCTGTAACATCTATCTTCAGTACTGCCACAGTCCTGGAGTACTTGGATGGTTTTGTGTGCTTTTTTGGTACGTATTTGTCATGCCTTTCACGTGATTTTGTACCACTCAAGGAAGAATGTGTGTAGAAAGCTTGTCCAGTGAGGCCTTATTCTTTTCATCTCTTACTAAGAAACTTCTAGGGGAAAAAAGACTTATGCAAACTGTAATTGAAAATGTACCAAATGAACAATTGAATTCAATTTTATTATTAGAATAGCATAGTTTTTCTAATTTGAGGATAAACATTAACAAAATATTCCAGAGAGATACTAAAAAAGATTACAAAGTATGTATTAATTGAAGGGTACATGTATGTGTACTATCTAGGCCAAGTATTGCATGAAATACAATGTTTGTAGTATCTTTCTGGCTATGTTTGGATACAGGTTGGTGGCATTTTCGAAGAGGACTGAAAGAACTGATTGGCAGACAGAAGATGACTAAAAGAAAGCATGTGGTACTGGTGGCAATTTTGTTGTCTTCCCCACACTACTGTGCTGAAACTACATAATTTTGAGCTTGGGGGTCCATTTTTGTTTAGTGGGAGTGCCAGTGGGACCATCCATTGGAGAAATCTTTTACTGGGACCCAGTTCCTGCAGGCAAATTGAATGGCACACAGATCACTGAATATGTAGTTTAAAAAACATCCTAGCATATTACTGTAAATACTCTATTTTATCAAATTTTAAGGTAGGAGTGAAATGTCTTCCTGTTCACTTTTTAAGAGGAATACCTTGAGTGTCTGCAAAAGACTTCTTGCCAACAATGTGTACGTAAGAAAATAACTCAATTTTGTTTTGAAAGAATCTGGATATATGTTGATGTTCCCTGTTACATTGTAATGTGTGCTGCCTCATTAGCTCACCCAGCAGCTTCATTTAGATTTGCTGTGATGGTCAAAGCAATTAAGCCTGCAGGGCTGCACAGATTAGAGCTATGGAAATGGTGTAGCAATTTGCCATAATGTCTAAGTTGCACAGAGATTTTTCTTTATATCCCCACATCTTCTTAAAATTGGGGCAGGAGCATATTATGGTGAAGAGTACCAAATACACACCTAAAAGTGGTTTATTACCCACACTATTAGTTGGAAGTGGTTTGAGTGTAATACAAGCTGCTAGGAGGAATAGGTAATGATTGAAAACTAATTTTACTTTATTTTATATATGAAAAATCTTAAAAAAGGGAAGTAGGTAATGTATAATAATTTCACAAAACCAGTATCTTAATTTCATTAGCGTTGCTGAATCTGCTGGGCTTATTTTTTTGTGTTACTGATTGAGCAAATAATGAAGTGGTATTATGAGGCCTGTGCAAAAGGGTTGTAATAGTCTTTTCCCTGGTAGCCTGATTTGTTTATCTTTTCCACTTATTCTTACTACTACAGAGGGAGCAATGCAAGTTTCCTGTTCACTAAGGCCTGTTCACTATAGTCCTAATGGCCTCAAACTGATGAGGTGGTCCAGTGGGGAACTATCTTTGATTAGCAGTCTGCTACCTGTTGTCTTTAAGTCTGAAACCGGATAGAAATACTGAACACTATTAGTATGTCCTCTAGAGGTGCTGCCAACACAGGAAGTGATACATGAGAATAAATGCTTGCAGAGTGGTTAGCTTCCTGCAAGCTACAATCTGCTGCTAATAGATTATGTCATGTCTTTGAAAAGGGGGAATGTGCATGAAGATGAAAGAAATATGTGTCTAATACTTGTTTCTCTCTTCTCAGTTATTTTTCTATGTTTTTATGCAGTTTGCTGTCTTCCTCCTCTGTCACATATTTGAAGAACTAATCCTGCCTGACACATGTTTCAGAAATTGAAACTAAAAAATTTTCGAGAGAACTGTTCTAATATTTTTATGGGGATGGATTTTTTCTTTTTTTTCATTTAATTATTCTAATGGAACAATGATGCCAAAAATTAAAAACATTGCCTAATATTTCCTTTTACATTCCTAAATATAGAAATATGACTTGCTTTCTGTTATTATAAGAAAGATATAATTGCAGCTTTGCAGAATTCTCGCATTTTCTATAATTTGCAGGGCGTAATTGCTTCTAACTTTGTGGATCAAGTATGTATCTTTTCTTTATTTTGAGAATTAAATTACTCAAACATCACCACCACCACTTGCTCTGGATAACAATAATGCAGAATACTAGCACTTTTTAAGTGAGTAAACTTGACTTACTTTAGTCCCTTGGTTTTTAAGTGTATTATCCTGTTGTGGGGTTTTTCCTCCTATTAACCAAAGATAAACATACCTTTACAGTCTTTACAAGCCTTTGTTTAAACTAAAGAGCACTGTTTAGTCACAGAGAATTTATTATAATGGATTAAAGTTTAGATGCAATTAGCAGATTTTCTCTTTATTTTTTCAAAAGTTGGTAAGAGAACACAGTAGAGAGAAATGACCAGCTCAACACCACAGATCAGCTCTCAGCAAGAGTCAAATGACATAACTACACTGAGGGTAGGTAGAAGTATTTTTACCATAAGCAGAAGAGCATTAAGTCTTAAGTGCTTTTATATATGTCTGTTAATTTGAATGGGAACTCCCCTGGGGAAAATGATCATTCATTTTAAGATATTCATATCTCTCACTTTGACTTGAAGGAAATGTGTGAGAGAGAAGGGAGAAAGAAAGAAAATAAACCTTTTTTTTATTATTTGCTTAAACACAATGGAAGAACTGAAAAATACAACTTATAGATACTTTTCTCAAAGTTGGTTTTCTTTTAAAACAATAGAAACATCTATCATAAATCATCTATCATAAAAATTTTTTATACCTGGTTCTTTTATAAGTTATTTTGCTATACCATTTCCATTTTGAAGTGACTCCGTTTCTTCAGTGCAAATAGGTGACAAAGGCTGGTGATGTTTTAGTTTACAGCTGACTTTGGCAGTAAATAAAAATTAGGAGTACCAGGACACACCTGTGCCCTCATCACTGCTTACAGGCAGCTCAGGCCATTCTGCAGGGCAAGGTGCTTCCTGAGAGCTCTGTGACCCTGCTGTGCTGCCCACATCATTCAGCAGTGTCAGAGTTCTGGCTCAAGGGACAAATACAGAACCTTATTTTAAGGTAGGAGAGCTGAGTGTTTACTTCTATAAAATGAGTAGTAAAAATGATTTTTTAATTTGGAAACATAAGGTGTATAAATAGATTCATCTAACCACAAAAATGTTCCAACAGAATAGTAAAGACACAGAGGCATAACCATTAACATTAATGACAATCTAGTTCTTCTATTCTAAAAGGTTGCTTATCCAGTTTCTTCTATCTGATTGATTCGATGTTATAAATGTCAGAAGAGTTTGTATTTTCTAGTTAAACGTGCTAGAATTGTTTATACTGAGATCAAAGATACACTTGTTCCTTTATTATATGTTCTTTTTCATGTTTCTTCTAGGTAAGTTAATTAAAATATTTCTCTAAAAATTACACTAAATACAGAGCACAATAACAGCAATCTTTGAAGATTCCAAAAACTTTATCTAAAGAACACCATTTATATTTACTTGAAATTGGTGTATGTTAGGGTAATTACTGCTGAGCCTTCAGGCTAAAGGAAGTACTCGCAGCCAAATTATACAAGGGTGTGGATTAAATGAAGCATTACTCTCTGTTTGGCAGCAGTGGATGTAGATTGCAAAATCAGGGTGTGACGTAGTACTGTGGAAAGTCTCTGCCAAAAGTGATTTGGCCTAAATGTGCCCTTACTTTCTCAATTATGTGAATCCTAAAACAACTGAATCTAATTAATTCCTAAGTAGAGTGGTCCTGTTAACTGTTTTCACTCTGAGCTTGTCTGTAATTTTGGGCTATTGAGCCATGAGACAACAACATATTTAAATATGATTTCAGCTGGTCACAGAGGTGGAAACAGTCCTTCTTCCAAGGACTGTGCAGTAAAGTATCAGTTCTGTTGTCCAGCAGAATGTTCAGGTCAGCAGGGATGCTGACTGTACAGCAATAAGCATGAGTGAATAACATGAGGAAACTGAGCCCTCTTTATATTGCTCCAATCCTTCTGTTCCTGTCATTTCCCGAGTAGCTGGGAGGACTGTGCGAAAAAACCCAGTAGCAGCCATGGAGCACAGGAGAGAGGCATCTCCATCTCCCAAGAAGAGACCTAGGTACTTTGACTTCATCACTGGTTTTGACAAGTTAGCAAAACCCATGTACATTAAAAAATAAAAAATCTGTTTTAAATATTCATTATCTATCCCATCATGGTACACATGCATACTTTTAAAGCTGTTTTAAATACCCTTTGCTAATTTAGTTCATAGATTTTGATATGTGAAGCAACTAAACTGCGATGGATTCATATGCACTTTTTTCCCCTTGGTGCTGAAGCACAAATTTCAGTGAGAGCAAACTTTCCTGGCATGATTCATTCTACTGATGAACCTTTAATGTTAACTTTGGGTGTCTGTGGTCTATGTTATGCTCTGCAAAAGGCAGTGTAGTTTGATCATTGTAGTTTGATACTGATTGTGTTGGTCCTGTAGAAGCTAATGATGGAGTGTGGTGGCTTGGAAAAGCATTAAGAAAGCAGAAGGCACACAGAGAGCAGGGAAGGCCTCTGTGGGTGTGTGACTCAGATGTTGCTGTTGTCACACTGTAGTTTGCTGATCTATGCAGAGCTGGCCTCGATGTGCTGCCTTGATCCAGATGAAATGAGAGCTTTACTGGGGCTGCCTTCTCATTGTTAACTTGCCTTCTTGCTTGCTGGAGTTGTAAGGAACAGTGACTCATTGCTTGTTGGCCTCAAATGAAGTGTTAGAATTCTCTTAAAACTCTACTTCTGAAAACTTGGTTTTGGGTGTTTTCTGCAACCTTATGGCACACAGCAGAGGAAGAGATTGCAGAGGTTTCTTTCTCATGTTTTCCCCTCATAGTTAGGGCTCAGTTTTTTCAGTTTTTACTTCCTCAGGCAAAGAAAAAAGATTCAAATGACAAACAGGCAAATTCAAAATGACTCTTTAGAGTCTCTCCTGCTCACTTGACCCCAGGCTTTGCTCCAGCCAGTTGGTCCTTTTGCAGAAGGCTCTTACTTTACTGTATAACAGATAATATTTGAAACCCTGTATCTCATCTAAAGATTGATTCCAGCATACTGCATCCCCATATGATTCTAGGTATCACATCCCCTTTTCCTATCCTGTCAATATCTACTCCAGCTGTCTATCTATGCTAGCTTCTGGTGCCTCACTGATTGTGTTTTTTACAGATTAGCTGAAGGATGTTGCAGTGGCATATGTTGATACAGGTCTTTCTGGAATCCTTTCAGAGCCTGACTGGTCAAAGGAAGAAGATACTGCAGCAGCCAATATGCCAAATAATAAAACATAGACAATTGGAGCTTCCTTCAGAACATATGTTAAACATCTTTTAGTGTGCTGAATTACCTAGTAGCAGAAAACACGTTGAGAATTCATTCACCGGACTTCTGGTTGTCACTTTGCATGTGCAGAGTATAAGAAGATTCACTTAGTAAGATGTTATATTTTCAGGTGAAGACCCTAAATAGGCTTCATTTTCCTAGTCCTTGCATCTTTGAGTTTTCATTTATGGATAATCATATTTAAGCAGATTTCACCTCTCTAGTAAATAGGGATGGTCCAGTCTTTAAAGTGGGGTTTTTTTGAGACTGTCTCAATTCAGAGGAGGTATCCATGAGGTGTGTCACCTCCTCTGCTTGTTCAGGAGAATATTGTAACGGAGTTATGCATGTTGCCAGTTGAAGAACGTCTCTTGTGAGCCAGGTCCTAGCTAAAACCAAGTCAGTATTTATCTCTTATAAGGACTCCAGGCATGTTCTCAGAATTTTTCATTTTTGAAGTAGTTCAAAACATGATTTCTGAGTTTATATATTGATTAAGTACTGGTAACTTTTCATCTTTTGCATCCAGCAGTTTGATCTAACATAATGTATGTTCTGCCCACTGGTATTTGCTTCGATTTGGGCTGCTTCTGCATAAAGAACAGTAACAAGAAGAGAAGAAACATAATTACTTCACTGTTACATGCAAAATCTGGAGTGTAGTGCCCACTTAATGCACATCTATAATATGCAACATCATGTGTACTTTGATAACAGTACTTCATGGGAAATTTGTTTTCCTTCTGGTAGAGAACATAAAGGAAGCTTCCCTCTTTTTTTTGCTACTCACATGTATAAAGGATCTTCAGCAATTGAAACTGTGGTTTGAATTAAGGCTCTTCCTGCAAATCAGCTTTTCTTACCAAAACAGATAATTTTCAGAGTAAGTTCCAGGAATCACTCAAAGAGAACAAGGTGTGTCCAGGGTTGTCTGTATCACCAGTTCTTGAGTTAATAATTGGCACATAGGTGTGTGCAGAAACCATCTAGGAAGGTTTAGTGAATAAGGCTATTACGACATAAAGTTTGGAAGTCTCAAAGCATGACCGTTACTAGACAATTTTCTGTGTTTTTCAGTTTGGTCGTTTTGAAGAAACAAATGTTTGTAGCAGCTGGTAATTAAGTCAGTTTTAAAGAAACCCAGATATCATTCACAATGCATAATGCATAGAAATAGGTGGTTCCTTTCAGAATAGGCTATGGAGAAGAATTTCCTGTCCTTGACTATTCAGACCTTAATCCCCTTCCTCTTACTGATCATTGTGAAAACTTAGCACTTGCTGCTTTTGTCTGGATTTTGGGTTGTCGGAGATTCTGTCTGAGCATAGTCAGAAGTGATTTTAGCTGCTACTGGTAGCAAACCAGAAAGGATGGGTCATATAATTAAGCTTACATGTTAAAGTACTACAGTTTTAACAGTTTGGCACTACCTCTGTGATGATGTGAAAAAAGCTAGTCTCGTATTAAGTACTCAATCAAATTGTATTTCATGATACTGTGAAAAATATTTAGTCAAACAGTATTTCTTTATTCATTCTGAATTTAGTTTTCATTGGTATTTTTTATTTAGATCTTTAGACTTGCAGTGCAATAGTCTTGCTTGCAAAATTCCTATACAAATAAGGTACAAATTCACTGGCTAGGACTGTTACTTCTACGTTCTGGCTTGCCACTTAGATACTGGAAAGCCTTGTTTTCTTCTAATGCCAGCTGCAGCATTTTGTTTTGCTGGTTGAACCTTGGAGAGAAGTCTGTTCTCTCCAGGATATCCAGAGTTTTAGAAATGTGGTCTTAGCCCAAAGCTGGGCATAGTCCCTTTTTATGAACCTGTCTTGATGTGCCTTCTTTTTACCTCTCCACAGATCAGGTACCACTGTGTAAATTAAAGGGCGTATTGCCTCCTAATTATGTTCATTGCAAATAGATTCCATGCCTTTTTTTACCTTTTTTTTTTTTTCGTATGTCCCCCACCTAAGACCCAAGCATTCTAAAAATCCACTGCTGTAAAAGTAGTAGCAGGTTGCTCTTGCATTCTAGAAAACTTTGCAGGCCTTGTAGGTGAAGGAAACTGAAAAATCAATATCATTGAAATCTGTGCCCAACTGGATATGCAATGTGTTGCTTTAATGTTGGACTTAAAATTTCAGTATGTTTTCTTCTGTAATAGATGATACCAGTATTAGTCTCAAGTGCTTTGAAACTATATATTATTTACAGGGAAGTATATTCAGATTTTGTTACCAAAGTTGCTACTGGCCATTATTTTATTTCCCTATACAATTGGAAACTAATTAGAAAGGGCTGACCTACTCATACATGTTCTAATCACTGATATGTAGAAAAACTATTTCTTAAAGTAGCTTGTTTATAAAGTGTCTGAAAACTCAAAAGTGTTCATGTGGGAAAACTCTTATGTGGTATTTTCATGAAGTATCTGGCCACTCTAATTTCTGAACTACAAAATAGAAAGTAAGCTTGGGGATGTGTTTTAAAGACATGATCTTCTATTTCTGATATACAGTGAGATGTATGTCTCCCATGATCTTTTTCCCTTACTCTTTTGCTTTGAGACCAAATTAAAAATCTATGTAATGGTTACCTAATTTAGTGTCTGCTAATGGTCCTGCATTTTTCAGGTTTGATAATGTATGAATTGTTTGGCTATTTCATGGAATTTTCTGGTAATACTTCGTTAAAATTAATATTCAGTACTGGCTGAAAGTGCTAATGTGATAGAGAAAGTGGTGGCTATTCTGGTCATGATAAAGATTTGAAATATCAAGCTGACTTATTTTTTCCAGCCTGTTGCACATGATGTTGCTGATACTATTTTACCTTGAATGTAAATGGTAGGAAAAGGCTGCATAACTTCTTCAAGCAGTTACAAGATTTGAATTTTTTTCTTTATTTTTTTCCAGTCAAGATGTGATTTGACATTTTGAGGCTTACTGGGTAATACCTAAATTCAGTAGTTTATGCAGTAACTGGTTGTTTTTACTTATCTGACAATACTTTACATTGCAAAAATGTGTTAATGGCTGATTTTAAAAAGTATTTGTGGTATTTTAAGCATGTTTTCTTACAGCTTTACACTTGTAGAACAGCAGGCTAATTTGATTTAAGTAACTGGGAGTAACTGGCCATTGCTGAATTTTTGTTGTGGGAGGAGCCATGCAAAGCAAATTACTTTGTTTCTCTTCTTGCATAATTTTCATTCTTTGTCTTTTATCTATAGTCAAATATGCTTTTTTAAAGACATGAGTAGACTCATGAGGTCAGTAGATACTTGACTTTGAGAGCTGCAGATAGAGTTAAATTCTATATAACTGTATTACATAGAAATTAACTGTATTAATAAATAACATTTCACTGTACTACATATTTTTAGAAAACAGATAAGCATAAAGCCTGCTTAAGAGCTCCATTTCCTCTGACTCAGGGACGGTAAGTTAAAGCAGAAGCAAAAATACTACTAAACCCAAAGGTGAAGGAGGTTGCTGCTTCAGTGTTGGGCATCCAGAAATCCAAGGGACTGCAGTTTTTCTGTTTCATGAAGTATTTTCTGATAGCTCCATGTAATAGAATACAAAATCAGTTCCTTTTCAATTTTGCTTTAGTTTGTTTGCTTTTTAATAGTCCAGGTGAGCTTAGCAAAACTAATAAGGACTTTCTCAGGGTATCCGCAGCACTAGAAGAAAAATAATTCTTATTAATACAAAGTATGCGTCATAGTCTGCATTTTCCTTACATCTTTTCTGTCTGCTATCTAAAACTTGTAAATAATGCTGCCAATCTGATTTCAGAAGGCTGATGGTATCTGTGCAGGCTTATTGATGTTTGCTGTAGAATCACTTTATGTTCTATACATTGTAGAAAGAAACAACTGGGTCCTATAACCTCTGCTTGTTTTCAGAGGTATCTACTGCCATTGTGATGTAATGTTAGAAGTTGTCATAAATTAGCACGTTCCTGATTAGCATGAATTCAATAAATGTTCTTTACTTCAAAAGAATGCTTGGGACACGTGCTGCTACTTGCATTGTTTATATATGGTGCTGTAGAAACTTAACATTTGCAAGAAAAATGTAAGATGATGGTTTGATAAGATTACTCAGAAATAATTAGGTGGGTGTGTAGGCTGCTAAATGTATTTGATTTTAATCTCTAATTAAAAAGTTGGATTTTTTAATTGTTTTTGTGATGCAATAGTTTTTACTTCATTATGCCTTTTGTAAATAGGGGCCAAATAGTGCCTCTTCATTGTGCCTACATACAAAATAAATGTTTTCAAATGAAACTGTATTCTCCTCAAAGGCAGTGACAGACTATTTCCATAGTTGCTCCTGGAGGATTATTCTCAGAGCAAACACATATATATGCCCTTGTATACCTTGAATCAGGGATGGAAACGATGGCTAACCTTGAATGAGTATCTCTATGCATTCTTTTGGCTGATGGGAGATATAATTATGTTGTGGGATCTGGCACTGCCAGAAGCATAGTGTTTTCATGTTAGTACTGTCTGATTCTGAGGTCTCTTATATGAGGATTGGAATTAGCTGATGTTACACCAAAGGTATCTCTCTGTGGATCTACAGGTGTGAATTTAAGCCTTTCTCTATTGCACTGCTCCGGTGTTCACTTAACTCTGCTGCAAGGACATACTACGTGGTCACTCAGGCTATGGAATCAGACTACCAGATGCAGCAGCTAGAGATAACTACATTAGTCCTTGGATAAGGAAGTTACCGTGTTAAAGCATGCTAAATCAGTTGTCTGCCTCAGTTTAGGACAATTGTGACTTACTCATGGTTTCAGAATCCAGGGTTCTCTTAATAACTGGAGTTGAGGCATCTACTGGGCAATCACATGCCTTGTTAAAGAAGCTGTAGCACTATGTATGGAAACTGCATGGTCCTAAATTGTGTAACTCCACACAGTGATTTTTCTAGATAACTCTATGTAACTCTTTTTAATGTCAGTACTTAGTAAACAACAACAATTGTTTACTTTTGCTTGCTTTTTATTGAAAGCTTGTCCTTCTCTACAGACGTTTCTATACAGTATAATATTTTGAAAGCCTGATCTATTGACATAATTTCCAAAGTTCATTTTGCCAGTTTACAAGTTTTCATTGTATTAATGGGGATGGGGAAGGGAAACAAAAGTTGTGCTGTTCCACCTATCAGCACAGCTGTTTCTTCTTAACTTGGAGGGGTAGCATGGGGTGGATATGAGGGTTTTTTATGCTTCGGGATTTCTGTCATTGCCATGTAGATCAATCTGCACTAACTGGAGGAGTGACGTCTGGCAGCAGTAGAGCTGCCAGGACTTTCCTGTCTCTCATTTTTCTGAAGTGTATATAGGATTTAAGAGCTCTCATATTCAACTGGCAAAGTAAATTAGCAGAGATTTCTCAATATGACTTATAAAAGTAAGTCAGTAAACAGAGAAGGATTCTATTTGTCCTATAGATTTGGGTTTTGGTTTTAAATGGATAGATTTTGGTTAATAAATTGGAACCCCACTTAGACATTGAGGAGATAGTTCAACCTTTTCCAGATGTTCTGATAGAAGAAACAGGTGGGGGAAAGACAAGGAGAGTGCTAGTAATGGCATAGGCTGACACTGAGTAGACTGCTATCAGTGCAAAATACACAGCAAGAAACTGTTGGGTGTTTGTAGAAGACCTTTGCATTCAGTAATGTTACCATCACAGCACCTTTGTTTATACCCTGAAATACAGCATATGATAACTGCCTATTTTGAGTATGTACATTTTAAGTGGTTTGCAAGATCACAGAATCGCAGCATCATTTAAGTTGAGTAAGACCTCCAAGATCATTGAGTCCAAACACCACCTTGCCAACTAGACCATGGCACTAAATGTCATATCCAGTAGCTTCTTGAACACTTCCAGGGTTGGTGACTCCACCACTTCTCTGGGCAGCCCATTCCAATGCTTAACAACCCCTTCCACAAAGAAATTCTTCCTGATGTCTAACCTGAACTTCCCCTGATGCGGTTTGAGACCATTTCCTTCTGTTCTGTCACTATGACACAGATTAAACTTCACTGAAACAGTTTTCAGTACACTTTTGTCCTTAAAATTCTCCCATTCATTCTGGAATATCTTCAGAATCATAGGTGCTAGACTGAGTTATGTAGAGCAGAGTTGGAAGTGGATTTTCACCTACAGCAATAGGTATTAGTGAAACATCTGCTTTGCTGGTAAAACAAAAAGGTATGCTTGTGTTAAATGGATGCATCCACTCCTTTCATTTTATGTGAAGTGCATTTGAAAATGTTTGTGGTGAGTTTTAAATGTATTTGTGATCCTGTGTTTAAATAAAGGAAAACAGGTTCTTATCCAATATATAAACAATCTTTTTATTTAATGAATTCCGTTTGATCTATTAGAGCATAATTGGTTTCAGGATAAATTCTTTGAGGGAAGATTAATATGTATTTAGATCATTACAAAATTATCTTCATTCCCTAACATTGTTGTTGCCTTAGCTACCACCTAGCTTGAAAAATGAAATTACAGAAATAGCTGAAAGCTTTTACTTTAAAAACCTCAAAACTTTCCTTTGAAACCTTTGGAACCTGTGAAAGTAGAGATTATATTGCATACTAAAAGATCCTTTGGTCACAAAAGTCCTACTTATGAACAGATGACTATGCTGAAAACAGGATTCTGTTTCCTGGAAACAGTTTTAAAGCCACAGAACATGAGTAGGAAGAGGACTGAGCTGATCTACACATACTCATTTCATATCTAAGTTGACGTTTTTCCAGTGTTGTTATTTAATTGGATGTATTTTAACTACACTATGTTGCAAGAGACCATTAAATAATTTATGAGAATGTCTGCAATAAGAAATACCATTTCCTAGAGGCATTGTTTATTTTCATGTATTTCAGGATTTTTTGGTGGGTTTTGAGATACTAGCAATTAGTATAAACCTAAAGTAAAACTCAGTTAAAAACACAATGTTGTATAACCGGAGTAGGTAAGAGGTTTTTTGTTTTTTTTCTCTCTGCCTGCTTTGGAGGTGTTCATCACAGAAATGTCTGAATATTACCTTTTTTTTCAGTTGTCTTAGAAATATATATTTGTTCTCTGTTCTGTGATTTTCTGAGAATTTTCCAGGATGAACTTTTGGATTATTTCCGTAAGTATAGATGCCACATGACTGGAATCCTCGAAGAATTATTATGCTCAAATACCTTTAGTAATTAAAAAAATAATTTATCAAGAGCATTTCAGAAAGCGAGAAAAAGCCTTCTTTTGAGAAGTTAAGTAAAACATGAATTCTTGAATGAATGATTCTTTCAGCCTCTTTTAGAAGCATTTTTTTCTCAAAAACATTTCACACTGGGTGGTGGTAGACAGTTCGGTAGGATTAGAGTGGAATTATGTGACTCACTAGAAAGACTTCTTTCCTATTGTGGCTCTTATGCTATTGGTTTTAAAGAAATAAAATCCCTAAAGAGGATGTTATTTTAAAAAAAAAGTGTTCTTAATTATTACAAGTACTATTTTGGGACACTGTCTCTGTTGTCATATCGATTTCTGTATAAGTCAAATCCGTTTGGAAGTAAACTCATTTACTTTGTGCATTTCAGTCCAACTATTTAGAATTTAATCACTTCACACAAATATGTTCATCTAGAGCAGAGGGTAGTTTTTCAATGTAAGCATGCAATAAAACTGGGAACTTGGTAGCACAGGCACATTTTGGACAGGACAACTGCTTGGTTTCTGTCTTCTGTTCTGTTTAGTTGCAGTTATACTGGCAGAGACTCTATTGCCAGAAGTGACCAGGGGAACTGAGGATAGACTTTCAGTTCACTCTTCAAATGGCACAGGAAACTACCACAGTTTCAGACTCCTCTCAAGGCAGACAGCTACACTGTTTTTCAAACCAGTTCTTTGGTAGTCATTTCCCTTAAGACAGCATGTGCTTGGGCTCACAAGATAATTGTACCAATAGGATTATGTGGGCCCTAAAGAAGAGCTGTCCTGCCATTAAATTGTGTCGGTGTGAAAATTCTGATTATTTGAGGAAAAGCATTAGCATCTATCATTTTGAGATGCAGTTAGACATTAGCAGTAAGTTCTTCTACAAATAATATGTTCTTCTCATGTGAAATTCCATGTAAAGGAAACCTCTGAAGAATTAATGCAGAATAATAGGAAACGCAGTAATTCAAATATTGATACTTTCATAGGGAAGATTAGCTTGTCAAGATGTACATGATTTTGAAGGTGAAGACAGCAGATGCTGTTAAGAAAGAAGATTGTTGTTCAAGTAAACCCTCTGCATCAATATAAATGCTTCTCCATTACTGATTCTATGGCATCCTTAAGATAGGACAGTCTAGATTAACCTGGGTGTTGGGGGCTTTTCAGGCTTGACCTTACAAGGGATTTAATGACTTTTTTATAAGCTCAGACCAAGTGAGAGTCCCAGCAGGTCATGGTGTCCTGTAAACTTCATTTTTAGATTAAGTGGAAATGTCTTTCTGGAATCCTGACCTCGTTTTCAATACCTCACTGTAGTAGTTGAAAAGTGTGTATAGCCTGGATAAGAGATAAGGACTACTGAGGCTGTTAGTCACACCTGCTTGATGTCATTTACATGCTTCATTGAGCATGGAACATATCAAGCCAATAGCTGTGTAGCATTGCTTTAAAATTCTACTACATCATTTGAGAAAGAAGGCATGGATATTCCCTTGCTAGCTGAATGGACCTTGTTTTGTGAATGAGGAAGATTTACAGGTTTTTTTGTTGGTTTGGGTTAGTTTTGTTTGCTTAGGGCTTTTTAATATAAGCATTTTGAATGTAAGGGCTGGTGAAGGAATGCTTGGTAAGTACACAAAACTAACAGGTAACACTAGACTAGTTTGGGGTAGCCAACAGGCATGATCAGAGAGTATTTGGACCCAAGTGTGCTGTGGTCTGTTTACACCTCAAGCAAAGTAATAAGAATGTTGTGTTTGTTTTGTCTCATCATGGAAAAGACTGAGCCTTATCCAGTGACAGCTTCTAGAATTCAGTACAACATTCCTTATATCTTTGAGTAACACATCTGTCTCTATCCTACTCTTGCAACATAACAGGTCTGCACTGCCCTTTATTGAGGTTTAATTGGGAATGTCAGTCTAACCATAAAGTTTTCACCTGGTAAGCAGCTAAATATAGAGGTTGCACAGGAGGACTCACATACATAAATGTACAGTTCAGGAGTACTTGGAAGTAATGCATATTTTCATTAGAAAAATGTCAATGATGTTACTGATAAAAATGCTGATTAATGTTGTTTTTAATTAAAACGTGATTATTTTTCCAAGCAAACAATTTTTTTTCTCAAGTATTTTATGTATCTTTTATCTTAGTATATAAATTGGCACAACACCCCCACACTCAAACTGGCTGTCTAAAAAAAAAGATAATTTATCATGCAGACATTTCATTGGTTTTCAGTTTGTTTTTTTTAATATACAAAGACTTGAGAAGAGACTTGTATGCAACAGTATATCCCTATGTAGTATAATCTCTGTAGCATCTGGTTTTGTAACTTTGTGAGTATGTAGGTAATAATATCAATAGGAGTAATATCCCCACGGACTTTTGGTGTTAGTGATGGAAAAATGTTTTAGCAAATAGCTTATTTGAGAAAAGGTTGCCTTCAGGACTATTGTCTTGGAGTATGGCTTGAGTTCAGAAAATGGTTTGTTTTCTCATCTCTTCTTCTTAAAAGAGACAGGGAAAACCAATAAAAAGCAAAGTAAGCCTTTCAAAATGAAGTATTTGATAATTTATACAAGATTTTTTGAAATTATTAAAATAATTTTTTTTAAATTCATACATGAAGTTGAATGATCTGTTATTGCATGTATTTAGGATTTCTCACAAGTACAAAATTAGTCACATGCAGGTTTGCAGGAGCATGGTTTAACTACAACGATTTGAGCTTGCAGCTTTTATTCTAGTTAGAAATATCTAAGCATCTTAATTATTAAACATTATGAGTAAACCTCCTGTGAAAGTCAAAACCACTAGGCTTAGAAAGTATACTATAGGTGGAGCTGTGCAAGCTTCCTTGTGGAGCTCTGCCAGTTCTTAGGAATCAATCTCAAAAGTCCTCTTTATTCAGATACTGGACTCCTAAAAAGCAGGCTTTTGGTGTGGCAAATGAAAATGAGTTTTCAGAACTTATTCCTCTTTGAAAACAAAATTTGTTTCAAAGCTAGTGT
Source organism: Climacteris rufus (assembly GCA_013398175.1). Classification (NCBI taxonomy): domain Eukaryota; kingdom Metazoa; phylum Chordata; class Aves; order Passeriformes; family Climacteridae; genus Climacteris; species Climacteris rufus. The sequence goes on from VZRZ01000996.1 coordinate 1,337,092, forward strand.
CTCACAGAGAAAATCCAGTGAGCTTAACTCTGTGTTGCCTGGTATTTCTGTGCTTGAGAAGCTGTTCTCCAAAGAAGCAGTAGCATTTTTCACTGTCGTGTTCAACGATTTTCAGATTTTTTTGTATCTTTTCTTTTTAAGATGTTTTCTTAAGTATACAGCTGAGGAGACCAATAACAAAAAGATAAATCCATAGATGATGAAAGGATTTTCCTGAGCTTAGTAGTTAACATAATAGTTTGAAAAGAAAAGAATTTACAAGTACTTGTTCAAGTATGCTATGTAGAGAGTGAATAAAATAAACAGCAAGATGTGTTGTGATAGGAACTCAGATGATCAAAGGGAACTACTGAATAGGAATAGTTATTCTTTCAGATAAAATAAGGAAGTAATTCCTTTGTGAGTTTTTGTGATCATTTCTGTTGGAAAACTTTGTATGCATTACTCAGAAATTCAATGAAGAGAAAAGCAATACAGCCTAGATAATAGTGTCAGCTTTGAGCACGAGGTGGCATGTGGACATAGCTTGAGCTACTTCTCCAAATCATTTGAATGGAAATATTGGATTAGTTAACCTTGTGTCAGGTCTGTTAGTTAAATAAACCCTCCAACTGTTCCTGACTGAAGGATGCATAGTTGTGACTGAAAGATGCTGCTGCTTTTCGTTAGAATTTTGTCAAACATATCCTGCTAACATAATGATTTTAAAATAAAATGGTTTATTCGATGGAAAAGGATAACAAGCAGAAAATTCACAGCCTTTTCTTTTCACAGGGTGCTTCAGCCCAGTAGGAAATCCTCTTAGTCGAACACTATTGGGTAGACTACAGACGGTAAGGAATTCTCTTTTTGCATTTTTTTTAAATTGATGTTTAACTATAAAATGTCATTATTCACAAGTTCTCATTGTAGAGAGGTGTTTTTTTATCCTGTCTTTATTCAAAAACGAGGTATCTTCAAATCAATTGTCTACATGGGCAAATTAGCTTGTGCTGTGACCAGCTGGTAGCAAGATCAGGTATCTGCAAATCAAAAGCTTTATATTTTTTTATGATTTACTTTTTGTTGTTTAGAAATAAATAAGATAAAATCACACCCCTGTATTTTTTATTTTTACTAAGAAAACAGATGTTGTTAAGTAGCTGAGAGAACAGCTAAGACAATAACGTGAAATTAAATTCTATGTGCAGCACCATGTCTTTGTTGTTTACTCATACTTCATTTTGTAACAAGTAAAATCACAGCTATCCTCTGTTTATTTAATTGCTTATCTATTAAATATTGATTGTAAACTTCTACTAATTATATTTGTTCATTTCTTTATTTCTGGTTTCCTGATCACCGTAAGAAAAAATCCAGCAGAGTCTGTAAATGCCATTAATTGCAACTATACATTTGATGAACCTGTATTAAATACAAAATGTATGGAGAAATTAGTGAAGGAAGAAGAAGTGGTGCTTCTGAATACTGAATGCATTTGTGTTTCTATGAAGTTGGGCCTGTTGTACTGGAGATGTTAATCCTCCTGCACCCATGGACAGAATGCCATGTTTTATATTCTGTTGTAATTGCGCTGATTGTGATTTTTCAGAGAAATGTTATAAATGGACATAAATTAACTTGGATCATTTGTAGCTGTTTTACAGTTTCAATTTCGGGTTTTGTTTGGATTGGTTTAGGGGTTTTTTTTGACCTACCTTTTTTAACAGAATCTGCTAATACAGTTGTGGAAAGTTCGTAAGAAACAAAGGATTCACCAAGAAATTTTGAAAGTATGGTGATGTTGGAACCCTGAATTCTGAAAATTTCACTGTTTCTGCTTTAACAAGTTTTAATCCCCAAAAATACACCTCATTTGATCTTAAACCCTGGAAAAGACTCCCCCTGTAGTGTGATAACTTTGAAATTAATGCTGTATAGTTGAGATTGTGTCACTAGGTGAATTAGGTAGAAGTGTAGACATTTTAGTTTATTAAATATTGTAAGTATTGTAAGTATTGTACATTGCTGTTTTGCTAGTTGCAAAATGTTTCAGGTTTTCAATTTTTCAGCCATCAATATGTAATTTTTTAGGGAAAAGTGTAAGTTGTTCAACCAGTGCTGTAGTGTTCATCACCACAGCAAGCCTGATAAACATTTGCAGAATCAACTGTTTTGTAAAATGCTAGATAGCAGCTAATTTAAAACTTTTTTTTTTTTTCTGAGAGGGCTAAATTAAGGTTTTGAATATATTTGTTGATTCTTGTATTATAAATGCAGTAATATATATAACTGCAAGTTAACTGAGTAATTAATATCAAAAAAGTAGTGTATTTAGAAATGGCAAAATAGTTGAAGAGGTTTTGAATCATTTCATGAGCTGCAGTATTTCACATGCTTCTGAATTGATCTTTTTTCCTTCTTTCTTTTTTCTTTTTTTTTAATCCCTGTAGGCTTTACTACAGCAGCTGTGTTTGCATTTCTGATTTGTGTTTGTACATTGCAGGTTTCAATAAAGTGCAGCCTGGTGCAGTTTTGGTCCTTTTTTCCTCTAGGCAAATTATAGATTCCCATGCTTATTAAATATTGAAGGGCTGTAATCAAATCAAGATTGTAGTCATCTGAAGCCTAAGGAAGTAACTTTAAGTGTTTATAGACAGATTAATTACTACCAAAGAAGAGTATATAATTCTTGCCAATTGACAGTTTTAGCATGATTTTAATTTAGCTATTAATACTAATATTTGTACTTCTATTTCCCATAGAATAAATTTGTAGTTAGGTGTCATGAGCTAGGACCTGCGTTGGACCAGAGAATGAGAACAGAAATACAATGGTGATAACAGTGTTCAGCTGTTTTCTAAGTCTTATCTTATTTAGCATTTAATTTAAAACTTCAGTTACTGGAGTAAAGCGATTGCATAGCATTCTTAGAGGAGGAGACAATTAAGTAAATTTCTAACCCTTAGGATTTTAAGGAAAAAGGAAAACAATAGAGCAACAGTAAAATCTCATCTTTATTTTGTAGAACTTTAAAATGTTTTAAATAGTATCTTTTAAGCCAACCAAGGGTTTCAATCAAACTTTATAAGTTAACTTTTTACTTTTTTCTCCTTAAAAACAAACAAACCAGGAAACCACTATAAACCAAAAGCAGCAACAAAAAACCCCCCTGAAAGTAACCGTCTAAGAACGCAGACTATGACACACTGAGGCACAGATTTACTGGGCAGACAAGAGAAGCTGTAACACACTTTCCTTGTGCCTTTACTGGAGTGTTTGCATAAGTAATAATCCCAGTTTCTCCTCCATTCTGGCAGATAGCAGGACTAGGGAGGTGGAGTGGAGAGAAGCAGTGGTACTGTGCAGCATCCAGGATATAGATGTTTGTCCTCCTTCATGTCACTGAGTCTGTCACTAATGGGAAAAGGAGGGAGGATGGCTTTGGCCCTGTATGCATACACGTTGGGGTTCACCCCGGCATGTGTAGGGTCTGCCTAAAACTAGTCTTAAAAAAGCTTATTTTCCAAGTGTTGTTATTAAGAGTTAATGACTAATTAGAAGTGGGGCTTAATCTGTATGTTTATTCTGTTACAATGAAGAATATGTTTACATATGAGGAAGAAGCATATGAAACTATATGAATCATTCGACTTTACATTTTTCCATATTTTTTCTTTAAATTTTGATATTGTGGTAATTGAAATATCAGTAATGGAAAGGAAATGCTGGGATTTTTACAGAAAAGGCAGCAAGAAGATATCACTTGTTCTTACTCAGTGCTCCTTATTCCCAAGGGAATGAATGCTATCTAGTGCCCAAATCCTGTTGGCCACTACACATCTGCATCAAAAAAGCAAAACCTCCATTTGCATAATCACTGGAACTGCCCAATTAAAAAGAAGCCATAAACATTTGAATTAGTGCTATTATCAGGAATTGATAAAACTTGATACAGCAATGTATCAGGTTGTTCTCGTGCAGTGTTCTCTTTTGTATCAGCATCTTGAAGCTTTTTTGTTTGGTTTTGAGTTAGAAATGTCAAGGGCATCTAAGTGGGTTAGTCATGGATAACCGATGTGATACTCCATGGTCTAGAACTCTGCATCAACTGCTGCATCTATTTATCTTCCTCTGAGGATGTTCCTCAGTGCTGAAAGCTTCTACCAGCTTTGTTCAGCCAAAATCAGTGTGGCATGGCAGACTTTTTCAGCAAGCATTTTGTTTCTGTTTCTCACAGATGGTCTGCCTCCCAAAAAGACCAACTCCTCAAAACATAGCTATAGCCCTACATCTGTTCCAATGCAAAAAAAGGATTAACTAGTTTGCACCCTGCATGAAAAAAAATATTGTGTTAAGAATGATCTATTCATACATTTCAGTATGTCTGTTGCTTTTTTGAAATCCTGTGCCTTAATCTTACGGCGCAGCATTTAAAAAATTATGTTTCTGAGCTGAAAGGCTGGTAGTTTTCACTGGGTGTTTCTTGCAGTGTCACTGGTAGTTGGCACTGTTTAAGGAATGGCGTGGCACTGTTTGAGGAGTGGCATGGCACACCAGAGGCAGCCCTGCTGCCTTGCACTAGCTGTGTTTGTGGCAGGCAGCCGTGGCAATTGCCCTGTCCAGCGGGAGGCAGAGGCGTGTGCAGCCGGTGACACACTCGGTATCTCTTGAAGAGGCACCTCTTTGGATTGTTGTTGCCTTGAAAGTTTAAGGCAGTGTCTGAGAACATTCAGCATAGTCTCAGGGTGACTCATGGATTTTAGCTTGTTATTTCCAAACAGCTCGCTCTCTTCAAGCTCTTCTTGAGTGTTAAGAGCCACATAAATACTTTATTAAAAAAAGAGAGAGAGACAGATTGAGACACAATAATGGGGCAATATGAGTACCTGAACTAGATACCTAAATAATACTGCTAATAATTCTGATGAATCATTTTTGAGCAACAGGAGGCACTCCCATCCCACAGGCTAAGCACATTGCCTGCACAGTTCTCTTAACCTTGAGAAAGGAAAATGAGAATTAGCTGAAACCTGTACAGCAGTGCTGACTACCAATAGACCACTGAGCAAGCCATGTGCTCTGAACTGCAGCTCCACCAGTCGCTGTTCAAAATTTGTTTATCAAATCAGGCAGTTACACTTTTTTTTCCTTCTGTGCGTGTACATAATTATTCAGAACTCTTTAGGTGGTAGTCTTACATGTTCTGGTAGATGATAAGAACTGAGTGCAATTGTTCACTTTTATACTGAGTTCATCTGTAACTACTGCGGCAGTGCTGAAACAACCTGGAGACTGGATGGAACCTCTGTGTTCAGGATAGTCAGGGATTTCTTTCCTAGATGGGATAAGCCTAGCTAAATTATGAAAACAACACTGAGGGCAAGAATCCCTGTTCTCAAGAATGCCATTTATTCTACTGAGGATTTGCAAGGATTTTCTTTGTAATTTTTAATGATTCCTTGAATCCCCGTTTAAAAAAAAAAAAAACCAGGGGAAAAAATTAAAAAGAAAAGTAGGAATACATTTTAGATTTTTTTTAAAAAAAAGCAAAAGAAGAAAAAAGCTCATGCTAAATAGAAATAAAAGAGTGGATGTAAAATCTGAAAAAGGTGAGGTATGTTGGATAAAAAGTGTTCAAATTTAAATGTTTATAATGTGGTATATCTGTTAGAGGTGGAAGTGTTGTTGACTTCACAAAGCTCATATTTGATTCTTCTCTTCTAAAATATTTTAATTGCTGTGTAATATTTCTATTCTATATGGTGGAGTCTACCCTTTGATGCACACAAAATCTAGGGGAGACTGGTTTCCCTTTTGTGAAGATAGACTATTGAAAAAAATTAAGTAGCACCAGCAAAGGACTTTCAGCTCTTCCTTTTTTCCCCCTAGTTTGTTGTTTGTTTTCATAATTTTTCTATTTTAAATCTTCTTTCAGGTGAAGCATTCTATTATTTTACAGAAATCAAATTTTTTAGGTACAGGCTTATCCTGATCATTGCATTATATGCCTGCTATTTTTTTTAATTCGTTGAAAGTCTGAAGAATAAGTGGTAAAGATAGAACAATTAGAATTGTTCATGGAAAGTACTGTTTACTGTACATGAAAAGTATTGTTTATTAAGACCAACCTGAAATTCTCCGTTATGTAGAAGTGACATCTTTTGTATACTGGCTCAGAGGTAAAGTTCACTGCAACAACTTCTCAAATATCTGCTGTAGTGTTTGCAATTCAAACAAGCTTGAACTGCATAGTCATAAGTCCAGTTGTCTTTAGTGCAGTGTAAAAATTGCACTGGAAAAATTTAATATCTTTTTCTAAACATCTACCAGCCAATAGCCAATATTACTCACTGTTGCTTAACATCACTTCTGCTTTTTCTTTTTTAAAAAAGGTGTTTTATTGCAGATAATTCTTGCTGTCTTACAGGGGAAATGAAAATACTCACAATCACAGTTTAGCAAAATGCTTCATACTAATGTTTAAAATAATTTATTCTAGAAGGATGACAACCTGACTGCATTGGGAGTGGGGGGAGGAAACAGTTATCCACTCGGGCAAGAGACAGTAAGTATTATGTAATTTTTTGCAATATCTTCTGTACCTGTTATATTGTATCTGCTTTTGAAAGCATGCCCTTTTTTTAGCATGATTCCAAGGATTGTATTTTCCTGCTGTAGAGTTCATAATTCTTACAAAGATGTTCATAAGTGGCTAACTACATTACTGCTGGTTCTACAACACTCTTGAAAAATAATTTTGTAAAATTTTGTTCAATATAGTTTTGTTTGGGTTTTTTTGCTTGGACTTGGACCAAACAGAACTTGGCAAATATTTGAGTGTCAAAGCAGAAGAAAGTCCACTGCTTTAGGTGTAATTGTGAGTGGTTTACATACTTCTTGGTTCTGAGGTGCATTTCCTATATCCTGTTATGGTCATTTTTCTGATCCTATGTTGACAGAGAATATGATGCCACATTTCCACATTTTATTTAAATTGTCAGGCTTACTAAGCCAGTTGTATTACAGGACACGCTGGCATATTAATTTCTTATTTCTTAGAGACAGCCAGTGGGACCTGCTTGATTGGTTTGAACTGTTTGTGACAGTTTTCACATGACTGAATTTTTGTAATTTTTTCCAAAAAGCACAGCATTTGCACCAGAACTATCTTACAAAAGACACTGCAAAGCAAAGTAGTTGTTCCTCTGCCTTTCATCGTTTTTCATGCTGCCAAGTAATTAGTGTTGAATTCCTACATTCCTTTTTGGGTTTTGGGTTTTTTTACTTAAGTGACATCATGATTTTCGTGAGGTTATCACTTAACCGAAGGGGGCACTGGTAGAGCACCTCTTACTGGACATGATCATGGTGCTCATTAGTGTGGTTTAGTTTGTTCCTGTTCTACAGTTCACATCTCTGTACTGTCAACATCACCTGTAGTTACTGTATTAGCTTTCCTAATGCAGGGAGGAGAGTTATGATAAAGGATATTTCATTATTTAGCTCCTTTATGTGAGTTCAGGACTACTGAATGCATATTTAGATAAATTTCTTGTCTGCTGCAAACTACGCTTGTACTAATTCTTTGATGCTGACCAGCTCAAAAATTGCCACATAAAATTTACAATGGTAGAATCATTTCCATCTTTTCCCATTCATCACTGATGTAATCTGTTTAATTGGTGACATGGAATTATGAAAATACAAGTGACATTGGCTGTATTTTTACACACACAACTCACAGGTGATCTTACTCAAAGCAGAAATATAAATATAAAAAGCACTGTGCAGTTCAGCAGTCTTAAAACGTAAATGCATGCATGAGTAATAAAAAAGAAGGTTTTTTCCTATTCCTGTCATCATAATTTTGCTGAATCCTTCAATTCCATTAACTTTTCTATTGCTCCTAATGATTCCCGTTTCTGACCTCTTTACTTACAATTTTGTAGAGGAATATGAGGTGAAGATTGTAGGTAGGGAAGCAGCATTCTATGTGTAAAATAGGTCATAATTTTGCTCTTCGCTTTTTATGAGGTAAGTGAGCAATTCCCTTATTCTTTCAGTTCATTTGTTTTCCTTTCATGCCTTTCTGCTCAGAGTTCACTAGGACAGATTTTTGTTAATAGGGTGTAGGAAATAAATAAGAAATGGTACTTGATATTTTCACATTCAGGGTAGAAAGCAGGCATCTAGTAATTTATTATATGTAGTATGCATAGTGCTGATGGTTCTTAGTACTCTCATGAAAGTATAGATGCATTGTATTTCACTGTCAAATAGATTTAAAATGTAAAATGGAATATAAATGTATTTTTGGCATATATTTATAAAATTGTATATCCAAATGCTTGTTTCTAAGCAAAACAAAACAAACCAAAAAAACAGAAAAAAAAGAAAAAATGGGGGGATCAAAGCAAAACCTTGCAATGTCTTTTTGTATTAAATTTTTCCTTCGATAAAGCTGTCATACTGTTGAAGTATTTATTCAAACACATATGCTTCATGAGCACACAGAGAATGGGATCTGAAGGTGGTGTAACAATTCTGAGAAAGTGAATGTATGAAGTTTTTTTTTTCCTTTTGCTTCACAAGCAAATTGCTTATAAAACTAACAGCTGCTGTTTTGAAGCTAATCTTAGTGAATTGAATGTTCTTAACCATTTCTGCAATCCCACAGTCCTTTATCTTGCCTCTCCTGCTGCTTTCCCACCACCCCTGATCCCATTAGCAAAACTTGAGGCAGCCTCAGCTTTTACCAAAGTGCAGCTTTGGTTTCAGCTGCTTTTCTGCAAGAGGAAGTGAATGTTGCGCTTTTTTCTCTGTGGCATGGTTGTGATAAAGCTGTGGTGCTCTTATCTCTCTTTTAGGTAGTGGCTCTTTATGACTACACAGCGCATCGATCAGATGAGCTAACCATCCATCGCAGTGACATTATCCAAGTGTTGTACAAAGATAATGATAACTGGTGGTTTGGCAGCCTAGCAAATGGACAGCAAGGCTATTTTCCAGCTAATTATGTGGCTGGTGAAAGTAAGTTTACTGCTGTCTTCCTGGTATACCGGTGTGGGTTTAACTGATGCTCCAAGATTTTACCGTGCTGTACTGCTTATTGTTCTGAAGATAGGAATTTGTGTAGTACATACATGGCATAACGATGATTTATTGTGGTGCAAAAATTGTATAAAGTTAGCTAACCATTGCACTTGGTTAAACATTCCAGCTTATACAGTACTGACTTAATTATCTGTCAACTGGGTTGATTCCTTGTCTCTTTTAACATCTAAACCACATGATTCAGGCCCTAGCTTGGCAATGTTTCAGGACACATCAGAGCATTTCACAAACATCTTGCGTTTTTTCTTAGGCAATTTCCACTAGATTTAGCTTTTGTAAAAACTCTTCATTTTCTCTCTGCCCTAATGGAGAACGTTCAGTTCCCAAATAACTGGATTTCAGTATGAAGTTTTAAAATAATAATAATGGTTAAAATCTTACATCTGAGCATTGAACTTTCTACCAGGTCCTTTTCATTAAAACAGTTTTGATTAAACTGATACAAGCCTAGAGTAATCTGAACAAATAACACTGGAAGCATCTTGCTCAGTCAACTGCTGTAAAGATGCTGAGTGTGATGACAGTTGTAAATATTCAGCTTGTGGACACAGCATGTGGTTGCATACTACAAGAAATTCATTTGCCTTCCTAAACTATCAAACTATCAGTTGTACTGGTATTTAGAAATCTTTTAACCCAACATTTCTCAAGATAGTTTCCCCCATTTTCTAGTTCCTCCCTCTGTCTTTAAAGTGAAATCTGGTATCTAAGCCTCTTTCCTAAAAAAGCACTTGCACATAATAATGTGCTCACTTGAGAAGGTTAATCAAAGTTAGATTTACTACTGTCCTTCCCTTTTGTCCCGTCCTTGCACATCCTGTGCATTTTCTTCTGCCTTTCTTCCTTGCAAAATAGCCCGAAGTGAAATCTGTAGGAAGAGTCTTCAGTGAAGGCTTTAAAAAAAATGTTCTGAGAAACAAACAACAGCAAAAAAACCTAAACAAAATTTTTGAGGCAGATGTCCAACTGTGCAAAAAAATCTCTGATAAACAATTTGCTATTCCAGTTGGTAATCATCTTATTATTGAATCAGAAGGAATGTGTACGATACATTTGTTAAGTATCAGCTGCTTCTTGTGGTATGGACTTTGTTCTTAGGTAAATATTTGAATACTTTTGTATAATAACCAATATCTAAATCACATTTAAATCTAAAATTACTAATATAAATGAAAGTTTATGGGAAAATTTTCATGAATTCTCATACAACATTTGGCTTCAAACATTTTTCACCTGTTTTAGTTCGCATCCTGGTTTTGGCTGGATTGTAATGTCATGGTGCTTCACATGCATTCTTTCATGGCTCTAATAGTGGCTTATTATGGTTCCTCTTTTCAGAAGAATATGAAGAACAACCTTCAGGATTAGTACCAGATTCTACTCCTCTCCTACCAGAAGGACCAGCAGAAGCAGAGGAAGGTTCTCTGACACTAGATAAGGTAATAATTTGAGAAGGAAAGATTATGTAGATAGTGGTAGGTTATGTCTTTTGTGTGCCGTATGGACTGTGTTAATTTTTGATCCTTTTTGTAAGAATTTATTACAGGTAGACCTCATCCTGGGCAAGCAGGTAGATTTTTATCAGAAGTTTAATGTTTGTCTTGTGTGGAATCAGCTGTTCCATCACGTGACAATTAAATATCCTGCTTATTTACACCACTGTTATGAGTGGCAAATCTTCCATGACTCCTAGTTTACAGAAGTTATGTGTGCATAAGCGTTTCTGTGATTTTAGCGAGTCTGAATACAGTATGTACAGAAGAATAAAGAAACAGGGCCCAGTTTTTAGATGTTTTTTTCCAGAAGAAAAATAGACTTTCAATTTTTATGGGTTGGGGACTTTTTTCCCCCCAATCTTTAGAGATTCTGCTATGTGCAAAGCAGGTCAATTGGCTCTCACTTCTCCAGGAGATGATAAATTTTGCATGGCTAGTGTTTCCCCTCTGTGAAATAAGACTGATGATTGTCTTAAAACATGGGATAATTTGTAGGAAAAAAAAAAAGTAATAAAAATTAGTTCAATAACTGTTAGAATTTAAGAAATATTTGTTTCAAAATGTTGGTATTCTTAGCAAGTGTGCTTTTCACAACTGTTTATTTACTCAAATGGTACTAACATAACTACTTAAAAAGTGAGAGTTGTTCAGATTTCTTTCAGATTATTTGACTTTTCCATGTACTTTTCTAAAATTGAATCTAATGTTTTGTGTCTGATTTGCAAGACTAAACATATTCTGTGTTGCTTAGCTACAACTTTTGGGGATTTTTTTTTCAAATGATTTATCTAATCTTTGCTGCATAGCGTATAGAATCATGGAGTTATTTAGGTTGGAAAAAACATTGCAGTGTTCGAGGTTAAAACACTCAAGGCTATTTCTATTGAGCTTTTTTGTGCAGCTACTGTTTTTAGTAGGTGAATAGAGAGAGGTAGCATTTAATAAATTATTGAGTACAGATTACTCACTTGGCAGTCTTGTTGAAGCCAGCTAACTTGTTGAAGCCAACTGCTGTAAATCGAATTACTAAGTTTTTGTTCCAAACTATACTTGAAAAATGGAATTAATCACTACACCGAGTGTTAATAATTAATCGGAAGTATCTTTTACTTCTCTATAACTGAGACATTCCCAGCCAAACCATTGTCCAGGAAAGACAAGGGTGCATTACTTCCAGATACTGCTGTAAAGGCAGACTCCAACAAATACAGGAAGAATTATGGCGTTACTGAAGATTTCTTTCATTTGTTGTCTGCATTGCTAGAGGCAAGGAGGGTATCCCGGAGGGAATATGCTGCTATAATCGCCCAATTTCACTCAGATTAGAAAAGAGAGAAGTGCTGAGATACCTGTGTTACTACACTTGGTCGTTACTATCCACATCTTTTTTTTCTGTTTTAATCTGGTAGGAATACAGACAATTTGCTGTATCAAAATACTTTTATATGCACCAACTAATGTTACTGACATTTATAAGCAGTATTTTTTATTCAGCTTTGTGAGAAGCAACATTTGATTAGTTTTGATTGCTTAGAATTGAAGTCTCTGTGGTTGACTTATTTTTCCAACTCTAGTTTTTGTATTACTAGTAGTACTTTTAATAACACTCATTTTTAATAATATTTAATTCAAATGCTCCTTACTTGTGTTCTACTTAAACTCTGAGCTAAATTAACTACGTATTTAATAATTAGTTGGAATTTTGTAGAAGTCTATATCCTACATACAGATATTCAAAAGACATAATGAATCAAATGTTCAGTGACAGTCCACAACCAAGCAAATATATTGCTTTTTATCTTGCACAGTAGCCAAGGGCACTGCAAAATCCTAAAGGGTCCACAGGAAAGTTATGAAATCAGTCCTGAAAATAATTATATAAGTAGATATATTTACAAGATTAAACTAGCAAAGAATGAGTAGTGGGGAGAGCATATAAAGTAGTACCTGATGTGAATGCACTCTTCTTCCTGTTATTTTTCTTTCCTTGTGCTGTTAAACAAGATCAGGGAGCATTAAGCTGGAATGGAACACATTTATATTTGGTAGAAGGAAATATTTGTTTATGCCATGCTTAGTTACCCTGGTGAACCCAACTACTAGAAGACACTCTGAAATATATGTGCTTAGGGATTAGTTGCTTTAATAACACATTTTAAGCTGAGGGGATGGGTGAGATTTCAAAAGCATCTGAATGACTGGGAAACACAATGTGGTTGATATTTTTTTTAATTTCAAGTCACATCAACACTGTATAAACCATCAAGAAGATAGTGAGTTGAAGCAAATGGTGAATCAAATATCTGGAAGCCTTATGATACCTTGATGTACAATAGGTTTGCAAAAGCTGCAGAGATCTGCATAGAAGAAACAACTTGTCATTCCGCTGTTTGCCAGAATGAATGGAAGTTGTGCAGTGCTTTGGCTTTAGGCAACACCAGATACTTCTGAGACAAAACTGCTAATATGACCACTGAGGGGGCTCATCAGTTATGGCAGTTCCTGTCTAGCAGCAGTAACCCAGCAACTTTTCTTCCTATTCCTTCCATTTTTTTTCAGTGTAAGACGTGATGAAGGGAAATGCCAATTTCCTTTACATGGGAAATAAGAAAAATCATTACTTTGTAATACCCAATGTGTTTTGTTGGGTTTGTTTTGGTTTGTTTGGTTTTTTGGGTTTTTTTTTTTTGCTTTGACAGAAGAATTTGGTTTATTTTTTAATCCAAAAATATTTATTGAGTAATTAAGTTTTGCTGACGTTGTTGACACAAGCAGGAAAATATAACTGAATTTTCTTTTTGGTTGTGTTTGTTTTTTGGACACAAGCTTGTTTCCCCAAATACTTAGTTATACCTAGGTCTGCTATATCTATTGTTCTTTCTGTGTTTTTTTGAGGATTAATCAATTGCTTAGTACTGTTAAGACTGTGAAACAGTTACTGTGAAAATCATCACAGCAATTATTTGTGAGATTTTGCTACCATACAAAACTAAGGCACTTAAAATGTTGAATATGACTATGGTTTTAATTACTGAGAATACTAGATAGTCTAATTAAAAATAGTTTTCCAACATATTACACATGCATATCTAGCTAATCGTCAGAGCTTTATGAGCGAATAAAGTGGAATTATTAACATTAGAAGATGGTGTAATACTCAAGATCCAATATTAATCTTTGCAAATATTTTTTTAAAAAGCTTTAGTTCAAAGAACTTTCTTTCAAAATACTTTCTACCATCAGCTTTGCATTCATAACATAGTAATTTTATGCAAACCTTGTTTTCCTGCCTTATGAGTTACTTAACTCCTGAGCCACAAAATTAGGTCATAGTCATCTTTAATTACAACATGCATGTAAACTGCCAATAGAAATTTCATGGAGTGCAGTTCTTACTGCACTGATGAAGAATTCCAAGAAATAGAGATGGACTTATCATCTGGCTGCTCCAGTAAATGTGCTGTTTTCAGGTTCCTTAAGATTAAGGTGGAAAGGACAGGAAATTAATGAGACAATGTTCCATTAGAAACTGGAATGTAGGTTTTGCAAAATGTTGTCAAATCAGAAACATTTCAAAGTCTAGAGAGTATATTTTTTTTTCTTTTCTGCTGCCTATAAGATCTTATGAATATGTTTTATAATTTGATGGCCTGCCCTTCACTACATAAAAAAGCAAGTAACTGGATTCTGAATGTTAAGTATCCAATTCCACATTACATGAGAATTGTAGGACGTAGTAATAGACAAAAACAAAACAGTAAATTTCAAATGTCCATTAAAAGTGTAAAAAAGTATCCTTTCTGGTTTATTTATCTTTGGAAAATGATGCCAAGATGTAAAATAGAAAAAAAGAAAAGGGTTACTGGCAAGAAGCACATTATTATTGCACCATTTGGATAATCTACCCAAAGGTCATCAAAACTTGATTCCATGTATATTTAAACAAAGTTTGGCATTATCACTGTTCACATAAATAATTCATGGTCTCACTCTTCTTCCCTTCAAGGAGGTTGTTGTCAGACTTTGTGAATACTTAGACCAGTGTATCTGAAACTAACCTGCCAAGCAATTCATGCTTTTCCCCTGGGCTTAAACTCTTTCCATGTGGGTGTTTTGGTGGGCTTAAAATGTCTTTATTAAAACTAAGGATTTAAAAAGCATACAAAACTTGCTCTGTATTTTCAAAAATAATAGCTAGAAAATTTTCTATTAATTTCATCAAAAACTTTTATTTTATAGTTTGTGACGTTTCTATTTTCTCCATTATAGGTACCTTTCTTCAGGTTACTGGGGAACACTTCAGGGACTGATTAGCTTTAGGGAGAGGAGGGGGAAACAGGAAGAGGTGACAATGCTAATGAGGGAAACACTAAGGAATTCATACAATGAAATTCTTACAGTGAATAGAGCTGAAGACTTTTGACACATCTGAGGTGTGTTCATTTTCAAGGTTCAGAAAGATAGCAGATATGAAAAAAGTGATATTCAATTGAATTAGAATGTATTATAATGAAGTTCGTCATTCTGGGCTTTATGGATTGCTAATATGATTACAGATCTCTCTTTCTGAAGGTGTTGACATCTGGGCTGAAATAAACTATGCTTTCCTAGAATCAGTCTGCAAAGCTGCTGTGTAGTCTTTCACATCAATTATTGAGTAGCATTATAAAAGAGATATATCTCTGGAAATCCTGCTTTCGAAATACTAATGATTTTGAAATTTAAGGATTTAAGAAATCCTTCATCTGAAGGAAATGTTACTCTGGCACCATCTGTGAGGAACCGGCCATTTTTCTTAATCTTTTTCCAACATTAATGTATTTCAACTTTTGAATTCTGTAGTTTCCTATTTTGGTACTATGTTTAAAATGCCTTTAAAATGCAGTTTGCTGTGTTCAAGTTAAATTCGTAAAATGTTAAAGGTTGGGATGGACCTTAAAGATCCTCTAGTACCAACCCCCTCTGCCATGAGCATGGACTCCTCCCACTTTAGCTGGTTGCTCAAGGCTTTATCCAACCTGGCTTTGAACACTGCCAGGGTTGGGGCATCCACAGCTTTCTTGGGCAACCTGTTCCAGTGTCTCACCACCCTCACATGAAAAAATTTCCTCCTGATATCTAACCTAAATTTCCTCTCTTTCAATCTGTACCCATTTTTCCTTGTCCTGTCATTACAGGCTGTTGTAGTTTAGGAATGGTACTCCCCAATTCAGTACCCCCACTGAGACTCTCCCAAACCACACACCGCTCTCTCGCTCCCCCTTCCTCTCCCTCTTTCCACTGCTGTCGGGATCCAGTTGAGGATTGGAGGCACAAAAGGTGAAGATCATGGGTTTAGATAAGAACAATTTACTGTAAACAGCAATGAGATAAGAAAATGAACACTAACAGCAGCAATATCATTAACAAAAGTGTACAAAAGAGAGAGTGATTCACATGCAAAAATGCCTGCTACAAATAAATTAGTGCCAGATGGCTTCCCCTCACCAAGTTTCTTTGACTGGAAGGAATGCCCTTCTCTGAGAGTCCTTTCTCCCCCAGCCCTGGCAATGACCTGCGGTTTTATCACGTTTGGGTCCTGGCCATGCCCCACCCAACTACTGAACAAAATTTAACCCTGTCCTGGCTGAAATCAGGACACAGACAAGAGAGTCCCTCTCCAGCTTCCCCGTAGGCCCCCTTCAGATACTGGAAGGTTGCTATGAGGTCTCCATGCAACCTTCTCTTCTCCAGGCTGAACAGCCCCAACTTTCTCAGCCTGTCTTCATAGGGGAGGTGCTCCAGTCCTCTTATCAACTTTGTGACCCTCCTCTGGACTTGCTCCAACAGTTTCATGTCCATCACTCCAGCTATGTTCTCATAAGAGCAGAGGAGAGGGGCAGAATCACCTCTTGACCTGCTGGCCACACTCCTTTTGATGCAGCCCAGGATTTGTTTGGCTTTCTGGACTGTGAGTGCACATGGCTGGCTCACGTTGAGTTTTTCATCAGCCATTACCCCCAAATCCTTCTCCAGAAGGCTGCTCTCAATCACTTCTCTGCCCAACCTGTAGGTGTGTCTAGGCCAAGACTTCAAGACTGAAAACAGGTGTTATAAACGATACTGCTTCAGTCTGAAGTATCTTCTCTCCACTCTTCCTCCTCCTCCTTTTGTCATCCCTCAAAAACTCATCTAGTGGATTTGATTTCTCAGATGCAGTATTTGTCAGTGTTAAGCCATGACTACAGTTTTCATCCAACAGATTTTCCCTTTTGTGCAAAAGATAGAAACTCATGCCAATGTCTCTACTGTATACAGAGCCACAGGTCTGCTAGATACTCACTGCTAAGTTAACACTGTTAGATGTAAGGGTTAGAATATGGTCAATCTGATTTAGATGGCCTTTTTCTTTAAAAACACTAGATGGGGGAAAAGCAATTGTAAGTTAATTGCATTTTAAAGAAGAAGGTAATGGTAAAAAGAGATATAGGTAATTCTGCTAGCAAAGATCTCTGCCGGTTGTTCATTTAATGGGGAGATGCGTGGACGGGTGCAGAATAGCAGGGAAGAAAATGATGAGTGGGGTGTGGTGTCACAACATTTCTCCCAAACTTGACTTGTTAGAACAGTTTTGATAGGAGGCATTGGCATAGTTCTGGGGAGTTAAATACATGGCTGTGAATCTTTTATCCGTGGACTGTGTAATAGAAAACAAAATACAAACTTAATACTGAGTGTAATGTCCTGAAGACAAGTTTGAAGAAGCAGAGACATGTTCATTCTTGCCATCTGTGATCCAATGAATTTTTAATTAGATCGAGTTCTGTAGAAACAGCTTCTATGGGAGAGTTCCCCTGTGCAGAGTAGGTTATAGAGCAAGCTCACTTACTGTCATGACTTGAATCACCCGAGTAGATTTCCTGCACCACAGTCTTCTGTCCATCTACATCTTAGTCTTTCAGAGAACCGCTGCAAACCATCAGTCTTAGGGACAACTCTGCACAGCTTAGAGAAAAGCAGTGCCAAAGATGTAGATTTGGGATGAGACTTTGTCCCTAGTATTTCCTTTCTAGCCCTCTGCTAGAAAGTGTGTTCTGAAATACCTGATTGCTTCCATGAGTTGCACAGGGAGGGTTTAGTGCTTGATTTACTGCTGTGGATTCTACAGCAGGCATCAGGAACTTGATATGCTTTTGTGTATTTTGCCTTTATTTGTATTGCCTTGGTTGCTTCTTATGTGGCAGCAAGAGAGAATGTTGAATACAAAAAAAAAAAAAAAAAAAAAAAAAGGGGCTGTAAAACAAGAAAGCCTTTTAGAAAAGGAAAATATCTATTTTATTGCAATTTTTATTTCTATGATCATAAAGCCAAAGGAACTTCAGAAAATCCAAGTTTCTGCAACTGATATGAACTAATGTTCTCTTCTCCTTTTAGTGGGCTATATCTCTCAAAGGGCAGTGAATTAGAATATGACAACACACAAAACTGAACACCATTGCTGGCACTGTATAAAGGAGCTCATCTTTTGTACTATGTTCAGTATTTTTTCTTGTGAACAGAAAAATATTTGTAAGTATCTGAAACATTAGGGTGTTTTTCTTTAAAGCAAACACTGCCCTAATAATTCTGTATTGATACTTAGATTCTACAAGATGGCTGAATGTAATAGCTCACACCATCTCTGTTTCAACACCAGCTGTACTGACTCTTAGTACAGGTGCAGTGACAATAGTGCAGAGCTGCTTGGAGCTTCCTGGGAGATCCATGCATTACAAATGGTCCAGAGGTTTAGAAATGGACAAAGATGAGATCAACAGCCTCCTCAGCTCCTCCATATTCCAGCCTTCTCTGGCTTGCTCCATACATTGTCATGTCCTTAGTGAGTTCTCAATGTGTGTTACCACACCTCCTTAGCCAAATACCTCCTGTTTTCCCAGCCTCCACTTACCCCACTATGCTCTTCCTGCTGCTTCATCCCCTTGTTTCACCAGCTCCTGCACTGCCTCCTTGTATCTGCCACTGATCCTCTCTTGTTCCTTCAGTACTGCTACTTCTTACATCACTAGGATGGGAAAAGTCAAGGAGTAGGCTAAGAGGGACACGCAGGTATGTGGGATAGACAAAAGAAGGTAATGGCAGTGTGATCGGCTTCAAAAATGTCTAGTGTCTAGTTCCTGCTTTGTTACATGTTTGAAAGTTTGTAGGAATGAAGTAAGAAAAGTGTCATACTCAGTACTGTGGAGGGTTGGGAGTCTGTCTCTACAGACCTAGGAATTCTCAGTAGTTGCCATGTGAGGGGAATACTGCTATTCCAATGTCTCCAGTTGTGTGATTTTCTTTCCTTGGTACTCACACTAAAAATCCGTGCTTTAATATATGAAAGGCTATGTGATGAGTTGTTTTTAAAACAGGTCATAAGAAATTTCAGTTAGGCAGCTTAGTTTAGTGGATATTGTAATCTTCCAATTGTGAAACAAAGATAGTTTTCTGTGTTTAGGTGTCTGAAAGTATTAAAATTCTTAATCTCTTTTTTATAAGAGGTCCATCTGCTGTAGTATCACTTTAGGGAATTCTATTCCACTGTTCCTTGGAATGGTTCATATTTGATTATAGTATTAGTACAATGAGGAGATTCTGTAATATTTACTCAAAAAGGAGGGTAAAAAAAATGGTTCAACATCATTCACACAGGATTTTTGGAAAAAAGCTTTTGTTTTGACTGCAAGCAAAGTGAATTCATGGTTGTGTATGGAAGGGAACCCACAAGGTTTTAAGTGCTGAAGGAAGTATTAATTACTTGGAGTCATTCCCTTTACAACGCTCCCTTGTATTTTCATATCAGTGGTGTTATATTTCCTTCTTTTGTGTTTACTTTACCATTTTGCTTTTACCATTGACTTAGTCTCAAGTTTATTACTGTGTTAACAAGGATTTTGTGTGTGAAGTAGGTGATTTTTTTTCCTAGCCCTTCCAATGCTACATTATTGTATTCTAATAGGTTGGCTTTTGTCTAAACTAATCCAGCAATCTGTGTTTTTTCAGCAGACTAATTCTAATGACTAATGTTTGAACATGGTTGTTGTGGGCAGTGTGCATGTATGAATTCAGTAAGTCAATGGGAGCTTGATCCTGTTTATTCTAAGTCAGCAGAAAAATAATATTGAACTAATAAAATAATCTGTCCCTGAAGACTCAGGAAGGGCACTCACATTTCCTTAAGGGAATTCTTTCATTAAGTATGAGACCTGTTAGAATTAGAAGAGGTTTGTTTGTAGAGAGAGTAAGTTGTATAGAGACTCACAAATTACTTTGGAAATGAGAGAATTTACTTACCCAAATTTGGGGAATCTTTTTAGCCCTGAATTATAAGAAAACCTGGAATGATTTGAACTGCTTTTGAATGAAACTTGCAGGCTTAAAAAAGACAGGTTCGTCTTGTTAAAACTGTGCAATTAGAAGCCTTTTTAGCATTCTGCTTTTTCACTTGTAGTAGAACAAATAATAATTATTTTCAGACTGTGTGTTTTTTAAGCTGACTTCAAGCAGATTCATAAGCTCTTGTTTCTACACATACCTGAAAACTGTCTTTTATTTGCAAGTAGCTTCTTTTTTTTTTTTTTACAGCAGGGCACTGTTTCCTTGTTTGTAACCACATAGGAGTTAACATTTTATGGCTGATAGACATGCTTTTTCAAACGAGGTATATTCTCTCCTTATTCAGGAAGCTGGTGGGTTTTCTATGCACATGTGTTGGCCCCGTTGTCTGTTGTCTTTTTACCTTCCTGCTTTTTTTTTTTTCTTTTACAGATGTCACCAGTCATCAGTAAGTCAGGGGACCTAAAATTTATCTCCAAACGTGACACAGATAGAGACTCACCTGCAACACAGTAAGCAACAAATACTTAAAACAATTTGCAGTCTTAATTCTTCAACTGCAGTTTGAAAGTTGAAAGGTTATTTGGTTTTATCAAGCAAAACAAGAAATTAGCTTTAGGATAATCAGTCAGAGAGTGCTTCACACCCCAAATGTGAAGGAAATAGCAGTTCATATATATGTATGTGTGTGTGTGTGTGTGTGTGTGTGCACAGACACTCTGTCCCAAAAGAGCAAGGACTATAATGTATGTGACAATCAAGACTCAGGGATATGTGGTTGCTCACTGGCATCTCTTAGCTGTGTATTAGGATTTGTTGCTGCAATCTGCAAACTATTTTTGCACCTTCTAAAAAGTAATTACTGTAAATTCCAAAAGGCTGTCACATTCTAAGATGCCAGCAGCACCTTTGATGGTGACACTTGAATTTTTAAAAACTGTATCTCTCCGTTGTATGAAAGTTGTAAGCAGATAAGATCTCAGCATTTTGAACAAGAGCTTCCATAATATCTTCAGCCATTGCAACCATTTATACTTCAAAAACTGATACCTGAAAATACTTCCTGTGTTTGCCATTGTATCTGTTACCAAAGCAAAGTTATTTCACTGACCACTTTCCAGACTGGTCCCCTCCCCATATAAATAATCTGTGCATTATGCTGTAGATGCAAATACATACCTAATTTTAGCCTGCCTTTAAATCTCAATTTTATATCTCCATCTGTATCTAGATTTGAAAACAAACTGGGAGTGGGAAGTTTAACCCTCATGTGTGATGAGGAGTGGGCTGTACAACTACACTTTGACAGAATTCAGTGCTGAATTTTAGGCATAACTATTCTGATAGTATATACATTAAGGAAGGAAATGCCTTACAAGCACAGTTGCTGTGACCGTTGACACAGTCTGTTAGAAGTCAGTATCAAAAATTTGGGATGACTCAACTCCATTGGTAGAACTTCAGGAAACAATTAGTTTGAGTGATCTTTCCAGGGCATTCACTGAAAAGTATGGCACCACAGATTTAAAATGTGGAATCACAAATGATTTAAGCAAATTCAAGAATTTTGAGCCATACCAGATATGAAGGTTCATTTTAATAGCAACTAAGGCTATCCTGAGAAGACATCACACCGAAGAAACAGAGCCCCCAAACCACTTCAGTTACCTCTCAAAAAGTTAAGAGAAGAAACCTATGTGCCTGAGTCACTGGAATGTGTTCCCTTCTCCTGAACTATAGGAAGCAGGAGCATCATGGAGATTCCAATCTGAATTCCTAGATGCTCCATGTCATGGCACTTCGTAGCAGTGACCACATGTACCATGTTTTCTTCAGAAAAGACTACAAGCTTTTGCTTTATTTTGAGAGCTAGAAGAAAGATCCTCTAACACTGCTGATGCCTCTAGTTTGAGACTCTCACATATTTTATTTATATGTATCTATACAGCACAGATCAGATAATAAAACAGCTCAGAAACATAGTTGTCTGTTTTTCATGAAAAGTCTTAGTTCACTGTTATCAAAAATGTGACCTCTCAGGGCTGTGGCAGAACTGTAGTTTTCTTGCTCACTGCAGTCGATGTGTCTTGAAATATCCTTAAAAATTTACATGCCATGAAAGTGTTTTCATCTTAACTGGAAAAGTTTTATATTTTAGCATCTAACAGCTCCACCTAAAACATAGTATTATTTTCCTGTTTTCTGTGAAAATACATTTAATATCCATGTCACATTGATGTGTATGATAGGAATTATGCAGTAAATAAACTTCAAGCAAGATGTGATTGCCAAGTACACACTTTCAATATGGAGAACTGAAACAGTTAACACTTGCACAACTCATTGAGCCAAATGAATATTGCTGGTTTGCCTATTAGAGCAGTATTGTTCACTACAACCACAATACCTGCTGTAAAAGTCATGAATGACAAGTCCTTATGAAATGTCTATCTTTGAGGCTTTCTGGGTGGAAAATACAGTTTTGCAATAGGAAAACAAGTTTTATACAAGATGGTAGTAGACTTTTATCTTAGCCAAGCAGTCAACCATACCTTGTGCAGACTCTAGAAGAAATAGAGAAATGATGCTAAGTGATTTTAGTCTAAGTTTTGGTACATCATCACATCTGATGTTCAAATAATAAAAAGGTGAAAACTGCTTCTCAAAATTAGAGTAGCTTTATATGGGAAATAGTCGTGGTAACCTTACCCTGTGGATATTAATGATTAGCTTCTACTTGTTAGTACAGCCGTTTTCTCCTTAGATACATTCCCACTGTATGGTTTTGTTGAGCTACACTAGGTAGTGCTCTTTGCATAAGTTTGCAGGAGACTCAGCTGAACACTCAGTTTGGTACACTGATACTTATTTCACTGAATAATTATGACTTTGTACCCCAGTTTCCTCATGCATCAGTACTCCTCAAATTGTTCTAGGAATCCTAACACACAGAGTTTTAGACTCCAGAACCTTTTCCTTAGGATGTTCTGGTGCTAGAGCTGCAGCAACCCACATATTCATAAGTAAACAATTTAGCTTAAAATAAAATTCAAACTACAGGCAGATACATATCAGTTAATTTGCAAGGCTGATGTGAAAACATTTTCCTCTATAAAATCTGCTTACATTAGGACAGTATCTTCAACAGTGCAGCACTTGCAGCACCCTTTTTGTGGAAAAGACATACATTACATTCTTCAGTCTTGGTTCATCCATTTGCTTGTTTTTCAGCAGCATTAAACTAACAGTTCAGGTCATAAAACTTTTTGTGCTAAGCACAATGCAAATTTTGAATAAAGACAGTACCTGTCCTTGAAAGGTTATAGTCAATGTATTGTTATGTCTTTATAGTTAAATAAAGGTACAACTTCTGCCAAGAGTGGGAATTCATGGTAGGAGTGGTATAACATCTGCATAATCCCTGGCACCATGCACAAGACCAGTCAGAGGCACTAACTGGAATACAGGAGTTCGACTGATGCTTTTGGCACTGTATGAAATCTGATAAGCATAAATAGACATTAAAGTGATTTCTGACACTGTAAATTAAAATGGAAAAACTAATTTTAAGCACTTTGCCTGCCTTATTCTTGTTGAATAAATAAACCAGGAATCTCTCCTTAATTGTAAGTATTTTGGGGTATGAGCTTAGGAAAGTAAAAAGAAAAAAGTGCAATTGCATTTATGAGAGGAGGAGACTGGTAATTTGTATTTTTTAATTACATCTGTTGTCTATTGATCAAGACGAGCTGATTTTTAAGATCATGAGCAGTTGTTTTCAAAGCAGTGCTATGATAAAAAGTAGACTAGTGGAGTGGTCTCATATTTTGTCTTCATGGTTTCTCTGTCTTTGTTCTGCTGTGGAACAGTATTTTTTGTAGTTGTTTCAGCATTGTGCTCAAGGGGACAGGCAGACAATTGCTCTAACACATCAGCTGTAGGTGGAAAAAGCTCTAAATTTGGGCTAACTTTGTGTTTCTTTTACTCTTTTTATATCCACCTTCCTCTAGAGGTACAAAGAAAAAGAAGAAAAGGATCCAAAGGAATGAGAGAGAAAATCAGCACAACTTAATGAGTGTCGATACTCCTCTGTCATCAGTTACAGCTAATGGTGTTGAAAACGAACCTACATCCCGTGGGGTGGAATTGAAGAAGAAGAAAAAGGCAGTGAGAGGCTCAAACTTAAGCACAAATGGAAGGACAAATATTGCCTTTGAGCCCGAATGCCATGACGCACAGTCATAATTTTTTTCTGAACACTGGAGTGATGTTCATTACACATGTTGAAGGCTGCAATTACAATCTCTCATCTAGGATTAACAACAAACAAAGAAATTAAAATACTTATATATGCAAAATGGTGCCGGCTGTGACTTACCAATGGTGTAAACCTGTTTTGGGTGACTTTTGCCCTTGGTTCCTTGAAATCAACAGAACTTGAAGGTTCAGCTCCTGGCTGGACTGGAAAAAACCCGAAACTGTCAAATACAGTGTTTCCTAATTTGATATCTGATTACACCTTCACTTAGCCATTTATGTAGACTGTAGATCAATCCACTGGGAGCAGAGAATCAAGTGAAAAAGTGTGATCTAGAGCAAAACAGGCCCAACCCTACATAAGTTATTAAATTATCATTTTAAACTGTGTTGTAAGTACAACAGAAGAGTGAGTGTTCAGAATGTTAAAATACCAAAGGAGTCCTGACATTAAGGTGTACTGAACATAAGCTTTTAAAAAATATTTTCCTGACATCAAATATTCACTTGGACTGCATTTTGCAGTTCTGAAGGTAATTGTTGAGTAACTACTATGCAACTACACTGTTTTCAGTAGTACTACTCTTTCTTACCAAAAAAAAAAAGTGTTGCATATCCAGGCAGTTATATTTTTCAAATGAGATTTGCTGCACATAGTAAAGATTCATTGCAATTTTTCCAGAGTTCCTGGCTGCTTTGGCAGCAGTCTTGCCAAATATACTTTCTTTTTTCTGAATGAAATATTTCATATCCAACTATGCTGTCTGTTTTACTTGTAGTCCTATTCACTTGTGTCATTAATCTGTATTTTTACTTGAGTATTATTTTGTGAACTTTTACTAATGACTTCACTAATTATCTATGGTGTTAAATAATTTATATTTTATATTAAATGAAACACTTTCTATCAGTTAGTGTTGGTATTTCTTCTGGCCGACGATGTCCAGTTTATTTTTACTCTGCTAGGAAATTCTTTCTCCTCCCCCTCTGAAGCAATAAATAACATAAAATTAGAAAGCCCTTATTTAGTAGACAGGGCACTTGATTCCATTAAAAAAAGAAGTGAAAATAACAATGTTGGGCACTGATGTGTGAAATGCACCCAGATGCAGAGGACTAGTTGCTGTATATTGTAATACCTTCCTTGCACATGTTTTAAAGGCAGAAAAATCTGTAAGCTTTTTTCTTTCAAGTAAAGAGCAGCAGCAGATTCTCTTTTTTCGCCCCACTGGTAGCTGTTGTTTGCTGGCAGTCCTAGCTTAGCCCTGCCTAGAGTATGTGTATGGAGTCCTGCCCTAAATGGGGCTTGCATATGTGCACTGGAAACTTAGTAATGTCTCTTTCCCCAGTCAGAGGTGGTGTAAAATTACCTTAGTCCTGGAGCTGCTGATTCTAGCAAGGCTCCCTGCCTCTTGCCTCCCTGCAGTATATTTCAGCTCATCCTCATTTAGAGATTTTATAAAGGGGAAAAATCTGGACATCTTACATTTCTTAAAACGTCCCGGGTCACGTTTAAAACAAGGGCAGAGCATGACATCAGGCTCCACGTCAGGGAGAGCTGAGCAGTAGCCAAGATCTGGGAGCTCATTGGAAAGCATTGTAAAATGTTAATTTGGCATTATCGACACTGAAGACAGAAATAACACTTCAGATAAACACCACCGAGAGATGGTAGTTCTAATCAAAGGCACAGCACCTCCTTTCATGCTTGCGAACTAGGGCTCCAATTATGTTCACTGCTCTGAAGCTGAATAGAGCTGCTTTGCCACACTTTCCAAATTGAGAGGAGAGGCAGCAGCAGTGTCTTCCAAGGCACAGTTCCAAATAACAATTAAGCAGAAGGAATCAGATAAGAGCCAAACATGAAAATGCAGGAGTTGAAAATAAACTTTTCATAATGTTTTCTTGTAATTGCAATAGCTTTTGTTTTGCTTTTGTATTTCTTTTTCTTCCCTACTACATGGGTGGTTGCAGACTTCTGTTCCTTTATACACAGTGTCACTGTGGTGCTAGTTTTCTGCATTCATTTAACAGAAAAGGAACAAAAATATCTGAAATTAAAAAAAGTCTCTGATCCTTCAGTATTAAAATTAGAACCTTCAGCCTAAAAATCTCTTTAACAAATCATGAGCATGGCACAATGGCAAGGACAATTTTTACCTTTGTTCAGAAATATGGCTGGTACATTCATTTTAAGAAGAAATGCTTTTTGGTCTTAGTAGAGTCTTTATTCTTTAGACATTGCTGTTGGGATTTTAAATTTACAAGAAAGGATAAAACTTAAACAGTTTGGATTAGGGTAATGGTTTAAAAAGTAGAATTTAATGTAAAAACTTTATATAATGCTTCTTATTTATGTGTTAATGCAATCTACATACTTCCTAAAATCACTTTACAGTGACTATCGTGTACATTTGCTGAATATTGTCCAAGTACTTAAAGGAGTTAAATTTCAGTGGAAAAAAAAGAATTTCAGAAGGATTCAGATTGACTACTGAAAGTTCTCCTTTTTTTTTTTTAGTCTCTGTGAGACTTTATTAGAGGGTGACACAAGTTCATTACTGGAACAAAACAGATAAAATGTTGTTTTAATAAGGGTAGATATTAGTTATTTATAGCTGCCTGGTGATAGCAGCATAGTAGGTCTTTCATTGTTCTGGTGTTTGTAGGTTTTGTGTGTGTGGTTACACTATACAGTTGCTATTATGTTTTTATGATATGGCAGAGACATTGAGAACTGTGCATAAATCAGCAATGCAGAATTTTTCCCATTTCCCAATAGCCATCAAATTGCATTTAGCTTTTTCCTTAAAATACTTTGAGGAACAGACATCATAAAACATAATAAGTGTATTTGTAGCATCACTTAATTCAGAAGGCAGTAGGGGATGGATCACAGTCAAACAAGGGCTAATGAGAACACAGAGGAACATGACAACCGAAAGTCTCTGTTGACTAGTGAACTAAATCTGCCGGCTGGACGCAATTGTCTGATGGAGAATTGAATGTCAGGATCATTTAGGGTTAACAATGGCCCATTACAAGCAAAAGCAGACAGCTATGAAAAATAGCCGGCATGGTAGCCATTCTGCAGGGACCGTGGATACAAACTTGATAATGAGGCACTTCATTCACTACATCCTTCTGCTCTAATTACTCAGGTGAATAGGAAATACTTCGTTTAAGGCGGGAACAGACGAAAGCAAAAACACTTGTTTGGTAAACACAAAGAGTGATGGGTTTTTTTAATGATCCTTTTCTAGCACGTATGAAATTAGTATGTATGCAGTGCAACCTATTTTATGGATGTGGAAATTGGGAGGGGATAGAAGTATTTTCTGAGGAGTGGAGGGAGGCCAGGAAGATTCATGTAGAGGTTGGTACTCTGGGGTTTTTCCCTTAGCATTCTGTCCCATGGCCATACGGAATATTTTGGACAAATTAATTTATGGGTGTACACCTGCACTTGTAAAAATATACTGTGTTAGTTCAAGGAGTTTTATTGCTTGGAGTTTAAAATACACGCATTAGGAACAAAACTGCTGCGTGTAGGGAATAGAAACAAGAGGAGGTCTGAGAGAGGGAAATAACTTGAAAAGAAAGGTGCTGCCTGGGGGAGACTTGCAAGAATGTGGCAATTAGAAATTGGAACTTAAGAAGAAGGAACAGGAGATGGTGTGTAGGTGCGTTATAGCAGCGCTTCAGTCATGTTTTTTAGGCTTTAGAAATTCAGCTATTTAACCACTTCACTTTTTAAAACATTTGTTTTGTGCCATTTACAGAAGCTTTCTGGATGAACTCTCAGAACCCGTGAAGAACATTGTGTGTCTCTCCAGTAACTCTTACCTCCGTAGTGTTCTATCTCTGAGCTACAGCCCAAAAACTTCCCCATAGTCTGTGACTTGCAGAGCTGTTGGGATAGATGAAGCTTTCATTCCCTGATTTCTAGCATGGGTCCCCAGAGGGCACCTTTATAGCTGTTGTCTGTTGCAGTAGGCACCTCTGCCTTGATTCAGTCCTCTCCAGCCTCTTCATACCATGTATCATAAAATCCTTTTTTTTACATGTAGATGTGTTCTGCTCACAGTGGTTTTGGCAAGAGTTTTGTTCAGTCTGTTGTATGCTGGCTGCTTGCTGCCTTCCTCTTCAGAAGGGTCTGTTTAGCAGCAGTGAGATGTTTATGTAGAGTCCCAGTCCTGCTCAGAGTAGACGGATCTCTATACTCAAAGCCCAAGCAAAGTCAGTAAGGATTAGGCTTTGAGCCACAACAGCATGGCTGTAATTAGTGTACACTAACTTTTTAAAGGCTGGGAAAATATTTTCTGTCTTGCAGTCATAGATCAAAGTGTTAGTTCCGTGTTTCATCTTAAACTTCATCCACCTGATTTTTTGTGAGAACTTGGTCAAGCCAAATGAATTTGCACTATGCTTGGGTGTGACAAGCAAGTTTACAAGTCCTGTGTAATGCTCAAACACAAATAATCAGCAGAAACTGCAGATGCCACTTTTAGCGGAAAAAAATGTTTCCATACCGGTAAAGCAGTATCAGTAAAATCTATGCTCTCAGCAGACTTCAAATTTTTGTTGCATTTATGTTGCCTGCAAAGGCAGGGAGTATAATAAAGTAGTGTGTAGCAGCTGTAAATTTTCTGAGGATTTATCTAACCACAAATACATCGAAATGGGGAAATAGGTCTATATTAAACTGTGCAAGATGCTGCTGGAACCCAGCCACTTCTGCAACATCCTGTAATTAATTTATTATGACAGGTCTGGCAAACTGAAACACCCAATACACTTGCAACAGACTGTTATGATATAGCTGTTTGAAAACTCTGTAGTAACATAAAATGCAGGTATTAAAGAAAAAAAAAAAAGGTAGCCCAGTATTACCATTATTTCTCTATTATGTAGAAATTTTTCACCAGACTCACATTCACTACCATCCTGGAGTGTACATAGCAGAATCAGTACCTCTGCCTTCACTAGCTGGAAGGGAAATCGTTGCAGAATATATTGGCTTAGATCCTACTGTTCTGGGATCAGAAGGAGAGTTAATGAAGTTCTGTGGACATGTTCAACTGAGGAACCTCTTTTCACACATTTTCTGAGTCAGCGCAGGCCCTAGCCATGTCTTTTGGTGGTGAAGTTAATAGGTGGAGCTGAGAGACTCGGTGCTGGCTTAACTTTCTTCTCGGTCAGTCCATATTTGTTTCGCTATCCATGTTAAAGACACTTGATTTTGTTTAATAATACTGAGAGAGTTCTAATAAAATTGTCTGTGAGTTGAAAAGAGACTTAGTACAGATTTCTCACAAATCAATTTTTAATGTCTCTTGCTGCTTTAGTTCTTACAGTGTTGTCCTTGCATTCAGCTGCTTATCCTAAGTTCATTGCCTCAGCTCTTAGTTACAATGAAGAATACTGAATTTCATCTTTTTCTGGAGGTATCTTCAGTGTTGAATGACCTGCTGTTAATCCATAGTTAAACACAGCTAATTCAGCACTGCACGACTGTATAATTTGAGGAAAATCCTCTCTTTGCCCTCCCAAATTTTTGATAGAATAGGTTGGTTTGCTTCCTTGCTTGCACTGCCTGTTTTAGTGTGCACGAGTTCAGCCTTTGCGTGTCCATTGCAGCAGGTGAGTGTTGCAGAGTAAATGCAAGCAGTGATCATCACCAAGCATTACTCACTTGGCAGTGCTGTTTTATTATGGACTATAATTATTCCCTTAGTTCCACCTCAATGTTTTTGTTTTGCCATTGCATCATCAGCCATCTTTTTTTCAGTGTATGTCATCAGGATTTTGACACCTTTGTACAGACACTGTATAGAGCAACTCGATGTTCTGTTCCGCGTTCATTTTAGTGCTTAATGGGGATATACAATCATGGGTGTAATAGTGACATCAGCCTGAGGCTCATTAAAATAAATGCCATCCAAAGCCAAGCTCTAGCAGCCTGCATAAGCCTATAATAAGCTTATATGGGGGTGGTTAATCCCCATTGTGGTTTGGTATAATGTCATAATAAAAAAGTGACATCAGGGAAAGGGCAGAAGGGGCAGTAAATGTGCTCTGCAGTGTGGCCAGGGGCTCCTGCCATCCCTCCTCCTTAACCAACAGCATGAGCAGAGCTGTGCAGGTCTGGGTTACAATGGAGAGCAACTGAAAATGGCTCTTCTGCTAACTGAGACAGAACTACAGAGGCATAAATATCCTGGGATGGCTTTCCTTAGAGATGCATCCTGGATGTGCGCAGGCAGCCAGAAAGTGTGCACCAACATGTGGCCCTACTCTAGCTTGCTTCCCAACGAAGGGTACAGCTTCACTGGGCCTTGCAGCTCCTATTCACCAGAGGAAACATCCCAGAATAGACCATCCCAGTTTAGACCCCAGCGCTCCTAATTTGTTGCCTGTATGCAAAGGTTTGGATGAGAAGGAGGTGGGCTGCCCTCAGGGTCAGCAGACAGCAGGGCATGGTCACTCCTCAGAACAGAGGTACCCAGGGCACCCAGGGCAGTGTCCTCACCATCCCCAGGTTGGTACTGAGAGGGGCCAGGGCTCAGGCTTCCTGCTTCCCAGGGATGTGTGCCAGTCATGAAGCCAGCACAGGGAAGGAGGGTGGAAGCTCTAGACGGCGCTTTTGCCTCACGCTTGGTTGAAGTGGTAGTTACAGTTGTTTTCTCTTGCTGTTCTTTCAGTCAGGGTTAGATTTTCTCTGAAAGTGGAAAAAGCCTTCAATGGCAGCTCTTTGAGTTCAGTGACTGTGGCATTTTGCCCTTTATACTCTTTGTCAAGGCAATAGTATGGCCTTTCAAGTGTGGTTTGGGAACCTGGGCACCTGGCTCTTCCTGAGACTCACTTGAGGCAGTATTTTTGACATCAGGTTTGTAGGACAAGAGATGCAGACTTGGCTGCCTCCAGTTAGATCTCTGAATAGCCTGAATTCACGGGGGAAAAAAATGTCTGGTAATTCTCAGGTTCTGATTGTTGTTCAGGTTCTATGTTGAAGGACAGAGCCCTGTGTAGACATGGTCTAAGATACAATTTCCCAATGGTTTGTGCTATCATCTAGCAACAGCTTGATTCAGTTTGCTTCATCAGGGAGCTAATATTTTTGCCAATGCTTAGCATTCACTGGTATTTTTTCATGCCAGTGAAACAGGAGGTGATACAGAACAAGTAATGCTGACAGCCATTACCAATACCACTATCAACAAAGATTTCTCCTGAGACATGGAAAACTAGAAGGAGAAAGCTGTAAGACTCAAATATCTTTCAGCCTAAATGTACTTAAAGGGCCTACCACCAAAGATGATAAACCTAATAGTTAGCTCAGATTGCTTGTTCTAAGGACACATTTTGTAAGGAGAGGAAAGAGTGACTCGTTCAGCACATTGGGGCTGACACAGGTCTAACACTGTCAAGGTTCAGTCTTTTTCCAGGCTGAGGTTGCTTCATCGAGTCTTTTGAACTCCACCAGTTTCCCACGCTAAGATCAGTGCTGTAACATCTACAAATGTTCAAATGTTTTGGGTTATCTTTTTTTTTTTCTTCTTTTTTTTTTTTTTCCTTTTTGTTTTAAATTTGTGGTAATACATGTTAGAAATTTATCTCTGTATCACTGAAAAAATCTATCCCAAATTCATCTGAACTGCTGGTAGATGTTTCTGGAGCACTGCCATATATTGCTAGAGCTAGAATCAGCTAAATTTAGATACCTGCTTTCTTAGGCCATGGCAATGGACCAGCAGAGCTTCCAAATATGAAGTTGCATGTGTTTGTGCCTGAAACTGTATTTGAATGCTTGTTAACCTCACTTGCAGACTTCTGGTGTGAACTGGAGTTTCTTTTCGTGAATGTGACTTGCAGGGTCACATTGAATCCTGTAAGTTGAGTAAGAACTCAGTCAGAAAAAGAGAATTTGCTTGCCATTTGAACCTGTGCAATACAGGCAGAGAAGAGCTTGAGCAGCACACTGACAGTCTCTGCATGGTGCAGCAGCGTGGAAAACAGGCCTGGCTCTACGCAGATTTGTGAGCAGTGGCACATGTCACACGAGATTAAGGACTCCTGGAAGGACACGCAATTTGTGGTGCTGCTCCCATTCTCCCTCCCAGCCGCCCTCAGTTCCCTTCTGGCCTCCCGCCTCCTGTGTACAACTCCGGCTGAAATGGAGAAATAGGATGGGTGGCAGCATGCCAGCTGCCCGGGCATCAAGCGCCGCTTGTCTCTCTGATGGACACCCTGCCATCCATCCCTAGGGTGACTCACTTCTGCAGGCACTCATGCCTCCTGAAACTCAAAGAACTTACTCACTCTGGGACAAATTTGTGCAAATATTGATATAGCTGCCTTGTTTTGCATTGGCTCTTTTCAAGGTTGGCTTTTTTGTGTAAGCTGGCTGGCTGCTGATTTGCCACTACCATTACAACTTTCTTTGACAAGAAAGGTACGAGTAGAACTAGTTTTTGCTGCTTCTGTCCTAAGGTGCTGAAGTATCTGCTCTAGGAGGAAAAGCATTTGGAAATGCTTTGGAAAGTTAAATTTAAAGTTGTGATATGGAATGTAAGTGCTGTCTCAAAACAAAGAGAACACTTTGTAAAAAGATGTTGAGATTATTATTGTTTTCCACTTTGCTGGGTTTAATTTACAGCTAGTTTTGTGACTTTCAACTGAAATCAGATTAGTTAACTTTCATCCAAAACTGTTGTCTAAATACCCAAAGACCTAACTCATTAACCTGAGCTATGTTTTACCAGTATTTACTAAAAAATACCGGCAGTGATTTCACAAATTTTGGAACGTGTAGAATTACATCATCATAGGAAATATTGACAGTGTTGACAGTTTTTCACAAGGAATTTCTGTGCTTATTTACAGACCATTTTTGAGGGAAAATCTTTGTATGAAAAATAGTGATGTTGAATATTTGAATGAATTCGCTTATTTGGTAGTAAAACTGGTCTAAGTGAATAAGAGTGTGTAATAAAGGTGGTGAATTTTGAGTTCAGTACAATTTTTGATGCTGTCTTACGTTGGTTTTTTTTATAACCAAAGGGGAGGAAATATGGTCTAGATTAAACTATCACAAGGAGTTGATGCATAACTAATTAAAGAAGAAAAGCTGCATTCAATAAAGAGTTATCCAAGTTTAGTTATCATACCACGGAGATATTGCAAGTGAGGTCCCTGAGGTCAGTTCTCTGTCACTTCTATTCACTATTTACATTAATGAGCTGGACAATGTAGTAGTATTTATAAAATGTGTGTGTGACACCAGGAGTTTGCAGGCTGTTTGTAGGACATGATCAGTATTAAAAATTGTGTTGGAAAATTGAAGTAATGGTGCAAATCAGTAAAATAGGAGCCAATAAGATTTGTGCTAGAGGAAGAAGGAACCAAAGGTAAAAATATAAAATGGCTTTTTAGTTTTATTGCAGAAAAATGTGAAAGGTGACAGGTTCAAATGCAAACTAAGTGAATCAACAACACATTATGTCTGTTTGAAAAAAGGGGTCAGCTGAGTGAAGTGTGTAAGATCAGAGAATGATTACTTCTTCCCAAGTTATGCTGGTGAAGTTTCAGCAGGAACACTTTGCCTTAGTTTTGGTCACTGCATACTGGAGCCTGCAGACAAGTTGAATATGGTTCAGGGAACAGCAGTGAGGGTGATAAGAGATTCAGAAACCTATGAAAAATGTGCAAGGAATTGGATTTGTTAGCATAGAAGAGGTAAGAATTGGGGGACACAATAGGGATGCTTAACTGTGCATAGGTTTTTACAGAAAGCAAGATGTCAGGCAGTTCTGTTAGGTACAATCTATGCCCATGTGATTTCATTACAAATGTTGTCTATTATTTTTGCTCTCTCTCTTGTGGAAAAGTTTAGTTTTATCTTACAGCACTGTGATGGAGCAAGAAAGAAGTATTTCTGGGTCCACTAAATAAGATGATGGTATATTTCCTTTCTTTCCCTTTGTTATTAGTTGCCTTTTTCTTCCTCTAAAATAGCATCTTAAGACTGACTAGATCAGTGTTGGTGCATAACAACCATTCTTTGGGAAGAAAATTGCAGTGAAAATGTTTTATTCATTATCTCTTCTGTCATAAATCTCTAACTGGAGCAAAAATCTTGACCCTGAATCTTTCTCCAGAAGTCATGAGCCCATGGCTATTCAGTTTTAATTGTGCTGTTCCAATGATTTATGGCATGACCTTGGGTAAATTGAACCTCCACCTCAATTTCCCTGTCTTTAGCTGAAGATACTAATATTCTCTGTGGACAGCCCAAGAGTTCGTCTGCATAAGACTGCCTTGACAATGTACAGTCCTCAAACAGAGCCTTAAAAGTTTAGCTGTCACGTACATATGACTCAGTAGTTGAAAGACAGTCTGTATTCATGGTGGGACTAAGTTTTGAGGGTTTGGGGGGTTTTCTAAAGTACTTCTGTCAAGTCATGTTTTTCAGCCTTATGGCTTGGATAGGCAATTTTGATTATTTTATTTTTGGGGCTGGCACTATCAGTCATGAGAGGAAAGAGCTCTAAGAAAGGCATTTGTTTGTAAAGGTGGATTATTCAGCTGTAGTTGGACATTACAACTTATTACAATACACTTTCTGCTGGCAGCTGTCATAGTAAAGCAAGCCCCACTGGAGCTCCAAAACTCTGGGATGGGAGTCTGGCCAGAAAAACTGAAAGCCTTGAAGTATGTTCCATGGCAAGGAAGAGAGGTTACTTTTCCCCTCAGGTTTCTTGCATTCAAAAGTGGTAATTACCATCAAAACAGATAGAGAAGATAAATGCTGGATAAGCTGGCAAGGAAAGGACCCAAGTTGCTGTCCGCTACAAACAGGAATGCCTGCCCAGCATACAGCATGCTGTGTCAATTGAATAGCAAAACAGAAATGTGTTAGAAAGAAGTTGGGGAGACCCTGCTTATTTTAGAGTATGTGAGATAATAATGCCATATCAGTAGATTGGGGGGGGGGTCATGCTGCAATTCCAGTGTTTATCTCAATTTTAAGCAGTCTCCCATTAAGGAGTGGAAGTGTCTTTACTTTGAAACAGGACTAATAAAGGCTGTGACCATTTGGGCTTTTGAAAAATATGCAGCCTTATATGATGATAGCAGGAAGAGGAGGGTGTTTCTGGTGGGTCCTGACCTATGCACCTTCATTTCATTAATTTGTTGAGCCATATGTTTAAACTAGAATAAATACTGTGGTCCAGCTGGAAATGTCTCACTGTTGTAGAACTTGGCCTTTTCTCTGTCCATTTTTCTTCTTTTGTGATCTCGGTCAGTAAATGATTTGTAATGTTCTCACATTTTTTCTCCATGGGAGACTCTCTCTGCAACTCAGAATTAACAAGATTTCTGTTCAGAAAACTATGTAGTCAGTAAATGCAACCATTTGGTTGAAAGGAGTAAAAGAACATTCAGGAAATTACCTACACCATGTCTTGGTTGAGTTAT
Organism: Climacteris rufus; assembly: GCA_013398175.1. Taxonomy (NCBI): domain Eukaryota; kingdom Metazoa; phylum Chordata; class Aves; order Passeriformes; family Climacteridae; genus Climacteris; species Climacteris rufus. The sequence goes on from VZRZ01000996.1 coordinate 1,372,776, forward strand.
TTTCCCTACCCTTTCCCATTCCCACAAAACCTCTGAAAGCACCAAATTTACTCCAAGTATTAGTCTGAGAAAGCACTTTTTGCTTGCGAGTAAAATGCATTTGATCCAGCAGTGTTTTGGATTTATGCTACACAGAGTTCATGTGGATTTTACGGCACATTCCTTGAATAATCCCACCAGCCGTCCAAATAATTTGGGTTTTGGTGTCAAATGACAGACACTGGATTTTTATTCTGAAGGGGCTGCTGATGCACAGCTGAATGCACACAATCAGCGCATTTAATTGTCCATAGTACACAGATGTACACTTGTCCCTGAGAAGACTCCCAAGTGCTGGAGCAGCTTTAGGGGCAACCTTCATCCCACACCCCTTACCCAGACTGAGCCCCTGTCATCTTTAAAATGTGGAAGTTCTGCAAACTTCGATGTTTATGTGCTTCACTGCCGGGCAACCCATCTGAAGTCCGTGGGAGCTGCTGGGCTTCCCTGCTCTGGAATACCCTGACAAGGACTCCAATTCACTACTGCTGGAGGTTTAGACCCTCAGAATGAGCCTCAGGAGGCTGGGCCTGAGCAGTGCTGGCTCCCTGACCAGCTCTGTGCATGCAGAGCCCTTCCTGGGTGTCCCTGGGGTGCTGCCCTTGCACTACCATGGCCACAGAGGGAAAGTGTAACTCTGGAGTCTGGCTTCTCAGGCACCGGTGCCTCATGTAGGTCATGATGGCAGCACCTATTGTTCTGGAGCATTTGAAGGGCATCCAAGTTTTGGCATCATTAGATTATTGCCATGGTGCTTGGGCTGCAGATCCTGTATAATAAAGGGGTATTACTTTATGTTCAATGACTATTAGCTGTTATCTACAGCTTTCATCTAGTCTCCATTAATGAAAGTACAAATAATTCCGGGGACTAAATAGATGCTTGACCATTCAAATATATGCAAAGTGATATGATTTATAAATGGGAGGAAGTTGTTTTGCAAGCCTAGAATTCCATTTGCTGTGGAATTTCAATTTAACAGTGCGAATCCAGTTAAATCCTGAAATACTACACTTAAGAGAGCAGGTTTTGTCATACTTCAGCTGCCTTTCAGCTGAAGGTTCCTAACGGCTGATATTTCTAAATCCCATTCTGTTCATTAGAGGGTGATTATTTGTTCATACTATTAACATTAACTTTAATTAACATTGCTTCAAAGAGGAAAGCATAAATCTATTCTCCATTATTTTGCTGACTGGAAAAGAAGGAATAGGCTTGAACTGCATCAAGGAAGATTCAGGTAAGATTGAGAAAACATTGCATGAAGAACAGAAAGGTCTGAAGAAACTGGGCATCTCCACCACTAAACAGTATTTTCTATTTTTACAGCTGACAGAATGCCCAAGACTTGCTGTTGAAGTCTCCTGGCAAGGGAAATGTTTTCCCTTTCACTCAGTCTGCACATGGCATTCTTCAAAGCGAGGGATATAGAAGGCACAACTGACAGCCGTGCAGGTTTTACTGCAGCATAGCTGATGATTGCCAAAGTATTGCGTCACAGCCCGGCTTTCCAGCAGATCCAGCCCCGTGGCAGACTTGTAGCTCTTGGGTCTGGAGGCACCGCTTTCCCTGACACTGCTCCTGAGGGGCAGTGTGGGCGGTTTCACCGAAGGCCAGGAATGTGACTGTGGCTTAAGGATCCCCAGCTCTGGGCTGGTGAGGTGTCTTGAACTGGCTTATTTGAGGTGAATTAGGCAGAGCTCAGCAAGTCTGACACCAGCACTGAACTCCTGCTGTACCAGCACAACTGAGCATTTGTCTCCCATTTCCCTCTCTTTCCTTCCAGACCTACACATTACCCTCTGTTTGCCAAAACTGCCTTATTTACAGCTACAGAGGCTTTGGCAGAGCTAAGTCTGGGTTGTGTCACAGCTGAAGAACAGCTGCAGAGCATCCTTACAAACCCTCCACCTTGAAAACTGAGGCACTAAAGAATGAACATAAAAACAAGCCCAGATGTTGCCTGTCTGACTTTTTTGTCCTGCCATCCCTCAGCTTTTGGTGGTGGGTAGGAAGCTGTCAGTGTTTGTGACAGATCAGAGGGGCAGTTAGTTCTAATTCAAGTTGCTCTGAAAAGAATGAAGTTTGGGGAAAAACTAACCTGGATCAAAGATACTTTCTGTAAGACAAGAAATTGCACTGCTAGTGAGGTTATATATGCAGTCAACATGTAATTGGAGAAGGGAAAAAATGCCCAGTGCATTTTGAGAGGGGCATATTGAGGTATGAGGTGATGGCAGCAAGAAACAAGGACCTTTCCTTCTCTGCAGCCACCGCGGTGAGCCTGGCCCTGGGGGGCTGGAGGGATGTGGAACAGCTGTCACTGAGGGTGACTTCCACAGAGGCTGTCAGAGAACTAAACATACCTTTGTTAATGACAGCCACTTCAGCTAGAGAGCGTGACAATGAGGTAAATACCTATAATACACAAATGGTAATGATGGACATCTTTTTTAATGTCAGGAGGTATAAATAGCAGGAATGAGATGAAAATGAGAAGCAAAACTTAGGCTACATGTAAATGGAAAAAACAGTGGGATTAGGGGATCATCTCCTCAGGGTAGTAGTGGAAGCCTGTAGTTTAGGACTTGAACAACCTGCCAGAGAAGGAGCACGAGGCACCGCATCGCAGGGAACAGTCCTGCCTTTTGCACTTGGATTTCCTCATAAGGCTCCTTTGCCACCAGTCCTTGGGGATCTGAAGGAATGTTTAATGTTGACGGCTCAGCCAAACTGTGGCTTTGGGAATTCTTATCTATCCTCAAAGTCTTATCTTTTATTTCAGTTGTTTGTGTTTGCTGACTTCCTGTCTACGGTGCTTATCCAAGTTTATTGTTCAGTTCTACTATTCCTTGTTTAACAATTGCTCCTTTACTCCTGACGGTGCTTCTTGAGTGTTTATCTTTACCACCTCGTTCAGGTGTTAGAAGTAGCATGCTAACCTTGGAGCTGTCTCAGCGATCCCAGGATGCAAATTTTCCCCATATATTTGCTGTTTCTTTTTTACTTGTGTAGCAACCTTTTTATTTGTAGCACAGTTCTGAATTAGACATGATTCTTGCATTCCTCTACTCATGTAATTTTATTCTTGTTCGGATAGTTTTTTTGGGATTTTTGGTTTGTTGTTTTTTTTCTCTGATCCTTTCTAGGGAGAAAAGAGTTAATTAGCCACAGTAAAACATTGACAGTCACTAGGGACTGCTGCAACTGAGATGAAAAACAAGACTGCACCTGTATGCTGGTAATTTCAGATGGATTCTGGTCAAGTATTTTTCTCTCCTGCTTTGTTCTGCCAGCTGCCTTCAGTCCTTTGGATGCAGGTGGAAGGATGGACTTTGCTATCTATAAAAGAATTAAATGGTGAAGACCAACTTCCGTCTCACCTCCCCAGGGATCAAAGCGATTGCCACAAAACATGGCAAAGCAGGAAGCAGCCTGCACGTGGCCTCCACGTGAGAGAAATTGGCTGATACGAATTTTTCCCTTTTTCTTTTTCTTTTTTTTTTT
>VZRZ01000996.1:1376388-1415213 GCA_013398175.1 Climacteris rufus
TTTTTTTTTTTTTTTTTTTTTTGGAAGAGACAGTGAAATTGTGGAAGGAATCCCAAACTGATTGACCATACGTGAAGGGACAAGCCACACACCATGCATTATCACCACTGCAATTCCTCAGGAGAGAAGCTGTTGTAGCTCCTCCGATAACCCAAAGAAAGGTGAAGGATTGCTTGGGAGCTCTGACTGTATGCCTTGATGTGTGCTTACAAAAGAAGTTCTTACAGAGACCCTCTAGATTTGTGCAGAATATGCTTGTGTATGATGAAAATGAGTAGTCCCACCTGTCTTTGGATGTGCCTTCACTGCCTGTTGAGAGCAGCAGTATAACACATAGGCTCTTTGGAGGTGTGAGATCTATTCTCACAACAGTATTATACTAATAAATAATTCTCCTAGCAGCAAACTCTGCTTGACATAATGGGAACTTTCTGGGGTTGTGCTACACTGTCTTACAATCAGGCTCTCCTGGATGGTTTTGACTGGTGCTATGATAGAAATAAACAACAGGTAAATAGCAGTATTAAGAACTGAGATATGTAAATATGAGCGGAACATAAGACTTGCAGGGTAACAGTCTCCATGAAAGGGCTTTTAGCAGGGGGAAAACTCCAAAATATCAATTGGAAAAGTTAGGCACTGCTTTTGTGGGGTTTGAAAATGCTATCAGAAGGAAAAGACATCTGATTTTTTCCCCTCATTTTTCAGTGATATGAACAGATACTTAATTTAGGTTGTTTTCTCAGGTTGTTGTTATACATCACTGCTCTACAAGCCCACGCCTTCAAAGTGCCATTAAAAAAACAGAGGAAAAAATACAGAAGTTGCTAAATGGAGATCATCGAGTTACAGCAGCTGGAAATAACCCACATGCATATTGCAATGAAGTGTGTGGGGACTTTGGAGGAGGTAGCTGGGTTGGGTTTGTGTAATTTTATTTTGAGCTGCCTATGACTTTCTAATGCTAATCTGTCTTTAAACAGTGTATATGTCTATGTATAACATGGGTAGCTGGCTACAAAATAACATTTGGTGTTAAGTAAAATTAACCAAATCTCACATGTGAAGGCATGCACTACCCCAAAAAGAACACCTTTACCACTTCTCCACCACTGCAGAAAATACTTAGCTGGTCTGCAGATCGTTCTCATCTGTCCATACAGCAACAGGTACCACCACCTGCTGTGTGAGGCAAAATAGGGTAACAGCTGGATGGAGGATCTTGCCTGCTTTAGTATATACACAGTGTGCTCCAACGTACCTGTGCTTTTTAGACTGACTGTGGTGTCAATGCCACACTTAACTTTGTGTGGGAGGTCATGCCAGTGCTCATTTTGCACCACCACTTTCATGTGTAGTCATGGAACAACACTTCGTCCCACGTGTATCATGCAATTAGTGAATGCTCTTGTACCTGTGATTGCCCAGGGGTGCAAATGGGGTTATGCTTTCTGCTGCAGAGACAATCAAAGTCTGTAATATCTTTGCATTAGTTCAACCATTGATCTAAGAAGCTGTATCACATAGTCTAATAAAATTATTGCTCTCCTTGTAAACCTTGTCTGACTCTGTAGTAAATGAGTTACTTTTCCTGATAGCTGATGAGAACTTACCTGGTGCTTGAATGGATTTCTGAACTTTCTATCCAAACTCTGCAGTTTTATCTTATATTTGGCATAATATTGGTATCATTAAGATAAATGACTCACTGTTTCTTTTTGGCATGGAGAGTTACACAAAGCAGTTACAATCCTATTCATATGCATCATTTTATATCCAGATACATTAGTAATAGTCAATTTTGTCTCATAGAGGATGAATTTAAGGTTATGCTTATACTCTGTATATTTTCCAGAGGTGCTATTTGTAAATAGGCAAGTTATGTTTTTATAAGCTCATATTTGACATAATTTTCAAGTTGTTTCAAATTGTTCTCCGATGCAGACACACATTCAGTGTAAGTGGTAGAGTCTGAGTAAAATGGTGGAGCTGAAATCTGAAATACTCTAATCGGTCAGCATTGGTCAGCATCGGTCTAGTGGTAACAGGAAAGTGAATGCTGATTGCTTGAACAAATGGGCAAGTTTTTGCCTCAGATGGACTGAGACTGAAAGGCAAGTGTGATTTCCTGAAGAGAACTTCCTTTTTAGATGCACAAACTTTGGATGGGCCCAGTTAGTGGAGAAGGTGTGAATTGGATGCTACATTGTTTTGCTGTTAGTCTTTCCCTTGGCAAAGCTTTGGGTTTAGCCTGCATTGAATAAGCTTGTGTGTGAGGATGCACTGGGAATGGCATCTAGTGGCATGTGTTTTGTAGTGTGAATGCAGAAATGTTCTTGACAGGCAGGTACTGGACATGTCTGATGATGAGGATGGGTTTGATACTGCCCTTACTGGGCACGTTATTGGATTCCCTAGTTCAGGCTTTTCTGCTTTACATATTTTAGTCTCTCCTATGAAATATTAATATTTTTTCTAGGCAGAAATCCCAGAACAACCAATGTAATCCTTGCCGCACTGAAAATGAACCACAGTGACCATTCAATCCTCTACCCCTGCAGAAACCTACACAAGACTTTTTGTATGATGAAATACCTAGTTACCTCACTGCAACAAAACTGTGTTCATCAGTAATAACCAAATCCATAGGAATGTGTGAATGCCACAATGCTGATTTTCAAAACTAGAAATTACATAATGAATCCTGACATTGACTTGACATAAGGGGACTGTCATAGCTCTTTGCATCCCTAAAATGAGATCAAATTAAGGTGTCATATCACTTTCCCTGCCAAAGGTTTATTTTGACTGTCAGAAAACAGTAGTGCACAACCATTATATTTTTTTCTTTCAACAGTACTCACCTCCAAGGCTTTCCTTCATGTGGGAAAGGTGTGTGTGTTTAAGTGATATGAAGTTGTATTTTCTTTCAGTCCCAAAGTACAGAAGTTTCTGAAGTACTGAAACAGTTTGAAGTGCTGAAACAGCATAGATATTTCTGAAGAGGTTTCACAGATCTCATACCTATCTTTGCTCTAGCTGCAGTTCTCTTGTAATGCTGTTGAACTATTCCAGTAGCCTTAATATGATCAGATATGAATATGAAGAATAAATTATGATCTTCATGATGAACTAAGTGCCTATAATATAAATAAGTGTGGTTAGTGAAGCTTTGCCTACATTAATATGCTTGTTCACTTTACCTGTTCTTAATGCAGAAGGGCATTCTGCATATCTGTTCAGTAGAGCCATTTGCATCTTTTCATTACTTTGCTTAAATGTAAACTATTGGTGTCAAATGTTGCCCATCCTTTGAATAATCAAAAGGTAAAAATTATCATTTAAAATATAAATTAAAAGATCATTAAGGCTTGGGAGTGCAGTACTTCAAAGTTAGGGGAGTCAGAATTGAGGTTAGACATGCAATTAATTCACCCTCCTCTCACTGCCCACTTTTCTGTATATTCATTACAATACTAACCTTCATTACACAGTCACATTTATGTCTGTGTACACACTCTTACACACATTTACATCTGGCTCCTAGCCAGTAATTCCCATTGCTTCCAGCTTGCCTTTACACCCACCTTGCTCTGCATCCGTCCACATCTGTGTTGGGTAACCTCGTCCTTCCCCTGTAACAGGTTTAGTGAGAAGCAGGAGGAGGCCCCCTTAGAGACCAAGACAGCTCTATTGAGCCCCTGTGTGATATTGCATCGGCCCCTACTGCACAGAGTAGGGTAGTGGATGACCAGCTGAGCCCCATACCCTCAGAGGGATCGTGTGTCCCACTCAGGAGGGGAACTGCCAAACTGAGGTGAGCCCCTGGTTCTCCTGTGCCAAATGAAATGCTCAGAGGCATGACCTGGTCAAGTTTATATGAATCCTTGTAGAAATAAGAGTCACAAATGATACCCTTGCCTAAAATTTCAGATCCCTGATCCACAGTGTGAAGGCAGGAGAGTGTCTTAATTGAAACCAATATAAGAATATTTAAATTGGTTATTATGGTTTGAGACCAAATGACAGTGGGGAACCTAAATGGGTTTTTAATCACAGTATATGCAATGCAAAACAAAAAGTCAGTTAAAGTTCACAACTCATGCTATGCTAACTAGGCCTACCAGGGCAAGGAAAAACGAGTTTTCCTCGACCTCATTCTCAGAAAGGGTTGAACAGTTTTTGCTACGACTTTTTTTTTCTTCGATATTTCTCTTTATTTGTTTTCCATTCTAGAATGTGTTCTCTAGTCATTCTTCTACCTGTGGTTAGGGTTATTCAAAGAAGACACACTGTAACTGAAACTCTGAGTTCCCTGTAGCTAATCCAGTACCACCTTGATTGTCTGAGAATCCTGAAAATACTTAAAATAAATATGTTTTTCAAAGTGGACAAGGCTGCCTTTCTAAAACCAGAACAAGAAAAAGAACTCTTAGCTAAGAAGGGTCTGGGTTTTCATCAGAACTCTACATATGACCAACTACCCTGAAAAGTGTTGATAATGTATGTAAATACTTTTTCTGCTGAAGAACATTCACCAGGTACATTTTTGGCTGAATATCAGCAATTTTGTGGTGGGGGATGATTGTGCAGGGCATATGAAGATGCAAATGGTTCAGTCTTCCCTGTGTGTAGAAGGAACATGTGACTGAAGTGTCACATCTGCAGTACAAGATCTAAGTTTTTTCAAATCTTAAGCAGTAACTTGCTCAAGTCTAAAATAATCAGGGCACAGACTAGTTACGTTTTGCCATATTCTTGGCAGCCGATAAGTAATCTTATTGGCTTATTATAAGTGTGTGTTTTTTAAGACAACCTTGATGAACAATTCTGAAAAATAAAGCTGTGTCATAAATTACGTCAGTCCCAATGAAAATGCAACAGTTGTGCAGCCCTGAAAGCTGTGGATTCGCAGATATTCAAACCACGGTGGGAGGCCAGACATTCACAGGATGTCCTGGAGCCTACAATTTTTTCAGACAAACTTCCTAAGCCCTCCTGAAGAAGATGGCTGCGACACAAGTTGACCAAGCATGTTGTCCGATCAGCATGGACAGCTGTGGCTTTAAACAATGACAGCCATTGTTAGGTCAATTTTAAAGTAGGTCCTTAAAGTTAATGTGATTATGCAAATGTTGCCCTAACTACCATGGCTGTCTTATATCCTTCACAAATGAGTGCACTGTCACTTTTCATTATGTGCATACAGTCCTGGTGGTTTGGTGGTATCATTGTATGTCTTGGAAATGGACCATGTAAAGGCCATTCACTGTTGGCACTGCATTGTGCTTTTCCCTAAGCAGACCAACCTTGACCCACAAATGAGGGTGGTAGAGATTTTCAGGCCGAAACCTGTGTGTGTTATTCACATGATTACTCCCATTGACTTGGCTGGAAACTCTTGTAGCAGGCATGGAAGAATTAGGTTAAAATATGATTCTGAAGTAAAGTCCAGGCCACTCTAAACTGCAATGTATCTGGACTAAACTCTGACAACCTAACTTCTAAGATAAAATGATTTGTGTTAAATCCCTGGCAGCATAAATTAAAAAATTAGCCCAATATTCATTGGGAGAAAAAAAACCCATGTCAGACAACTTGAGTGTATGTTTTTTTCCATGGTGTCTTTATTATTATCGTTGTTGTTATTATTATTATTACCATTATTATTAATAATAATAATTTTATTTTAATCATGAAATACCCATTTACAGACACCTATGATCACAAATGAGCAAGCTGAGAAATCTCAGGATCTATGTGTTCTAGAAGGTGGCAGATTTCAGACGACTCATCAGTTGGGGGACATGACTGATTTCAGACTCTTGGTTGCATTGCTTTCAATGAAAACCAGTGACTTGCAGTTTCAGTTCTCATCACAGAAGACGTTCTCACAGTAACCTCTTGTTTGGATGGTTTTCTCTTTTTCTGACTGTGGAGTCTGATGTTTGTCTGAGTTCTCTCCTTTGTGATTTTTTGTTCTGGTGGCCAAGAGTCTACATTATGCAAGCATTTGATATACAGTCTATAATAGATTCAGACTGCTGGTTGGTATTTGGGCCGGCTCAGTAAAATACCCTTCCTTTATTTCTAGCAGAATAAACAATATGTATATAAGACATATACAACAAAGAGAGACAGATTTGCATGCACTTACTTAACATAAGTAAATGTAAGGGAAAATCATCAGCTCCAGGGAAGTCCTTTGCTGACTTGCAGCAACCCTCTGCTGAACACAAACTTCCTTAGGAGATTCAAGGACTTGGAAATTGCAAGGGCAGCACACTCTCTTGTTTGGTTGTGTTATTCTATATGCAACTTCTCATAACACTCTCATCACTGTAACACTTGAACATTGCTCCAGAAGAAGAGTGACCTTGGCCAGCCTGTATGCACAGTCAATAGAAATCTGGTCAGTCCAAACTTACATGAGTAGCAGTTGGGCTCTCCTTCTTTCACAGAGCCTGGTTCTACTGGAAAGGTTGGATTAGGGTGTGGAAACCTGCTTTGGTACAGGAAGGCTGAAGCTGTAGCACCCTCAGCACTGGCTTCAAGAGAGTACAAGGCTGCCTTTGGGACATTGAACCTTCTGGAAAACTGCTCTAGGTACAAAAATGGATTTCTGTCACTGGAAATCCTTTGGGAAAAGTTAGCTATGGGTATTAAAGAGAAGAGCTTATATCACTGAAAGGAAAGCAAACCAAGGTATCAAATACATTTCCACATAGACTCCATTCAAACTGTCACATAAAAACCTCGTTGTTCCATTGATGAGTTGCTAGAGAGGATAGTAACTAGTACTTTTTTGGATGTCAGACAGACAGCACAGCAAAACTTGGAAGAGACAACAAGGAGGGGGGGCTGCTGGAATAATTCAGCATCTTTTTTTAACCATCATGTTTGCTGCTTTGTGATGCCTGTGGTAAAACTCTGGTGCAAACGTGTGTTGGGTTCACTCCTGTCTCATCATACTGGGTCTGGTACTGAGATCTGAACACTGACTGCAAGGAAGCTTTGTGCTAGAAAGACCTGGGTTCCTGAGCAGTGATGGAGCAGTGACTGTCACGTCAGTTCTTATCACCACACAAACTGCATTTGTATTTGTTATGGGTTTTTTGTTAGAGGATGTGGCCACAAATCAGAGGTTGGCAAGAAAAGGATTACTCTAACCTCTTTGATTAAGAAAGTTAAGGCTGTTCCTGCATCAATGACAGCTCAGGAAGTGAGCCTATGAGTTGCTGCTCCTGGGCTGCCACCATGGGACCTTTATGTGGCAGAAGGGGAACTGATCCCCATCCTAGGCAGGTGGGAAGTTGCTGAGAGGGTGCCAAAGCTGAGTGTAACAGGATCCACCATGCCTATTCCTGGTGGGCCTGCCAGCTGGGTATTTGTGTATTTCCCTGACTGAAGGATGTTACTTGAGATACAACCAGAGCTGGCTTTTCAGTGAAGATGATTCTGAACCTGGGGATACCAAAAGAAACATTGTGAGTGTGTGGGCCCTCTCCTAAATGGGAGTGGCAGGAGCCCATCAGCCGTGGGCAGGAAAATGATCCATGTCCTGGCCAACGGTGGGCTTGGGCCCACTGCTGTTATGGAGTCCAGTGACTTTTATCAATCCCTTTTCAGCAGTGTTTGGGCCAGACGCCATCAGGGGACTGTGCCATGGTGAAACGGAGATGAAGCAGGTAGGGGTGCAGAGGAGATGGCCAGTATGAGCAAAGCAGAAAAGAAAAGCAAAGTATCATCTCCTTTATTATTTCAGTGAAAGATATTTTAGACCTTTGACTGTGGCAAACTATGTGTGTTTCTCAGTTTAATTCTTTGGTGCAGTGGGGCTTGTCTGGGCACTGGAAGCTCAAACCTCTGGCAGATTTCCATTTCCCAGCTGGCAGCACAGGTTAGCAGCACCTTTATCTGCACAGGAAGGCTGAACTGGCACCTCAGAAGTGTCTGCCTTGAGCTGGTAGGAACACAGATACCAAAAACCCATCACTGAAATAGTCACAGCCTCCCTGCACCTTCAGATAACTCCTGTGCTGATGTACGCTGATGAGAGAGCTAATGAAACATGAGAGAGGCAGCGGGCAGGAAAGCACACCTGCAGGCACCCTTTCAAAACTCTCTGGGGGCTGACTGTATCAGGAGGGCCATGGCAGGCCTGCAGCTGGGCTGGCAGGAACCGGGAGATGCAGAGGTGGTCTCTATGGTTAGTGTAGAAACCTGTCTGGGGAGAGCTTCCTGAAACTTTCTTCTTCGTCTTCTTTGCTTCTCTGACAGATGTGTGCACAGAGCACGTCTTGGAGCTGTGGGGATGGGTAGTGATTGAATCAAGTAGTAAAAGTTGTTTCCCCATGAAACAACTTCTCCTTGGGTGTGAGTCGAGCCAGGTTGTAAACGTGGATCTATGCAGTCTGAGAAGTGGAGGTTTTTTCAAAACAATTAAAAAGTCAGCAATTATCCTGGTACTCAAATGGATTGGGAAAATACCTTCTAGAAATGTCATGTATCAAGAGGGATTGTAAAAAAAAAAAAAACCAAAAAAAAAACCAAAACTCAACAACCTGGTCACAAATAATTTATGGAAAAATAATAGCAGAGTGAATACGTTTTGCAACCCTTAACAATGAGCTGCATAACTACTGCCTGCTTGCAAACACAGCTGAAGGTAGAATTCAGACCTCTCTGGTCTATCTTCATTATTTTACCCCCATCAGTCACTGAGAGAAAAGTCACAAACCAGCTTATGCTGGGAGCAGGGTCTTCAGTGAAAACTGTTGAGACATCAAAGTCAAGTTCAAAGAAAAGAGGCAGACAAAGGGAACAAGTGCATTTAGTCAGGAAATACGACTTCCTTTTGAATTAAGACATTAGCCCAGAGACTGAAAGAAGTGGCCAGTGCCTTTGCTTGGCCACCCAGACAGAACTCCACCATTGCCCCTGAGCAACCTCTGGGTTGTTGACTGACTCCACCCATGCTAGGAAACAAGGACACAGGGAAAGTGCAGACTGGTGCCTCAAAATCATTCTTTCCTGAACATGCTCCTTAAAAAACAAAACATAACAACAACCAACAAAAAACCCCAAAACTAAAACCAAACCAAACAACCAAACCAAACCAAACCAAACCAACAAAAAAGCCCCCCCAAAAACAACCAACCAAAAAAACCCAACAACAAATTAAAAAAACCCAACACATTTTAAAAAGATTTCTAGGAACAAGCCTCTTTTTGTTTGCTTTGCCATCACACCTGTCTCAAATCAGAACTGAGGTAGAAATACAATTAAATGTGGCAGGATCAAGAGAAGGTGATGATTATGATGCTCTACTGACAATCTTGCAGAAATATCCTTTGCTTATGTGCCTGTCTATGTGGGCTTGAGGGAGGGCTGATTGCCATTGACTTAGCTGGCACAGATAAGGAACAAGATTACAAATATGGAGAAAAAACCTTCTGGCTTTTTTGGAGGATCACTCTATGCTACAGAATATTCAATGCTGTGCTTGCTCTCTGCTTTACCCTCAGCAGGTTTGTTACTTTGGCTTCTAACTACAAAGTCTGGCTCTTTCATTCAAGCCCTAATGTATTTTCCCCAACCAATCCAAGCTCTGGCCCTTTTCCAGTTTAGGCTTATAGCTGTCACATAGGTCAGACCTGTGGGAGTTGAATCCCCAGGATTCTCTGTATAGCAAGCTGGAGAATTACAGGGAATTAGCTGGGAAACGCCTCACACTCTGGTATTTTCCTTTCTTTTTGCCCTGGCTCCTTTGACTCTTCATTTTTAATTAGTGGCACATGCTGAAATGCTAATTTAAATTCTTTTCAGAAATCAAAAGAATTCCCACTGACAACATTATTAAGTTATAATTACAATGAAGAAAAAGGTTAATAGGAATTTGAGCCAAATATCTACTCTCCATTAAATGAGAACTTGACTGAACCTGCTTTCCCTTCATTTAGGTAGGTTACTCTAGGTTTAAATGGGTCCAGGATGGCCATACACCTGTGCAAAGGGTCACTGCAAGGTCAGGCAGTTGTCACCAAGACCATTTACATGGACCTGTCTCTGGATAGGTCTTGCCTGCCCTGCTCAAGATAGAATTTACCATCTTGACAGGTGGGACTCCTCTTGAAATACGTGTATTTCAGACAGTGAGCAGGGCACGGTCACACAGGGATATTTGTGTCAGAAAGATGCATAGAAGGTGGCACTTTGCTGCAAAGGAAATGTAGCCACTATTGGCGGAGAGAAAATAATCAGCTTCCTGGGTCTAGCATCCAAAGAAAGCCTCTTTCTTCGCCCATGCTGAGCACCACATGCATGCAGAAACATATGCAAACCAGCCTGAATATACTGAGTGTTTTGCATTTTCATTGAAACGAGAAAGGGGGAAAAGAAACATTTTCCTCTGTACTAGCTCTAAGTGTGCCCATCAAGAAGACAACTATTGTAATAGTTTTACATTTTTAAAACGGGTTTTAAAGCAACTGAAGGTGTAGGGGTAAAAATGCCCACTCCTTATGCATCTGCAGGCTGAGCTTCCACGGTTCCCAGCACTGGGCTACTGGTCCGTTTAATCTCAGCCGGGATGGGCGCAGTTAGCCCGACACCGCAGGAGCTTACCCTGGGCGAGCTGGTGTAAGCTGGGTGTTTCTTTGTTTTTCCAAAGCTGTAACACGCTGCCTCAGCTGTGTGGCATGCCTCAAGGCAGGCCTTTCCCTCTTCCCACGTTGCACTCCGCCAAGCCCGGCAGTGCTCTCACATCTTGCACAAGCGTTTTTATGGCGTGAGCCGGCAGCTCTGGCACAGGTGAGGGCTCCTGCAGACTTCCCCTTCCCTGCAATCCATGCCCGGTCCGGGGATGGCTCTGGGCTGGCTGGGGCTCAGGCTGGCTCTGCCCAGCCCCCAGTGCCCGGGTGAGGGCCCAAAGCCAGCGTGAGGGATGAATGTGAATCATGGGCAAAAACTCGGCGGGAGCTGCTGCGAGCATGGCCCCTTCTCCCACTGAAAGCCAAAAGCACGCGAGCAGGGACCTGTGCACAGGGTGGAAAAGGACTTTTTACTCCTCCTTTTCTGTGCACTGCAAGGTGTGAGGGCCAGAGCGTGGCTGTGGCTGGGAGGATGAGGCAGGCGCTGGGCAAGGAGCAAAAAGGACTGGAAGGCACCTTTGGAACTCAGCACACACATGGCTACTCTTCCATCATGGAGCTGAAGTCTGCTCTCATGAGTATCAGTCTGATTTTGAAGTGGTTGCATCAACTTATATTGCAGCAATTTATTTTCAAGTTACTAAATAAAATGCCTTTTTTTTCTGGCAGGTTGCTTCTTGTTTGTTTGTTTTGTTGGGTATTGTTTTATTTCTAGCCTTCCTAGGACTGAAAGTCCCTCAGCATGTCAGCTGCATGAGGCTCTGCAGGTCTGTGCAATTATTTGCTGTGCAGCACAATGAATCAGGGTTTCAAAGTATAGTCTCACCTCTGCTTTCTTAAGACAAGCATGAAAAAAGCCTGTTCGACAATAATAAGAGCTCCTGAATATTTTTCTCTTATTCAATTGGTTCCTGACCTGATGGTCCTTAGATGAAAAATAAATTAGCCAGCATTGTGAGAGAAGGGCAGTTCTGCACAAAAGGTGCGGTGTCTCCCACTGACTGAAGCTGACCTGGACTTTGGTGTTA
The DNA here is from genome assembly GCA_013398175.1 of Climacteris rufus. Taxonomy (NCBI): domain Eukaryota; kingdom Metazoa; phylum Chordata; class Aves; order Passeriformes; family Climacteridae; genus Climacteris; species Climacteris rufus. The sequence goes on from VZRZ01000996.1 coordinate 1,388,069, forward strand.
CTCGAGCTGCACCTCGAGAACACAACATGCTCAGTACTTACTCTTTCATGCTGTGTTCCTTCCACTTCCCCAACAATCAATGAGAACGGAGGATTTGGAGGCTATGGTGTGTAAAACTCTATTCCTTACTTATCTAAGTGTGCGGGGAAAAACCTTTTTGGCCTGAGTGTTGCCTTTAACACCACGGCAAAAAAGCTATAAAGACAAACAAGATTAGGAGGCCATGCGGGTTTAAGTAAAAAAGAACACACTTTATTTATCTACAAGGCAGTACATTGTTGTATAAAAAATTAAGTGCAGATAAAGCTGCACCAAATGCTATTAAGGCAGCAAAGTCAGAGGCTGTTATAAAAACACAAAACAATAAAAAAATAAAATAAAATCAGTGTTTTGCCATATCAATAAAGATTTGATACGGCAGTACAAAGAACCATGTATTTCTAAGAACCTGATTCAGTACACAAGACCCAAGTTAGGGAACAACTAGCTAGACATGGAACAAAAGAGACAACATGAACAAGACAGTGTTCTCCCAAACATATGAAGGTGCAATGCATGCTGTTACAAACCAATGAGAAACAAAACAACACATCCACACAAAAAAAATCTCCCAAGAACAGTGTTCAAAAATATTGCTTATAAAAAAAGGGGAAAAAATATAAATGATGTAAAAAATATTAAAACAAAAAGGTCTGAAATGCTAGTGCATAGTCAATTAGCTAACATCAACATTTGTTTTCTTTCCATATAAAGCTCTACTGCTCCTTTTACACTAGCAGCATGTCTACACGCTAAGGTCTGTAGCAGCAAAACACAGTATTCATTTGGCATTTACAAAATTAAATTACTGAATAAAAATATAATTTTTCTCATAAATCTATGTTTCATACAGTAATATTTTTTAAAGCAAGCTAATTACCCACCCCTCCCAACAGAAACACACAATGTATAATGGTCTAGAACCAAAACAGAAAGGAGTATTTCAAGAGGCATGGATGTTTGAGCATTCACGATCTTGATCAGCTTTCCCCTTTTGCACAGACAAGCGTTTGTAGTAATGCTTTTCACTTCGGTATTTGACACCAATGCATTTTGTTCAGTGATTTAAAATATATCTGTTTGAGTACCTGCTCTTTTATTATTAAAAAAAAAAAAAAAAAAAAAAAAAAAAAAAAAAAAAAAAAAAAAAGAAACAAACAAAACCCTACCCCTTGGCTAGCACATCACTGAAATAGCAATACTGGTGTATTAAGTCTGCTTGATCTCAAAAAGTACAAGAAAAATTATCTTTAAGACTGCACTTAAGATCATTAATTACTGATTCAAACTCAATACCTAATAATTTAGGCAAGTATCATTAAAAAAACACAAACTCTTAAGTTGGGTGAAATCCAACAAGAATATATATGCTGAGTGACTAAATGCACTTTGTGCTGCTCCCAACTGTTGTACCACAACAAAGATAGGCTCTTCTCCCATTCATGAAAAGTTCTCATGCAGAGGAACAGGAATTTCCCAGTGGAGGTGAAGTGTTCTTAAAACCCTAATGCTTCTCCATTCATCGACCCTTTCACATCACCAGAGTCCGGGTGGGGAAGGTGGCCATGTACTTGCGTGCCTGATCCGTCAGAGCCATCTGATCCTCAATCTTCCCGCAGGACGCTGACTCCCAGGCGTTGTTCAGATGCTAAATTAGAAGACAGAGATTTGGGTTGAATGCCATGTAATTTATCCATAGCCCCAGCCAAAGCCGGGCCCACTTGCAATTAACTGGTACATGAACAGGCAGGAGGATGTTGTCCCATTTCCAGAGAAACTGAAATTTCAACACAACAGGCAAAAGTACGTCACCCTGGCTTCTCGGTTAGTGACCACAAGGGCAGGCAGACCAGATGATCTGCAGAGGGAACACCACAAGAGCCAGGATCCATACCTTTCTGCTTCTCCCTCAGACAGTGTCTTTTCTATAAAGCCATATCTATAGCCTTGCCTTTAATAATTTCTTTATACAAACGGTCTAAAAGAGAATGTACCTGGCAGGAGGATTTTACAGTCAGCAGAGCATGGACAGGCTACAGCCCACAGTTAAACTGTTCAGTGCTATGACTATGCACAAATTCCTGCCAAACCTCCATTCTAGGAATACAGCTGCTCTGTCCCCGAGTTCCCTAAAGGAACCTGACAGCCTCGACAGCCTGACCACAGCTGCTGAGGATTCCCGAGGATTCCCGTGCTCTCAGCTTCACCTGTGTGCAGCAATCAGCACCCGCCCATTAGCTCAGCTCCTCCAGCAAACGAGAAGGGAGGGGGGCTCGACTTGCAGCAGAAACAGCATTTTAATTATCATGTAAGCCATTTCACTTCTTGTGGTATTTATGGAGGTTGCAGACACCATTTAGTACAATGTTAAAGTGAGATAAACATATCTGCAGTGGGCTGTGTGTGCTGTATTTATTTACTCACTACACATGTGAGACATCTCTCAATGCCTTGAGCTATAAACAGCAATGAAATTTCAAAGCTCCTGGAATTTACCAGAATACACACATTTATTTTTTTTTCTGTTGAACTCTTTCACTTACCCAGTGTGTCTACATTTCCACATTGAGATATTCTCTAGGACATGAATAAAACCTCTGTTATCACATTGTTAGTTGTACAAATTCTCTGCATTCCAAAAATGCACACAATTGTGCTTGTCCTTCTGCAAGGGGATCCCTGTACTGCTGAATATTGAGAAGGTGTATGCTCAAGATCCACCACTAAAGACAAGTCAGGAGAAACTCTTCTCTGTTCTCCATTGTTTAAAAAAAAAAGGATCTTCTTTGTAGTTCAATAACTATGTTGCTCAGTGAGATAGCCAAAGCCTTCCCAACCTCTAGGACACTGGGTGAAGCATAATTAGTGGACTGCAAGCCATCTGCTAAGAGCAGAACTGTCCTGGCATGCCCATGGCTATCTCTGCTGCTGCTTCTAGTTGTTAGCTTTGTAAGAGGACCCTTAAGTTATTTGCTGGCCTAAATGTTTACAGAATGCTGTAGTGACTGCAAACAGTGTTATCGGAGACACACAGATAGTAAAACGCTGGGCAACATATGAAATATAGATAACTTCACATAACATGCCCTAATCAGGGCACCAGTACAAACACAGGAACTGAGGTTCCCTGCCTTGGAGGGCGTAAAGTCTAAAAAGGACAAAACCAGTGAGTGAATAACTAAGCAAGCATGTTAGTCCTCTGCAAACTTCTGCTGGGCTTCCCTAGGCTTTCTCTTCTCTGTAGAGAAGTTCCAAATATTGTCTCTGCTCCTGGATGCCATTTTGCAAGCAAAACTGCTGAGCTTCAGTGGGAGTTCCCCTTCTGAAGGGCAACCAGGTCAGGCCTCAAATAATTAAGTTTCTGCAGCTTTCTGTGAGAAAGCTGCATCTGTGAACAAAGATGCCATACACTTCTTTTCTAGAGCAGTTCAACCTGGGATGGCTGTGTACCTTGTGCTGTGGCTCAGCCTAGGGCACATGCCAGAAAGCAGGTGTGACACACTTTCTGCATGCCACAGACAGGCATGCAAGACACCACAGCTTCTTTTATGTTTTGGTTAAACAGCTTCCAGGGTTACTTTTTCAAAGGCACTTACACAAGCTGGGAACCTACAACCCTCTATTGATCCTCAGTAGGACTCAGGCACCTGTGCATGTTTTCTCCCCTGCTGTTTTAGAGGTATTTGCATGAGGAACCAAATTAATGCCTGGTACAATGCCACTGGTTTTACTTGGAAGTCAGATTTGTTCTGTACACCTCAAAAGCAGTAGGTTGTTCCAGAATATCCAACATTTCAAAGGACAGAAATGTGTGTCTAACAAGTATTTCCCTGTGATCCCCCAAAGCTTCAACACCCTGGTCTAGAAATAAGAGATCAGCAGTCCCTTAACTGAAAACATGTAAGGAAAAGTCCATTTGTCACAGTATGTCAATTTTTAAAAAACAGAAGTAACTTCAGGCAAGGAGTGTCCCTGTTTCATAAATTAGGCTTAATCGTTAGTATCTACACTGAGCTCTTTGTATTAGCAGCCATGTGCTTAGTAGAAAAAAAATTAATAAATCCGTATCCTGGTATCACCAACATCTCAGCAGGCTGCTACATGCCACTCATTCCACTGAAAGCCTGGTCTTCATTTAACCTGATGTCAGTGTGGCAGAAGCTGCTCAGGCAGGCAGTAACCCTGTGCTCTCCCACTGGGCTCGGCCGCCCCTGGGGAGTGCTGGGCAGCAGGCACAGCAAGCACAGGAGGACCAGCTCCACCCCTCACTTCAGCCTCCTTGAAACAACTTCAGCTTTGCTGTAGGGACAGCATGGAAGAATCTCCTCATAAGGTTTTGACCCATGTATTATTTTCCCAGAAGTGTATTACACTATTTTGTTTCCCCTTCTTGTGACAAACTTATAAAAAGAGACTAACTTTGCATCTCGGTGATGACGAGAGCTCTGCTCCAGTGAAGAAAGCAGAATTTGACCCAAAGTAGTATGTTTTTTGATGTAGCTTATTTACAAAGACAGTTTTCAGTTCAAGCCTTGGGGACCTCAGTTAACATTTAAGTGGGTATTTTTAATAAACATTTTCTGTCTGAAGCCCTGACTCGCAGCAGCCAACACAAAACAAAGTACAACGCCTTTGCCTTGCCAGCCCCGCAGTGCAGTGCCAGAGGCACATGTGAAAGTCATCCCAACATGAGCAGTTTTCCTTCCTTTCTTGGCAGGGAGTGCTGGGTCCTACAACCCAGGCAGAGTGCCTTGCTGGACCTGGACACACAGAGCTACAAGATCTCTTAGTAAAAAGGGATGCCACAACACCTCCTTCCACGCCAGTACTGCAGCAAGTACTGACAGGACTCTCTTACAGGACAGTGGCAGAGCCCCACAGAAAGCAGTGCTCAGCACACATCGATAAAACAGAGACCCAGGCAGAAGACTACAGGCATACAGGAAAACGACACAGAAACCCCAGTCAGAACTCTCCTGTTGCAGAATGCTCATTTCATCCTTCTGACCACATTTACAGGTCTAACTCTGCAAATCAATGGATGGAAACACAAGACATCTGTAACCAGCAGCCAGAAGGCCTGGCCCAAACCCCACCAAAATTGACGGACACATTATCATTGATTTAGTGGATTCATCCTATTAAATTCAGTCATCTAAGAGTGAGGTGTTCATTTAGGCACCTAAATTCTGACCCAGTGGGGAGTGAAAGGGATTTCCACAGTAACTTCTTTCCGTACACACACTTTTTTCACTGTCTCAAAGAGTATGAGACTAGTCTTAATTTTGCTGTCAATTAAGAGTTTAAACCTCTTCAACCAGTACTTCCAGCTGTATTTTTCTCTTCCACACAGAGCAGTTTCTCCCTAAGTTAAATCAGGGAGTGGAGAGGAGAAGAAAGTATAGTACTATGAGTTCCCATAGGATAAAATTACAGACTCATGGTACAATTCCAGCTATGTCATTCTCCCTGCCCCTTTTCTTTTTCTCTCTCTCTTTTTTTTTTTTTAACCTCAATAATCCTACCAGTACATCCTTGTCCTGGCAGCAAAACTACCTTATTTATCTCGTAATATGCCTTCAACTGCCCTCAGGCAAATGTGAACTGTAAACAAACTTTCCGAGCTGTAACTGGGATATCCAGTTAAAGCACTTTATATAAAATCTTGGACCATCTAGAGAAAACAGACCAGAGTAAGGGAAGAAAAACTGTGGAAATGTGCTTTTCTAACAGAAGTAGTCTTTCTGCACTCATAGCCTGGACCACCTTTTCATGTGCTGTCTCTACAGCTTAAGAAAGCTCTAGTGTCACGACAGCTTATGTGCTAGGAGCCAATGCCAAAAACCAAACACTTGCTGCAGTCCTGCAGTGTTGAGCTCCCAAACTGATGGAAGTGTAGTAAAAATTCTTGGGCAAAGACCTGTGTTAGAAGACAGATTTTAAATCTTTGCTCTGCTGGCAGGTATCTCCAGCAATTCCAGCAAAGTTAGTGGTGTTACAAACAGTCCCACTGATTTTAGCCAAGCTGTGCTGGCATTAAAAAATAATAATTTAAAAAAGCTAACATATTTACAATATTTACAAGGTTCATACTATGAGAAGGTCTCTTATCATGTTTCCCTGCTGCAAAAAGCTGGATTTCTTGCCAGTTTTCCCTTAGATTATAGTATGTGTTATGGTATAGTTTGCAGAATGTGCCACTGAAAAGAAGGCTTGCAATAAAAATGCAGTACTTCTAAAACAGTAAAACAATGCCCTAAACAAAACACTTTCCTAGCAGAATACAATGGACATCATGTAGAATAACATGGCTTTCTATTCTGTCAGGATGCAGAACTGAGAGAAGCCCATTTACTTATCAAGACCAGACAGTAAAGATCAATTAAAAACTCAAGTGACCATAAATGAATTCTACTTCATTAGGTTAAGACAGAGCACTATTTCTACTCATGTTGCTAGCTCTCTTCTGGGGCACAGGACAGACTTCTCCTAAACTCTGAGGCTTTCTCAGTTGCTCAGAAATACAGCTTGCTAAACGTGAAAGAATAAAATGGTCCATCTTTTCAGCTTTTCTTCTAAGCATGATACCAGAGCTAGAAAGAGATATTTGATGGCACTTTTAAGAGCTTAACCCTGGAGCTCTTGCTCAGACAAAACTCCTGCTCAAGATATATGAGCTTTCCAAGATGAGTGGATGAGATATGGAAGTGGGCTAAGCACCTGCGACTCATACCAAGATATTCAGACCCTTTCCAATTTTGTCCTTAAGCAATTTTATTTTTTTCCACAAAACAGAATACATTGCTGCAAACAAGTAACGGTTAAGCTGTCACTTTTCTTCTTTCTGAGAGATCATCACCAGCTCAGGGCAGCTGTAACTTCTGATCTGTTTGCAACCCAAATTCTGCTGCCCTGGGAGGAAAACATATGATGACTGACCTCTAACTTTGAACCTTCTCTTGCTCCCTCAGCTGTGCCAAGCCCTTCCTGTACACATCAGTCACTGGTGAGAGAAGGAGCAACACAAGTGAGGAAAACCCATGGGGCTAACTTCCTTTGCTGTGCACACCTCAAACACAGTGTGCTTCCCCCTCTCTGTTGATTAAACAAAGAAGAATATGAGATTTCAGGATTTTCTTGCCCTAAAAATGCCATGGAGGAAAAACAGAAAGGCTGCTGCTACAGGAGACCAAGCTGCCTTTCCTGGCTATTTTGTCTTATCATCAGCTGCAAATAAAACCACATTTCACTTTTTAAACTAAGAAAATTAAGCTCCATGACAGCTCAAATACATGAAAAAAAGTTAACCAAGTAACTGCTTTAAAATCCTTTGAACTTACTCTTTAAAGAAAATAGCTACATAAACTGCTGAAAGTCAGGAAATTGGAGCTGAAATGTGTCAGTCTGTGGTTAAAAAATGGAAAGTGACAGGAGCTAGGGATTGAAGAACATTCTCTTTAGCTTGCAGGGCTTCTACCTTATGTTGTTTCCTTTGTTACTGGGGGAAGAAGATATCAAAGCAGCGCTATTTTCTTAAAAGGCTCCATTTCAAGGTGTCTTTTGATAGCCTGCAGAGTTAGGTGAAAGGTCTGTGATTTAGCCCACTTTTCTATCTGTTAAAATGTCTATGTTAGGATAGTTTGTATTATGTACCGCTACTGCTACGGAACATAATGTGAAATAAAATTTAACTTTAACATAGGAAGGGCCAGAAACAGAGGGGTTTTTTATGTAACCTCTTACGAGGCACAATTCAAGCACATGCTCAGTACAGACTGTCTGTTTGTCCAACTATTGGAGTTATCCCAAAATCTTAACCCTTGGAAAAGTTGCTAGTAAGGCCAAAATCTCAGTACGCAACCAAAGGACAAAAACACAGAGTGCAAAACACAGGTTTTAACTAACCCCACCAATATGAGGCAGAAGTATTTGGGATCCACGCAATGGAGCGTAAGAGTAAGTCCACCCCAAGGCAAAATGTGGGTCTGGTGAGACATTCTTGTTCCTGCCAGTAAGATAATACCCAAGGCACAACCATGAGGTTTGTCATGTTGGATAAAAAAAAAAGCTGTCTGAACCGCCACACCTCACCAGAAGGATCTTACAGAAAACTACCTTTACATCCAGTTTCAGAGAGACTTAATGAGGGGATTGAATGAGGATAAAGCCCAAACTCTTCTTAGGTTTAAGGGGACTTTTTCCCCCTTTGCTCTATACAACACTGACACCACCACATTCCCAGTGCTGTTATGTGGAGCTACCTGACCTCACATGCCAAATGATGCAACATGCTGTTCCTGCTAAGTGATGGTGAATCATATTGTGCTATCTGATATGGTCATCAGCTGCTATTTACTAAATGGCATATGATCAGTCGTGTACCCAAAATGAAGTAAAAAATATCCTTAGTGATCTGTTTGAACATTTGCTACTCTTGCCTTCTTTGGAATTTAACAGCAAAATAATAAGTAATCAAGGATTTTGATCAGTTTATCGCTAGCCAAATATCTTTATGCAAATGCAGTGCAAATTATTGAAGCAATGGCAAATACTGTGGGCTGGTAAATATACTGCCTCCCTCTTATCTAAGTTCAAAGTTAAAAGAAAATGAATTTTAAGAACCAATTATATTAAAAAACCCGTAAGTTTAGTGTTCTCTGTTTCTCTCTTCTCTCTCCATGCACAAATCCCAAAGTCCAGAGAGTGCTGTATTTCTTCCTTGGACTGAAGTCAAGGAGAATTTGCCTAAGTAAGAACAGTTGGATCAGGCCCAAAGTATTAAGAGTAGCAATGTCAACATACGCAGACACAAATTTCACCCAGATGAGTTCCCTCATGCTTCATGTCTACTTGCATGGAATCAGTGGATTTAGTCCAGTGTTCCTATGTATCCATGCATGTACTCAGGTATGAGGGCAAGATACCAAACTCTAAACCAGGAAGTGTAGAAAATATAGAACAAGAATGTGCTAAAAACTGGTCATGTACAAAATACAACCAGCCAACAAGCACAAAGGCTAACCTTTTCCATGGCTTTGCACCCTTTAGACATGCTGTGTCCTGGTCCTACGAGTCCATTTACACTGGGATGGAGGACGAGAAACACTGGGGACAGAGCAGCAGTAGTTTCTCGTATGAAACAGAGCCAGACTACTCGTCCTTTCTGAGCTGCATGGGGCCAAACTCCTCCCCTCTGACATGAAGCCAAGCATTGTTACCATTGCTTTTAACCATGACCCCAAGTCCAAAACAGAGTGCAGCCATTGGGAGACAATACTGAATTGTTATAAAAAGTCTGTAGTTCATTCAGAAAAAGCTGTCTATGCCACCGTCACAGAAACCCCCAGCCTCATTCTTCATTTAAGATTACATTTCAGCTGAAAAGCTCAATGTTTCATTAGCAGAGAGAACAATTTTACCTTTATGCTAGTTTTATCAAGAAACTGCAAACTATTAATTTTGGGGATTTTTACAACTACTTTTTCTTTCAGTTCAACACACTTTAAACACAGAGTTGGGAAGTCCTTTTTAACTCAGTTCCTACTTAAGAAAAAGTCCTCTTTATCAAAATAATGAGAATACCCAACTTTTAATATGCTTTTCCTGAGAAAGGACCGAAGAATTGAATCCAGAATGATCCACTCATGTAAACTTCCTGAACAAAACCAGCATGAGTGAGGACAGAAGGTTAAACAAGCCCTTTCATTTACAGCAGCTTGTAAAGAAATTATTTTTAGATAGCAGGAAACATAACACTGTTACAACTAAGATCAAACGATCCTACTTTACAGACTTCTCTGATGCTTTTTTATTACAGTCAGAGTACGGGCAACTACCACTAACAGGACAACACACAGCATAAGCTGTTTAACTACCTGAAAATATTGTCCTAAACCTATGGAGGAGCACAGAGTTTGGCTGGGGTCACAAGCCATGGACAAATGTTGACACACTGGCCAGGCAGCAGGGCTGAGTCAAGGGGACCAGCAGCCTCTTCCCTCACACTGTCGGGGGAGCTCCAGCAACCCCTGCAAAGCTGGAGACCCAGGCTCCTTTGCCATGAGGTGGTCTGAATTCAGCCCCTATATACTGCCCTAGACAAGGGGCAGTGGATCTTCCAACCTTTCTCTTGGCTGTCTACCACAGTGCAGCCAGGAAACACGGTTCATGAGAAAAGAGCAGATAAACAACAGAGTGTGAGTCTGGCTCCTACAGACACCCCAATGCCAAGGGGAGTCACAGTTCCAGCTCTCGAAGGCTGTTTCTCATCAAATGATTCTGCAGTGCAAAATACAAGCCTACTCCATGGCAAACTGTGCCAAATGGGGACGTGTAAAATTTTACTATCTCCCTTTCTAATGTGTGGCTAGAAATGCTTAATCAAAATCAGCCTTTGTTCATTCCTTCCTACTGTAAATAAGCCCGAATGTAAATGCTGGAAAGAGGGAGGAAAGAAAGGATTAGCCATGTGGACTATCTTTCTGAAAGTCAGGAACTACGGAGTTACGATTTCCTTTCTGACAGTGACTCACCCTGGGGAACGAGACACTTTCCCTTAATTCTCTCATGTGGAGAAGGGCTACAAAATCGTTTACTCATCTACCTCAGAAATAGGAGTTGCAGTGGAAGGATAATTAATAATCACTATCTGCACCGTGTTTTGCTTTCTGAACAACTTGCTGTGGGTCCCAGCTGAAGTACACAGGAGCTGACAAACTGACAGACATTGGATCAGCCCCTGTGTATCAGCTGTATTTTAAAGTACAGCAAATGTACACGTTTGTTAACACTGGCAAAAGCACAGACACAAAAATCCCAGCCTCACTTCTGACTTATGTTACAACGATTACATATGAAGCCTACACTGGGGAAAGGCCATCCTGGTGCTGGGCTGGATGGGCAATACTGGCCACACCTGTGCCAGCCAGGCTGTGCTCGAGCCTCTCCTCTCACCCCAAGGGCAGTCACAAGTTCTGGCCACCACCACACCACTCAACTCTCCAAAAGAGCAGTGCCAGCTACAAGAAGTCTGTGGAAAAAAAGCCTCTGGTCCACTTTAATTCTTGGTCCTACCAGTATGACACTGCACCCAGCTGAGTTACAAAACCCCACACATGGGGCTATGCCCTGTTTAGCCTCCTGGCACTGCTGCAGCCACTGTCTCCTCATGCTCCACTGGCAAAGTGAGATCCTCAGCCACATTCATCTGAACATTTCATTCTTCCATAATTAAAATTTAAAATCAGTCTGTGAGAAAACAATATTTATACGGATGTATATATATTTGTATATACAAAGGATATTTTAATAAAAAAATAGTTACCTGCAGAGGACTAGCTAGTGGCCTGTTTCTAGGTACTGCAACTGTTTTGTGAAAACCACTGTCATCTTCAGACACAGGCATCTTTAAAATGGAACTGGTAAGAAGATTCTGAACAGGAAAAGAAAAAATAAAGGTTTTCAGCAACTCATGAGAATAACTTTAATTCGAATGTACTAAAAGCAAATTCAGTTTGACTGCAGAAGTTGCCACACTGGACACAGCCACAGATGGGGAGCAGACTTCAGCCTGTGGTCCCTGGCACTTGGCTTTGCAGGAGCATTGCCATGTGCAAAGGTTTTCCATCCAGTAAAAATGCCAAGTTGAAGAATAACATTGAATAGTCCAGGAGTCCTGGTGATGCAAAGGGAACTGTGTTCATGCAGCGTTTCCTTTGCAAAAACCAAGAGAGACTCTCTTTTTCTTTTTTTTTTACCAGTTTTTAACTCCATGATCTAGTCATTTGTACACACAGGTGCAGGTGCCCTCTTAGTGCAGGCTCTTGAAAGTCTGTGGACTGCAAAATGACTGCAATTCTGCAACCTTCTCAAGGCATCACAGTGATGTAATTAAGGGCAGGATTTTGCTTTTTATGCTTAGTACAGGAAAATGGTACAGAAATAAGGAATAAAGCCTACTTGGGAAGAAGGTCAGACAAAATATTTTCTCTCTTGCATTTAAGAACTGAACAGGGATGTAAGACAAAGAATTCATTTGATGGTGTGAAAGCTTGTACTTACTGGCACATCTTCCATAGTAGACCCAGGTGTAAAGAGCTCACTGTTCAGGTTTTCTCCTTCCCAGTGATTTGAGCAAAAAAAATTTCCAGCTTTATCTGTTGGAGACTCCACCTGAAAGCAGGAAAGGCATGATAACAACCAGTACATAACTGACCAGCAGATGTCTGTCAGTTGCTTAATGAACTGAACAAATATTCTTCACAGACATGCATAATATATGTTTACAGTAACATCTTTTACAGCAGCCTTGCTCTTTGCAGAAGAAAAAATGTCAAGGTTCTCAAAAAAAAATCCCCATCTAATAAAACTTTGAATACTTGCACTCAGTGCTCTCTCAGTATTCAGGAGTTTAATCCCCTAGAAAGGATTGAGAATGTATGTATTTTTAGAACTTTAGTGACAAAGTAATATAATGCAATGTCCTCAAATGTTCAGGTTTCTAAGTCACTCCATGGAGCTTGGTCCCCATGGGGTTCTTCTATACCTTTCACCAATATTTGAAAGATTCAATCCAAATTCATGTCTAATTTTTCTTTTCTTTTTAAGTTTCAAACGAAAACTGCATTAGAACGGCCCAAGCAAACCCCTGCTGAAAACAGCAGAAAGACTTCTATGGAAATCAATGGGAGATGAATTAGACATGCCTAGTATACTATATGGAACTGACACTAAGATCTTGGGGCTCACATGAAAGAAAAACAGACACAGCTATTTAACAGAAAAGGTATTGGTATAAGTTTCTCAGCAAAGAGTTCTGAATTAAATTGCCTCAGGTAAGTTTGAGATTTACCTCTTGTTTGATTTTCTTCAGCAAAGGGGGTCCACTTTCATGTAGCCCAGCCACTATTGCAGATTCCTCCGACTCCTGCTTGATAACATCCTGCAGATCTTCTACAAGATGAGTTGGAGTTTGAGGCTGAAAGAAAGAAAGAAACGTTATATCCAAGTCCCAGAACATCCCTCTGCACTTATATCAAAGCAACTTTTATCATTGTTTCCTTCTTACCAGCATCTTCAAAGGACCGTATTTGATTTCCTGAGCTGCAAGTGCGTTTTTGAATGGAGTGGGTGTTCTTGGAGAGCTTTCTAATATTGACCTCTTGATTGCTGGAGTTCTGAAACTTTAAAAAGAAGGAGAGGAACTTTAAAGGAAGATGCTTGGAAATACTACCTCTTTACAGAAATATGTTCATACAGGCAGTGGCTGTTGTAAGACTTGGGAAAATATTTCCCTGCGATCCTATAATCCATTTTGCTTTTACAGCAGAACATCTATTTATTTGACTGCGATAAGGTGTAATGGCTTTATTTTAAAAACTGATGAGCCTATATGCATGGTTGTTCTATATTAATAACCTACCTCCATAGCCATGAATTGGAAGTTTTACTACAAACTAAGAAAAACCTGAATGTGTGAGCAGACAACTCTGCATAGAAGCATAGAATCACACAATGGTTTAGGTTGGAATGGTCCTTAAAGATCACCTAGTTCCAAACACCTTGCCACAAGCAGGGACACTTTCCATGAGATCAGGTTCCTCAGGGCTTCATCCAGGGATAAGGCATTCACAGCGACTCTGGCCAACCTGTTCCAGTGCCTCACCACCCTCTCAGTAAAGAATTCTTTCCTTGTATCTAATCTAAACCTACCCTCTCTCAGCCTGAAGCACACCCTGACCCAGCACTTCGGTTGCATGCAGACCTGAAGAAATGAACCCCCACGAGTCTGACAAGACAAAAGACTTACACATGGTTTTCCTTCTGAGCTTTGAAAGTCTGGTCCCTGTGGAACGGGGTGGTAACTGCCATCTTATGGCCACATACTGGCGTGGAAGTAAGTGCAGGGTTGTCCAGGTTCAAGTTTTCATGATTGGATGAGGTGTTTAAGAACTGCAGGTATGGAAAGAAAAAATTAATAGGAACATCCAGATTATATGGTTGACTTAAAGTGACATTGATGAACAAAAGAAAAAGAAATTATTTTATTCCAACTGGCATAAGTAACCCTGCTGACCCTATGATGCGAGTAGGGGAATGTGGGGTACCTGGCTGCATTGTGAAAAAATACAGTGGTTTGGCTGGAGCACTCAGGAAGCCAAACCAAGCATTTCTAGAGAGGGAAGTTCTAAAGAAAATGACACTCTGTTCCAATGAGAAACGCTTTTCACCACATTTAGAGTCAAATCTTAAAAGTCTAATTTGGATTTTCTCCAAATAAATTTTAATTAAGAGTAGTGTGACCAAGTAAGAACTGGGTGAAAATGAGCAAGGGATGTTTCAGAAACAAACCCACAGGAAACAAGGTTAAATTCCACAAAGATTTATATGGGGCATCCAGGGGATTTTAGGGCAGTAAATAAAGTGTTTATCACAGGAAAATAAATTTCCTATCATCTCTCTCAAAAGAAAGTGCTTCATTTTCAAACCATAAAATGAAAACTGCCACCTGTGATGGGTGTGTGGAGTGCCTTGGAATGGAGACAGCTGACTGAATAGGAGGCTGCACTATTTGTGTGGAGAAAATTCTCTTGCATGTGTTCTACCTAGTAATTTAAATTCTGTTTCTATTTCTAGTGTCTACAAATCTGTGAACATAGTGGTATCCTTTATTCTGACAACAATTCAACGTATTACCTTCTAGACTCAATCTGCCACTTTGTAAAAACTTGGCATCTACAAAAACCTGGCTTTCACTGGATAAATGGCATATGATTAAAATACCTACTAGGTAACAGGAAATACAGTGGGAGATCATTACATGAAACTTTTTACTATCCCTCATGAAATAGTGTTTCTTTGACATCAAAGCAAAACCGAGCCAAAACAACACAAACAAAAAATCCAAAACACTTTTAAATAGTGCTACAGATGTGAAACAAAGCAACCATCATCAGGAATTTGCAAGTGCATGCCAGCCCATTTTAACAGGCCATTTTCCTCCTTATTCCTATTCTGCTCCAACTCACATGGCCTGGGCAGAGGATGGCGAGTATGATTTGAATTTTCTGGTTGTTGTCAGTTTGTCTCACAACCTGAATGCTATTTAAATGCAGTTTGGGGTTTTCTAGGTCAATGAATCATACTGTAAGTGGACAGAGATGGAAAGTATTACAAATGATCAAAAATGTTAAACTCTAGCAGTTGGAGTTAGCAGCAAGAGGAAAGCAAGGAGTCACACTCCCCTACAAAAAAGATCCAAAAAGACAAGAAAACAAAACACAAAAAACCAAGCCCCACAGATGAATTTAAAAGAAGAGAATCATCAGTAAGCTTGCTGATTAACTAAACTCAGTGGTGACGACTAAGAGCAGTGAGAAGATTCAAACACGGAGTGAAATCAACAAGTACAACGGTAATTAGTCATTTGTTCCAAAGGATTAGTTTCTAAATTGTTAAGACTGGGGTGACTTTTGAGAATTAGTAACATCTGTTCAGAAGTCTTGATCTACCTGGGAGGGAGAGAAGGGCAGGCTTTTGACAGGGGAGCGCTTAGGAGGAGTTGAGCGGCTGACATCAGCTAGGACCAAGGTGCTACCGTGGCCACTGGCTAAGGGGCTGCAGTGCCCTCTCCTTTTGCGAAGAAGGACCCCTGGAGCCGCACTGCCCTGTGAGGCAGATAAGGTCTTTGGTGAGCCAAGAGAGCCCTGGCTCGACATGACTTTGCTCAAATTTGTGGTGGGGTGTCCTTGAGGTCTACAAGCACTGGCCCCTCTCTGCTGAAGCTGCGCGACTGTGCCTGAGGGAGCTCTGCTAGCCGAAGTGTCTGTGTCTTCAAAGAATTCAAAACTGCTGAGATCACCCCATGATGAAGGATCCTGAAACAACGTGGGAGGCATGGAGCTATAAGAAAGTGTATAGTGCCACCTCATGAAAATACAGCGCTAGGATATGCCTGTAACCAACAACAACAAAGTCTTTCCCAGTTCAATTCAGCCTGACCCCGTTTATGTCAGTAGAAACACTGTGAACACTGTTTGTGTTTTCAAAACATACCTTGATCATATCAAACTGTCTAACATCCCTAGGATGTGTTTGTGGCAACTGAGTCCCTAAAGAATAAGTCAAATTATGTCCTTACTACCTACTTGCCCAGCATTTTCTGTTTGGTATGAAGATGGTGCCTTCTGCTACCTAAACCTGTGTGCTCTAGACCAAGATTGGCCTCCTTCTAATGTGCCAGCCTGCTCTGGATATGCTAAATGGGACATGATGCCGTATGAAGCAGGCACCTCTCCTGCTGAAGGAGGTGGCCACCAACAAATGTATTTCAATATGCTACTTCTTACATGTAGCATCCCAGAGACTGCAATGAGAACAGGTTCATGTCAATGTCAGTCAAATACATGGCATTTAAATGGGTGTTTACAGTCCTTCACATATGCCAGGGTAAGCTCCTTAAACTTTGAGAAGCAACTATTGAAGCTACAACAAAAACTGCTAGAAAATTATGCAGACACATGGGCAGCCACACATAAAGCTAAGGCATGTGTCATTTCAAATATCAATATACATAATTTCATTGTTTAAAGTCTTTCACAGTGTCTCTGATTTTATCTTAAGGAGACATAATGTTGAGAGATTGTTTCAAGCTCCTACTGTGCAGCTTGCCAAAACTCACACTTCCATACCAAGGTGTAGCAGGAGACACCCACAAAAACATATGCATCCACGCTCAAGGGCTTCATTCATGAGCAGCTGCATTTTGTTATGTCAGAAGATAAGCTTCAGATCCTGGAGCAACTCAAAGTTACTCAGAAAAAAACCGACAAACACATTTAGGACAGTCCCAGCTCCTCACCCCTTACTCCTTGACCACGCACAAATCGACCTGAGGCAGCAAGTCTACTTACGGAGTCTATTAACTGGAGTGTTTCTGCAAATTCTAAGAGATTCTTAACATTATCCAGGATGTTGCTCTGATGAACAATCATGCACCGTGCAGGGGATGCACTTTCCTCAGGTAAGCAACCGTGATCCACTGGTGGGGATGGAGTACAGTGGTGATGTTCCCCCAAACAGGAAACAGGTGCACTGTCACCACTGGTCCTGGTACTGTCAGCAATTGTGGTGCTGTGCCAGCCGGGGTAGTTTGATGTGTGGTTCTGTGTCTGAAGGAAGAAGGAAAAAAAAAAAAAGAAAAGGGAGGGGGGAAAGGCAGAAGGAACTTAGCAATGAAATTGCACAAAGTGTCAGATGCCACTGGAGGAAAGATAAAAGTTGTTGCATCATGATCTAAAAGCTTATGTCTATGAAACAATTGTCAAGATGTTTCCTTTCATCAGTGCAAGATCTTGTTTTAAGTAACACTGGCATGGTATTTGTTATCCCAAAGTTACCTCATAATTTACTTCCAGGATTATAGGCATATATCATTACTAACGCATAATCAGTTCATACTTTGTTACTCCAAGTGCTCAAAAAGTATCTGCAAGTCGTTTTCTGTCAGAAGCAAGAAACGGCAGGATTTCCCTACTGAGCGCTCAGCGCTGTAAAAGGCTAAAAGGTTTAAGAGTTAGAGTTGCTTTTGTCTGCTTATCTCCTTTTCTTCTGCTATCCCTGTCTAATGCTACAGCTTACACCAATGCAATGAAGAGGCTGTCAAATCAATGTGGTTAGGAAAGCAGAAGAACAAATTAACAGAAGTTTCTTTCCAGTGTGATCATGCAACAGAAGAAATTGCAAAACATTAACTAAAGTTAAAAAGTGGCCAAACTAACGTATCATGCATGCAGTTGTTTTACTATTAATTTAAATATTACCCAAAAAAAAAAAAAAAAAGAATCTGCTGGCTATCACCTATCTTCAAAAATGATTTTGGGATTCTTGGCTTTGGCAATGGTGTTAAGTAGTTATGTAAGGGTTTTCACACATTAACATCCAATGGCATATACAACCAAGTATGAGAATTCAGTAATAGCCAGCACGTGCTCCACACATGCAGTTATGAAGAATCTAACATTATTCAGAGAAGTAAAACAAACTCTCAAACATGCACCAAGTCTGAAGCTTACCAAGTGTATAAAACACAGCTGAAGGAAGAAAAAACAGAGAAGAAAAATCTAATGCACAGGCACTACATTTTCATCACATGAACCATTGCACACTTTCAGAAATGTAGATCCCATTGATTAAAGATCTGTAGGATTTTTAATTTTTGTACAGTCATCATGTTTCCAATATTAAATCATGGCACAGAGACCAGTCCTGCTCCCACTTTGCAAAGTAAGGTACCCGCAATTTTTTTAAAATTTCTTTTTTCAGTGAAAGAATTTACAAAGCAAACACAGATTATATATGTGCTATGTTTCATCCTTTTAAAACGGAAATATAGAGCCTTGATTAGTACTGAGGGCAGAGGGGGAGTAAAAAGTTAAAAAGACAAGCACTGGGGTAAGGCTGCTATCCCTCCATCCAAGCACACAGTGACAATCTTACTGGTAATGCCTGCTGCCCTTTCAGTTCATTCTCAGTCGACATTAGTAGCAACTCTAATTCCTTTATTCGCTTTTCTTTCTCAGGGTCTTCATCATTATAGTGTCTCTGAAATTAAGAGTTAAGGGAAAAGAAAAGATAAAGGTCTGATAGGATGTAGCAACTAAAACGCTTATGGTTTGCCGACCTGTGGTTATAACAGCCAAATTCAAAGATGAAACAAATGTCAATTGTGTTTTCCACCACCAAATCCCTGCTGAATTTCAGTATAGACATTCGAAATGGAGAAAGTGAAAGCCATCACACCAGCTGTGTTTTAAATCCACTTCAGAAGGAACAATTATTAGCCATATTAGAACTCCCCCACCTTCCCCATTTTCTCTTTTCACCACACTTAATACATTAAAATGTTTCCTTAATGTACAAATGTCTGCATTTTACTTTATCAAATATTTAACAAATTGACTCTTGAAATGAGGTTCAAGTTATCTACCTGGATAGCTGCAGCAGCTGGCTGAGGAACATTGACAATATTTACATGCAGTGCTACTGGATATGGGATCTGACCAGGAACCTAGGCCAAAAAGCAAAGAGCGATTATTTCTATCATATTATCTGCTTGCATTTTTTATTTGTGTTAAACATACTTTGGTTTTAGGTACTTAACATTTGAAGCCTGTGGAGACGAAATAGCAAAAACACTAAAAATGTTTACAGGAAAAGAAATCAGGTTTTTAGGAATATGACAGTGAGCATTAGAGAGGAAGAAAGAAAATTCATATATGAAATATTTACCCTTCCTGAATGAGAAAAGATGAATAATTTATAGACACATTTGTAAGGATTTTCTAAATTGAAGTGAAAAAGCAAAAGATGCAATTTATTATCATCTAAAAGTCTACAATGCAACTGTCTGAAGCAGGAGCCTGTTTCATTATTAATCATTAATAGAAAAGAAATCTGATTAAAAACAATACTTGTTTACTTGGTTCCAACAGGCAACCCACAAACAGAATACTACTAAAGAGAACGTGGGATTTTGACATGGAACACAGAATTAACCAGATTCAACAGATATTCAAGAGATTTAATATTCACAACCCTAAGAAATATGTAAACTGCTTCCAAGGCGTTAAACCCACTGTACCTGGTTCCACCACCTGAATGCCACCAGTTTGAAAGGTACATGTTTTCATCACTGAACAAACCAGAACTCAAAGAAATCCTCATCTCACATCAAGCACATCAAAGTCCACCAAGGCGAAGAAAATCCTTCATGCTTCCTGAAACCAGGCATGGCTGAACTGCACCCATCTATTGAACAGCCCCCCCCCATTTGCAGGCACTCACGTTCTGTGGCTCAGAGATGTGGTAGTAGGGGTAGTCACTGCCCAGCGGGGGCTGGCTGGCCACGGGCAGCTGGGCAGACGGCGATGGGTTGTGAGCAAAGGCCATCAAGTGGTTGTTCTTCTGAAAGCCAGCAGCTGCTGAGGACTGGCAGGCTTTGGAGGACTCCTGCAGGTAGCCCTCCTGCTCAACCTTTCGGCGCATGGTGGAATTCCAGTGGTTCTTGATAGCATTATCAGTTCTGCGACAGAAATACGTACGTGCCAGGTGTTTCAAAAATGAGCATTTCCAATTCAGACAGGTCAGTAGGCAGGGAACTGCTGCTGGCATTTCTGTTTAAACCTTGAGCTCTCCTCTGACCTTCCTCCTTCCCCCACCATTACAAATGCTGCTCCCAATTTCTCAGGAAAGATGCTCAGTATACAAGTTAGGGAAAACTTCTACTAACTTCAGCTTCACCTCATTCCCATGAAATGAGGTGACAGCAAAGTCTAAGACCCCTTTAAAGCTACCCTAAAGGAATGCCAACATCACCTTACTAGGTCTTAAAATTCCAGTGGAGTATTAGTGTATCTAACTGCTGGAAGGAAAGACTGTGGAGAACAGCTGTGAAAAGACTAACTTCCAAGCAACTTTCCAGCTGGCCAGCTAGACAATGATAACATCATGCTGTACACACAAACTCAGCAAACAAAACTGCTGGGATTTTTCTTAGATGCAGAAAAACCGAGATTCAAATTCTCACACACGAGTCAGAAAAAGCAAACTTACCAAGTCTGTGAGATTGTAAGAATGTGCTTAGAAACAGCACATTGAAAAACATCACCACTGCACAGTATCGTTCAAAGCAGTATCTGTGATATGTGGAAGCTACCCAATTATTTCCAAGGGCCAATTCCTTTCTTGTTTTCTTATAGAGTGTGAAAGCAGCCCAGGGAATGCCAACTTAAAAGGTTATTATGATCTTAGGCATTATATTTAGATCTTGAATGTGTTTTACCAAATAGCAGGAAGAAAAATATGAAGGGAAACCTCTCCCTTGCTTACATTACTTACTTGCCTACACTCTGAGTCACTTTTAACAGAGCAAATAAGACAGTGAATCTTTGAAATTATATGAAAGCTGTGCATATGCTTTCAGTGAGACAAGTATTTCCAGGACTGGAGTTTGAGGAAAAAGTTTCCCCTGTTTCATACATGGATTTTTAACAGGTCAAGATCATCTGGATGATTCAGGAGCAATTACAAAAGTTGAAGCAGCTTTCTCTTAAATAATTTTGAATAAACAGGCTGGATTTCATGTTGAAGGCATACCCTTAGCTGAATGTAAATTATGTTCCACCTGCAGTGCCAATCCTTCCCTGTTACATCAATTTAAATTTTGACAGTCATTGCAGGCACAAATAAGACTGCACAGACATTTAGGAAACTGTTATGGTCTTGCTCTAGTTACTGTTTTTCTTACCTATGGCAAACATTAAAAGCCTGTAAAAATAGCATACTGTTCCATGTACTGACCAAACAGCGCAGTTCCCCACTGAGAAAAACACTCATCGGTGTCACTGACTTCCCAGGGTTTGATTCCAAAATTTTTTGATTTATACAGTGCAGCCTGAGGCAACTGAAACAGACAGCTCAAGCCTGCAGCTTTTTCCATTTTTGTTTTCCTTTTTAAGAGCTAAAGGTATATGTCATTACCGTCCAGGCAGCAACTTTGCAATCTCTGCCCATCTGTTTCCCAGCCTCTTGTGTGCCTGGTAAATAATTCTATCTTCCTCTTCTGTCCAGGAGGTTTTCTTCACTTCTGGATTCAAATGGTTGTGCCACCTCTCCCTGCACTGTTTTCCAATCCTTCCCTTCAAATGCTTAGCAATGACAGACCAGCGCTTTGGACCGTATTTCTGCACGAGCTCTATTACCTTCAAAGAAGGACATAAAAACTGCCTGTATTTAATGATGCATAATGAATCAATGAATTTTTTTCTGTTGTGAAGCAGTATTTTCAACAACATTTTTCAAAACTGTCACAGTAAAACTAACAGACAATTAAGGTTCCCCACTTCCCAATTATACTTTTACCCGAAAAGAAAAATCTGGTAGTAGTTAAGGCATTTCTAGACTGCAATCCTACATTACAGTGCTGTAAAGCAACATTAATTTATTTGCATAGCAAACTTAGAAAGCACTACACAAATGCAGTTTGCCTCTGGCCATATTAGTGTTGAGACCACCAAAGTTTCCAGTTTAGCTCCAACACATGAAATCTGCTAGTGAGGCATTAATCAGACAGAACGGAAAACTGATTACCCTTTGATCCTCCTCTTTAGTCCATGGACCTTTAATAAGTTCTGGGTTTAGTACCTTCTGCCATCGGTGCTGGCACTGAACATCTGTCCGATTCTAGTGAAATGGAAAATACACAAAGTAGAGAATTCTTTAGACAGGCGAATGCAGAGTGAAAACTCTCTTATTTAGGTACACGTGCTCTCGATATATTTCAATGCCAACTATGACAACTAAATAACATGCAGTCATACAGTAAGTCTGAGAAGGTGCTCTTTATCAATTTGCTCACAGAACAGATAAGACTTCCATCACTTCTGCATTGAGGACACTATCACCAAAACTACACAAACTTAATCTTCCCCATCTGCACAATAGCTGGCATGCTTTCGCATGCAGTATTTCAGCAACAGCCAAAGTATTCACAAAGCAATTATCTTCAAAACCATATTACAATTCACCAAGCCTGTTTCCTTAGCTCTGCTGAGACATTTTGTTTCAGTGTCACATTGACCAGCAACTGTGCAAGACCCCCATTTTTGCTTGTTGGATTTTTTCCCAACCACTTCTGAGAACTGAAAGGAAAAAAAAATGTAAGGGTTTCCACAGTAATCTAACTAGATTTTTCAGGTCTCCACTTATGGAGGTTTTACATCTCCCATGAAAACATAACTATGAAACAACCACTCCCCTTCCCTTTTATGAAGGAAACCTTTCGATAAAGAGTTGCCACTAGGCCTGGAAACAGAACCCCATATCCACTTACAGGAAGGAAATTGGCAATGACTTTCCAGTCTTCCGTGCCATTCTGCTCCACAAGCTTCTTCAGTTTCTCATCCTGATTCATTAAAAAAATCCCAGATATAATTAATATTTCAATCTCTTATAATGCAAATGAAATAATTACTTTTAAAAATTTGTTCTTCTAGTTTTTTATACATCTACTTCTGCTTTCTGATGGTAAGGGAGGGTGGTCTGCAGACTTGTCATACTTTTAACTGCCTAAAGCATAACATTTTTCTACCCCTGTGGATTTTGGTAGGTTCTTTACTGTGCTGCAAGAGCAAGATTGACTTCTGTGCTGTTGTTTTACTCACAATTATACATTCCCATTTTGCTGCTCAAAGCACTATAACTGTTATTCTTGGACTGGATTTACAGGAAGCCAAGGATCTTTAGATGCCAGGCGACAGAATAACCATGAAATCCAGCAGCAGTCAGGCACTCAGCTACCTGGGGACCTCTGAAAATCACAGCCTTAAGCTTTATATGTCTTGCAAGTAATGGGAGTTCAAGTGATTTGCTCATGGCCTATCCACCTACCATATCACACAATAAAACTAAGAGCTCCTTTTTGCTCCTGTTCTCTGCGAGGGAGTTTTGCAACAGCAAGAAATTGCACCCAACCTTTTTAATGCTAAGGCCAGAAATATAGACCCTAAAGATAAAAGAAACCAATCTCATGTTCTGGGAAAGATCAAGATAGTGTAAAACAAACCAGAAATGCCCCAAGAGATAAGAGGAGGAGTGTAACCCTCTTCTTCCCCCATTAGTGCCTTCCAGTATGCTCCAAGTTCATGGGACAGGATAATGGCCACTGGACTTCATGGCCATCCTTTCCTCCCTGGCCACATCACAACTACGTGCACCTTTGTAAGAGCAGACTATGACTTAAAAAAAGTAAATAAAAGGCTTGCAAGAGGTGACCTGCCACTGTTTTTACATCAATACACATTGTTAGAAAAGAGAAAGTCAAAACATAACTCAAGAACTGTATTAATGTATTTCACAACAAACTTAAACCAGTTAAATGCCCAAAGGATATCCACCTGGCAAAGGAGATTGATACCACAATTTTCCCAGAAAGTCAGCACAAGGGTATCACAACTAAAACACATTCTGACTTTGAAAACCAAAATACATCTTGAATGCTAAATTTTGCTACTGCTGGATTTCTTTCCTCCAGCTTTTAACTTATTTCCACTTGGAATCATAATGCTGCAAATAAAGTGCAAAATTCAAATGGCACAAAAGGACTGCAGCAGTTTGTGCCACAGTTGTTTGCTGCTGTGGGACACTGAACACACGTCAGTTCTCACATAGCAACAGTTTTCAAACAAAAAGAGGCAAGCAGGAAAAGTCAAGCATTGCTACAGGTGATTCTGAATCTGTTTCTCCAGCAGGGATTACACAGAGATTCACATACCATGTACCTGTAATGCAGAGCTTGGCGGAAATAAAAAAGTTAAGAACCATCCTCAAGGTTAAATAAAACACGGAATGTAGCTAGTGGGGTCAAAAAAGTTGTCTTCATTGATAGATATGGGACTGTCACCAAAGCAAATTTGCAGATAAGCAACATGGTGAAGAACATGAAGCAACCTGGAGAAGACTGTGATCCATGCTCTCTCTTATCTTTTCACATGCAGGAGATGAATGAACTTGGCTTTACCTCTTCGCGGGTCCACCTGGTTTTTCCTAAGTGACGTTTTCCAGTCTTAGGAAGCAGACCATCATAATCGTGATCATACACCTCAACATCTTCATCATCATCATCACTACTATATATACTGCAAAAGGAAACACAGCGAGACAGAGTGGAACATGAGGACTTGAACTACTTAATTACAGAAGACAAAAAACCCCCACTACAATCCTTACAAAGGTTACACAGATAAAAGTTTTAAAACTTGCACAACAAGATTTTGTTCTGCATTCTGTTGTTCTAGTATTCTGAACTGGTTCTGCTGTTTTTGGTATCCACAGATACAAGCAAAGGGCTGGCAACCTTCGTATTACTGTGCATGTTTAGACCTGCTCTTAATGTTAGATCAGTGGAGAATTACACATTTGGCAAACTTTCAACCAATGAAGGTTTCAAATTAAAATACAATGTTTGGGACAATAAAGAGAACTAGAGGCTGTGTCCAGTGCACGAGTACAGTTTAAGATCTTTAACTTGTGCCATACATTCTGAAAAATATTAGTGTTTTTATATTTTTAATACAGCAGATAGCTATATTGTTCCAAACAAAAAAGACTGTGTATAATTACAAAAAGTTAAACAACAACCTTATTTGAGAAAACGTTTATGGACCCTATATGTGAAGGCACAAGTTTTTACAGTTAAGACAGTAAGTGGCAGCATTAACATGCAATAAGCTCTAACACAAAATAAGCCCTCCATGTATGGGTCTGGACAGAAACGGACTGAGAACAAGTTTGTTTAGTATCCTGCAACCAAGAAATTAATGACTGAACCCTTCTATATTCTCCCTTTTTCTAACTTTATTACCTCTAATCTATTTCTAAATCCCTCATACTGTTTTTGAAATACTGTGCTTCTCACCTAATTCATGACTAAGGGATTTCCCCAGAGGCTATCTATGGGTAAGAGTACTCCATTACTCTTTTCACAAACAACACTTGCTCTACCTGGCTAACTAAAAGAGAGGGTTTTACAACAAGAGGTGCCTTTCTGGTGGACGGTGTTTTATTTCTAACTTTTAAGGTAGGAGCAGCAGTTCTGATATTTCAGCTAAGATGCTAGCCACGAGTGGAAAGGAGTCAATGTCATGCTGCAAGATTAAAAACTACGGTGTATCTGATGGTATGGCATGCTGTGGTGTGTTAAAGTATGACTAAGACATTAAAATAAAGTTATTTTGTAATAAAATTAACAGGCGCTGTTTATGCTGTTAACCAGTTTTCAGATTACTTTAAATTAAGTTGTAGTGAAGAACTGTTACTTAATAGAGATGCAAACACCTCCAAAACGCGAGCTGCTGAACTCTTACTTAAAAGTACTGGGCTAATCACACCAGGTATCTTCCACCCCCTTTTCGGGCCTGTGTCATGTGCCATGAAAACTATGCTACCTGTAAGAAGCTTTCCACAGCCTGCCGTGATGTGCGTGGTCTTCCCCCAGCCTCTGCCGGGTGGCCCCTGACTCACCCACGCAGCCCATCGCTGCCACCCTCAACTCGCCCCCACCGCGCTGTAGTCCTGCAGCCCCAGGTTCACTCCCTATTCCCCAGCCCCCGTAACTACTTGGGTTGCCCCGATTGAGGCTCCCACTCCGCACGCACCCCTCGTTGGCAGCTGGAGCCTCCCGTGCTTGAGCAAAAGCTCCCACGCTCCAGCTGCCGTGAGCGCGGCTCCTTCCCCAGACGCCGCTCCAAGTAGATTCACTTTCCTCCGTGACACACAGAGACAGCTGCGCCACTGCCCATGTGCCAAAGGAAGTTCTGTGGCTCCGTTTCCAAGTATCATTTTGAAAATGAGTTTTTCGTAGACGGCAGTCACCAGGTACGCATCCCGCGGCCGCGCTTCCTGTGCGGCGGCGCGGGCCGGGCACCGCAGGGAAACGCCGCTCGGCAGCACAGCATCGGCGGCCAACAGGTTAACAGGACTTCAGTGCGGGGCCAGCTCTGTAACCGGGTTATTTAAACGACAGGGGCCTCGCTGGCACCGCAGAACTGAGCAAACCCCACTGTACTACCTGCGTTCTCCAGCAGGAGAAAAAGGCCCTGGGATGCCGGGACGCTCCGTAGTTGCTTCAGCCAACTGGGCGCTCAGCGGTGCTCTAAAACTTTATTTTGCACCTCCGGCCCCCGCAGCCTCTCCCCGGGCGGCACGGCTCGGCACGGCATGGCGCGGCTCTCCGCCCGGCCGGGACAGCCGGCTTGGAGTCCCCCGGCCGCCCAGCAGCGCTGCGCTGTTCGCCCAGCAACCGGCTTGTGCAACGATACACGGGGAAAGGAATGAAAAAAACCAGAGAAGGGAAANTTTATGTTGCCCCTCCGGCCCCCGCAGCCTCTCCCCGGGCGGCACGGCTCGGCACGGCATGGCGCGGCTCTCCGCCCGGCCGGGACAGCCGGCTTGGAGTCCCCCGGCCGCCCAGCAGCGCTGCGCTGTTCGCCCAGCAACCGGCTTGTGCAACGATACACGGGGAAAGGAATGAAAAAAACCAGAGAAGGGAAAA